>OX276439.1:6600000-7085000 GCA_946251915.1 Abrostola triplasia
CTCAAAAGTTTTACTTTATTTAAAGAGGTATTCTACCTTATTATATACCCTAACATATAGATACCTACACCTATGGTTGTGAAATTAGACTATAGTGTTCTAACTATCATCTATCGATGTCCATAAATAAATAATGCTATAATTTCTGTAATGAACGAGTTCCTTGGCGAATACAATGTAAAACCAACTATTATAGTGTTATAACGTCCTACCTGTCAGCTCCCCGCCTATAAGGTCAGACAGGGTCAATAAAATTGTGCTATAATTCTCTTTGTTTTACGTATAAACAAATTTCAATTAACCTAGGATCGCTTTAATAACTTTAATTAAATCATATTTCTTGAGCGAAGTAAAGCACAACAGAATTTCCTTTAGATTGCTGGTGTTGCGTTTTGTATTAGGGTTGGCGGTTAATACTTTTGTGGCAACATTCGTGTGTGTTAGATGTTGTAAATATGCTAGTGATGTCTGTTTGAGGATGTCACTAGAGAATTGTGGATTTGTAACTTTTTGCTTAACCGAGTTGCTCTCTTTTCGTATCAATGTAGCCATGCTCGTCTGTAGCCAGTCTTAAGTTTCACGTGATAGTGAGCCTATAGGATTATAAGGATCGGAGCATATTTGAATTATGATAACATTTATGGTATACAAGCTTTTGTCCGCGGCTTCACCCGCGTTAAGTAGCCTGTCTTTTTTAGGGTCTTAAAGTTTCTACATGCCATATTTCATCAAAATCTGCTCAACAGTTTAGTTGTGAAGGCGTGACAGACAGACAGAGTTACTTTCACATTAATAATATTAGTATAGAATATGGAATTACGGATATGGATGTTTTTTCATGTTTATGAATACATAATTAACAGACAAAAGCTACAATACTCAGCTATCAGATGTTAACAGTACCATAACAAACACGCGTCACCCCTGACGTTGACGTCACGGCGCGTCACCTGGCCCCGCCCACCTGTCGCGAGCCCTCCGCGTTAAGACATAATAGTGCGCGCGCGCTCCACCGCCCACGCGCGCGTTGCCCGTGGGGGGTTCCATGTGAACGGGCAAAAATATTGTAATAATCCTTCTATGAAGCGATCATACTTGGTGCTATACTTTCATGACCGCTCGCGAGATTCTACACTTTTTACTTTAGATTAGTTACTATGATGTGGTCAATTTATAAGTTGAGATTCTGACCATTGCTGCTTATGAATACCAAGGAGGTCATTTGAAAAGGAATTGTGACGTCGTAATCATCATCATCGAACAACAAAAAATGTGATAGAAGTCGTTTAGTCAGCAAAATAATACTTTAGAATCTGTCTTGAAATTCACCTAGGTAAGATGAATTTCACTAATAGATATTTTCGCCGTCTGTTGTAGGTAGTTAAATATAATATGTTTTACATCAAATTATACATTTCTTAAAAATAAATATATACAAAATAAAAAATTATACATACTTATAAGATTAAAAGTACCTTTATAAAGTAGAAACACTGCACTACACATCAAATTAAAACGTGCCACAAATTTAAAAAATTGTCTTATTCAGATCATACATAAACACAACATCACGCCTGTATTCCCCGAAGGGGTAGGCAGAGGTGCGCATATAGTCCACGCACATTTTTCGGTCCCAATGTTATTGAGGGCGAGCCTTTTGCCATCAACCGGGCACAAATCCAGACTCCGCGCTGCTACTGAGAATTACCCAGTGGAAAAACCCAGTAACACTTTGCCCGACAGGGAATTCGAGCCCAGGACCTCTAGCTCAGCAGTCAATCATTCAGATCATCAACTATTTAATTAATTTTCTTAATACACCATACGCGAGGAATGCATTATACCCAAGAACCTTTTGTACCTAAATTCTAATCGAGTCATTAATATAAATTACAACTCATATTTTCTATTTTCTGAACATCTTAGACCACCAACATTGAACTTTAGTCTACGGAATTGTAAGATTAAATTAAATGCACACATTTCAGCTAATTGCCTCAGGCGGTGCCGCCCTCTGGTGGTGAGGATACGTAAACACTATAATGCATGTGAATACGTCAGTTAAGCGCCACTAATTGTAGACTATTGTGCTATATTGATACGAACGTTACATTACACGTGATTTAGAATTATAAAGCAGAAACTATTGGTGACGATTTGTGCCATTTTGGATCGATGCACAATGTAAAATTTTCATGTACCTAGGTGTTAAATCGTGATTTATATTCTTTATTTTTTAATTGTTAGTATGTTTTGGTATACACTGATGACCAACAGCCTCATTGTAATTTTGCTACAATATGCTTGTCAGATGTCTCCTCAGTCAAACTTATTGTAAGGTGCAGCGCACTATTTCGCTTTAGAAATATTAAAATTCGTAAATTGGTAAAACAAAAGGATATATTATGGATATATTCTGATTATTGATACAGAAAAGAACAAAATAACCATACCCTTATCATAATTTCAATAAAGTATTGGGCAGGTACAGTTAAATCGAAAATCAGAACAATCTTGCAAGCCTGCACTCAAGTTAAACTAAAGATCTATCCAAGCGCTACAGATAATAACTCACAAATAATTGTGTTGTAAAATTGCGCGTTTCGGTGGATTACACCATGTGATAGCCGTGGGCTCCCATAAATAACACAACTATTGGGCAGGGGACCGTAAATTACGTGCTAAAACCTCAACTGCACGATTTCACTCAGAAATAACCACCTGACTGTACTGGCAATAAATTTAAGGCTAAGTGAATTACTTCACCGACACTTCAAGTGATTTAATTTGATTTTTATAGATATGATAATGTATGTGCTGGATTGTGACATTAATCTTGATTTATAATAATATAGGTGTTCGATAGTATTTGTGAGTTAGTTTAGTTATGATGCCGCTCAATAGATGGCGTTATACCTTCCCGCTGAATCGCGGTGTTAAAAGTTGCAGCCGATTTACTTAGGGTGGTTGGTGTTTCTGTTAGATATTTGTACTTTTATGGAATAAGTACTTGTTATTTAATGTTCCTATAGTCAGTATAATTGTGGTTGTTATTCTATCGGTGTAGTGCGGTAACAATAGGTATGACCAAATTATTAGTTAGGTTATTGAAAGCTCTCGTAGTCAGTTTAGGTTTAACACTAAGTAAAAGTTATTAAATAAAAAAACGTTTTCCCAGGATTTTGAAGTTTTAATTGAGAAAGGCGAAGTTTGGCAGGGCTCTACATTCGACAAGTAAAAAGCGCATAACTTCATATTTCTCCATGCCATGCTCCTGATACAATTTAAATCATATTTTTTTAATTTCGTGAGTTTAGACTTATTTCCATATTCAGGTCATGTTCTTTTTTTTCAGCTAAATTAGAGATAGTGCTGCTTTACATCATAGGAAAAATACACATTCATATTAACGGAACAATATCTACCTCCACCTGTCTCCAAATCTCGTAATAAAACATGACTAGACACGTACAATACAATTTGATATCAAACAAGCTTACAATGCTGATAAATGAAGGAATTTCACTCCAGAACAATACGGGCCTGAATAGAAAGGTACACCACACCGTACGGAACCTAGCCCGGTAACGTCAACAGATACTAGGGCTGCTTAGTTTTGTATTATAGCCAAAGACGGTCTAGTATTAATTAGTTCAAAACTTGGGCAGGTCACAATTGACGCAGAACCGACATCCGTTGGGGAAAACGTGTTCTGGAGTGGAGACCACGACTCGGTAAACGTAGTGAAGGACGTCCTGTATGGTGACGACAAACTGACTGGCAGCGGTTAAAAGTGGAGGGCCAAAGATCGAGCTCAGTGGCGTGCCATAGGAGAGGGCTATGTCCAGCAGTGGACTGAGATAGGCTAATAATGATGATAATGATTTTTATCTCTAAACTGCGCTGTAGCTATATTGATGCTCTCAGCTATTTTATACATGTTATTTATTAGGGTTGGCAACCCTAATAGTAACTGTGCGGACCAAATAAAGCTATTTTGTATTACAAATGCGTTTTCGCTTTCAATGAACGTACACAATAAATAAACGGAACGCGAGAGTTCATTACTTACTGATTCTGTTTATTTTACAACATTAATACGGGTTCGACTCCGCGGTGGGCCATTGAATTTATATTTGTACCTTTTGATATATTTGTACGGTGTTGCTTTCACTTAGTGTTGGGACGTGCGTTTGCGCATTTGAGCATCGAAAGTGGTCAGTTTGCAATTTGTTAGTTGGTGATTTGATTTGAAGTTTTAATTATTCAGATACTTGCATCTTCTTCTTGTCGTATGGTTGATGAACATCATACTTAGCTATTTTAAGTGAATGATGTAGGTATTATTTTTAATTAATTTATAAGAAGTCATTATAATTAGACATTTAACGAGCACACGATCCTACACGCGTGACCAATTCAAATTTCGTCTGGAATTGGATTCCTATGTTATGATATCTAATTAAAACGCATAATTCAAATTAATCCAAAAGTAGGACTATAGCAGTTTTTTCAGCTAATTTTTCTATTTGGGCATGTAGTTTAAGATCTTTTTAGTGTTCAAATGCTATGTACCTCTCCTTTAACCTAAGCTTATATATATACCAAACTTTACCGTAGTGATACAAGAACTATGTCGAACTGTAATCATCTGAACTTTAAAGCTTTAGGAACAGCCCCCTTACCATGAGCTCTTAAAGCGGGACAATTAAAGATGTGAGAGCGAGACGCCGCTACATGCAATGTAATGTGGATTCTCGCTTCCACAAAGTTAACTGCCCTACTTTAAGAGCTCATGGTAAGGGGGTAGCATTAAACATTATGTATGTGAGATGAGCAACATTGCTAGCTGCACGTATAGATATATTAATGTGTAAGGAACAGGAAAATTATGTATTTATGTTGGAAGGTACAGCATACCAGTGCATAGTGTGCAGAAGGGCATCGTGCAAGAATGTGTATTTGTATCTAAAGTAAAACAAAACCACGTGGTACTACCACGTTCAATCGATTCGAGTCATATTGAATGGACAATTTACAATAAAAACTAGCAAGTAACAGAAGAGGTTATGTTTAGATGACCTCTGTGGTATAGACCTCCTTTTAGCGATTACCCACTGAGCCTTTCTTGCTCCAATCGATTACTCGACTAAAGACTACATTACAGCAACCATTCGATCGACTAAAGGGAAGTAAATTGGTTGTATCCCATCACTATTTTATTCATCGATATTATTTCGTTATTCCGATTGATTCCAAATTCAAAGATCGTCCATAGACCGTTATACAGAGATATGATGATGAAGCAAATTTTTGCTCCAGTTATGTTCAATTGTAAGATTTTTCAAATTGATTTCAATATACTAATGTATCTGTTATTGTGAATCTGTGGGCCAATCTCGAATTGCTCGAGTTTAATATTACTGTGCAGTTAGAATAGAGTATTTTGTATGAATCGATGTTATTGATCTACGCGTCTATTATGGGTTTTATAGACGCGTTTCCTTTATAGATATTGTGTATTTTAATAATCTTAAGATCTCTACAACTTAATTAGTTATCGTAATTAAGAAATCTTCTATGAGACCATTTGATTGACCATCACATTAGGAACAAGAAATAGTCTATATGTATAAATGAAAACAGTAGACAATTTGAAATCTACAAATTTTACTAAAACTTATAGATCGATGCATATACAGTATTTAATAATAGATTAAATTACATAATTGCCCGGGTCGGGCAAAGTGTTACTGGGTTTTTCCATTAGGTCATTCCCAGTAGCAGCACGGAGTTCAGATGGAACCGAGCACAAGGTTGATGGCAAACAACTGGCAAAATGTGGGTGAACTGTACGTGCACTTCTGCCTACTCCTTCGGGGAATACAGGCGTGGTGTTATGTTACAATTCTATAAAACTCAACCACACGAGATGATAACACGTTAGAAAAGCAAAGTTGAATAAATCATCAATATCTCTAAAATAACCTGCAGTTTGTATGACGCCTTACAAAATATAAGCCAAAGGCAAGATTGTTACAATGTATCAATATATTACTGCAATCTATTGTTAAGTTATAAATTGCTTTCGACACCTATTATTGCAATATTATTAAAAAACACAGCCTTACAAGCGAAGGCTTGAGCTTCGGTAGTTAATCTCAACGGAAACTTTGCTTGTCATTTTAATCTTTCATCAACAAACAGAACTGCACATGTATATAAAATAAATAAATTTATCTTGATTTGTTTTATTTATGTATAAAAAATATTTCAACGCACATTGGTCTAGATTTTGTGCAATAAATCATTGCGTACCTGCCTATTAAAATATTAACACTGCATGCCATTAACTGTTATAATAGAGGTGCCCCGTTATTTAGTCGACTAACTACAGGATAGTCAACTAAGTAGCGTGAAATTTTTATCAAGGGTTAGATTTACATAATACCTATAACCAATCACCAAGAGTACATATTTGTTGTTCCATAATAACCATGAACTGCAACCACCCTTGACTGGCCATGATAAAAGAAGCAAATATTCACACAATTGTATTGTATAATTTATTAAAAACTCTAAACGTAGATTATGGATTGACTTGAATGATAGTAGATTTGCGCATAATTGTAGTCACTACGATCGATTGTTACCATTCGATTTACAATTTAGTTTGTTAGTCGATTTAAACGTACTATGAATTGACGACCTTAGTACAGCTCTACTCACTGTATTCTGTAACAAATGTTTGACATACGAACAAACAAGCCTCAAGACATGTAGATTAATGATTCACAAATGAAAACACACAGTCTAATTGCAATACAAATGAATACATGTCTCGATTGATTAATTGTATCGTCATTTAAAATCGATCGATCGGACACTTGTGGGGCCATATACAAATTTATTAACTAAACACACATGATTTAAATTAGTTCCGTCTGTATGAACGAACTCTTTTATTTTTATAGGGAGAGGTACCTCCGAGAGTGACTCAAGTTAGTTTCTTTAAATTAAAGTGTGTGGCCAGTATTATTGTAATGTCAATATTTTTTTTCTATCAGCTTAAATTTAGAATAATTATAAAATATTTTTTTTACGTTTATTGTGAACCAGCGCTTTGTTTTGCTTACTATAATTGCCTAAAACTATGGATTTCAGTAAATAAAAGGCTTAAATTCTGGCTCGGAATTGCGACTAAAGGTTTAGAAGATTTTTCAGAGTCCCTTTAGAGTGAAATATATTTATTTAGAGACTTAAAAGGTTAGGATAAACAGAAAGAGGGAAATAAACTCTACCGTTAAGCATTAGGTATATAAAATGACATATAAAACATGACAGGAGCGGCTAATTAACCTAACTACGCGGTAGTAATTAAAGCCAAGAATTACGTCTGAACCAAACAACTAAATAAATAATACAACGTCACACATAAATCCATCAAAATATTGACCGACGAACTTACCTACTAACATTTAAATTTGCAATAACAATTGACATTAACGACACATCATCGACGGTGTGAAGTCATTCCGTACTTCAGAATCACAAAGGGCGCATACACAATAGCAATGATAAATACCGGATTGCTAAAGGCATAGGCGCGGTGGAGCCCATTCCTTACTGGGATAACCAGCCAACAAGACCCGCCTCACCGCTTGCGGAGCGTACATAAATAGATGTTCAAGGGGAAGGTTGATTGAGTTACAAGGCTCTGCCTGAATTGGCCACTTTTATTGCTCAAGTATTTAATACTGGGCATCAATAAATCGATACGGTGGTTAGCGACAAAAGTGCATTGTCTAAAGTATTATCATTACATTGTTCGGTTTGCATATTGAATTGTGCGTTCTTCTATTGTTTATGGTTGAGTTTTCGCTATGTGTGTGGTTAGCGTGTGTCGGTGAGATATGATTATCTTGTGCGGGAGAAAGACCTTGTTTCAATGGAGCGGAATCTTTGGGCTGATATGTTAAATATATTGAATTGTTGTTCACCACAATGGACTAATAGTTAGAGTGAAGTATAGGTATAACATACTTGTCTATAAAGGTCCTATATTATCACAAATTATCTTTTTACTCTGTACAATATAGGTAAAGTTTCCATCCCTAAAGTTTACTATTTTATTACACTTTGCAAACTAACCCAAAGCTTTAGGCGAGTCAAAAAATGAATAAGTAGCCGAAAATTTTTTAGACCCAACTTTTCCATATTTTTTTTGTATTTTGTAACCAAAGTCTTAGACCCTATGTACAAAACCTTTTGCACTAACATTAAAACAATAATTAACACTGCGTTTACCGAACAACAGGAAAAACAAAATCCTACATTCCTTGTTGAGCGGGCATCATAAATTATTTAATTAAAGCCATCAATTCCAACTCGAATAATTGTCTGCGGATAATTATATTGTCTCTTAGGACAACGGTTTATCTTTAATCTCTTCATCAATTTATAGAAGAAGATAGAATTTACACAAACAATTTTGTGTACAAATATTTTATACACCGTAACAGTATAGGTAGTGTATTGCCTTTGGGCTTTGTCGCTATGGAATATAAGGCTCTTTATATTGTCTGTAGGTTGTCTTGCTTGTAACTCACTATTGTGGAATAGACATGGCCGCAGCTGGCGTTGAATAGTGTTTTGTGTAGTAATTATGCAGAGGCCTTTGCCCAGTAGTGGGACAGTTATAGGCTATTATTATTATAGGTATATAATAGGTAGCCTAGTGATCTGTAACACAGGTTTCACCTATCACAGACACCAGTCTCTGATAGGTGATCAATGCTCAATCCTTCTCTGTACGAGACAGAGAAGGATTGAGCATTGATCACCACGCTAGCTCACTGCGGGTTGGCGATTTCAGATAATTAAATCCAGGTTTCCTCACGATGTTTTCCGTCACCGTTAGTCAGTGGTGTCTTCGAATAACTAAGAAAGTATTTATAACACAGAAAAGCTATAGCTACCTATATAAAACGAATACACATAAATAAGCAGTGTTTAAAAATGGTTTAAATTCACTATTAATTTATCATTAGACCTATTAAATTTAACCCAATAATTAGATAAAGGTTATCTCTTAATTTAAAGCTATTAAAATAATTTGTTTAAACCCAATTAAAGTTCAAATGATCTGATAATTCTCTTAATAAGCCCCAACTCATGCTAAATAAGAGTAAAGCCGCGTACTCACTGTATAGCATGTGACTCATTTGACCACCACCTCTTAGGCCACCTTTCTATTTAGTACTGTCATACTCTTTATACAAAAGATAGATATAATATAGAGAATTATAGAAGTAAGTTATTTAGTACTAGCCTTTGCCAGTGACTTCGCTCGCGTTAAGTAGCCTATGTCCTTTCTCGGGTCTTAAACTTTCTATATACCAAATTTCATCAAAATCCTTCCAGTTGTTTAGTCGTGAAGGCGTAACATACAGAAAGACAGAGTTACTTCTTTCACATTAATGATATTAGTATGGAAGCTTGGATTAACATTTTATTGTTCTTTGGAGTTCACACTGTAGTTTTAGATTTGTAATTAGACAAAGGAAGGCGTATAAACTTTCCATTCTAAACTTTCATTAAATTTTTTCTATCTCTTTATGGAAAATGCACGCAAGGTCTAAGTATGTAGAATAAAATCATCATCATCATCAGCCGGAAGACGTTCACTGTTGAACCCCCCCTTAAGTGAGGACGAGGGTGCCATAATCCCCACGCCTGGCGAGTGGCTTGGAGATCGTAGTATTGGTGATGAAGTTGAAGAAGACGCTGCTGCCCATCTTCTGGATTTTCCCTTAGTCGCCTGTTACGACACGCACGGGAGAAAAAGGGGTGGCCAATTCTAGGCAGGATACTAACGATAAAATAACAATCTACAGTGTACACTCTACTTTACTTAGGTGAGGAAAGATACCGCGCGCTTTGTTTGACATTTAAGTAATAAATTATAAACAATATGGGTACTGTTACGAAGACACTCCTACGCATCAATTTGATCATAAAAGCGTATTAGCGATATCAGCATTGTTCGATAGAGTTCCGTATCACGGCTGTTATTATTGTTATTTATCTATTAGGACAAACAGAAATACTAAACAATTTTTATTATGTATTAGGTTGTTTTAAATACTTATGCGATAGTCTACTTAATGATAGTACCAGATTAATACTGCAAAAAACAGAGGCGTCTTAAATGCGTCACCGGCCTTTTCTGCCTAATATACAATATAAAAAGTCAAAGAGTATTACAATCAGGTTGGCGTGCCTTACAATACGGACACATTGCTACAACGCAGCTTTGTGCCTATTGAAAGAGTGGTACCTACTAAACATGAAATTACGCCTGTATTCCCCGATAGGGGGAAACCGAGGTATAGTACACCCACACTTCGCCAGAGTTATAGATCCCAATGTAATAGAGGGCGAGCCTATTGCCATCAACCGGGCACAAATCCAGACTCCGTGCGATTGAGAATTACCTAATGAAAATCAAAAATACTTTGCCCAAGTTTCGAACCCAGGACCTCGTGCTCAGCAGTCGATAAGCAGTGAATTGACAAGCGAGGCAGACCAAGTTCCTGCGTAACTGAATCACAAATATGTAAACTAAAGCCAATAAAATGTTGTCAATCGTGTCAATATGAGTACGGTATAATAGGTCTCCTTCCCGCTTCTTTGAAGCAACCGCTTGTTATTATGTATTTATACGTTTGCTATTCATTTCTGCCGTAACTTATCCGAGAAAGAAAATAAATGGTACAGAATCCTTCCCGTTCTAATCAAGCTCGTACTTAAGAATTTTTTAAACTAGATATTTGGATTAAGTACTTACTGCGGGTATAGTCTTATCATTAATCTTAATTGCGGAATAACAATAAAATATTGCTCGGAGGTTGGGTTCGATACGTTAAATACTGGTCCTTATCTCAAAGAGATTAAGGTTTAATATAGATTTTTAGAGAGATAATAATAGTTGTATCGATCGTTACATTACTGGCTCATAAGAAGTGTATCGTGGGAACTCTACCGATGGATGAGTTATGGTCAAAAGATGGACTTAGGATTATCTTAAGTTTTCTAATGGCGGATACTATTTAGTCTTTATTAGTTTTGATTGCATGATACTGTTACTATTCTAGTGGTTGTTAAGCGCGACTGCTGAGCATGAGGGTTCGAATTCCGGGTCGGGCAAACTGTTACTGGGTTTTTCCTGGTAATTCTCGGAAGCAACAGGGAGTCTGGATTTGTGCCCGGTTGATGGCAATAGGCTCGTCACCTATACGTATTACATTGAGAGATTGAGACCTATAACATAACTGTCGAAATGAGGGCGTAGGAAGTTACTAGGTACTATATATGCACCCTCATTTCGCCAGTACGTTTTTTTGTTCTTTATAATTGTAGTTAAAGGTCGAATCCTTTGAGTGTAAAGAATTAAAGGTGATCCGTACAAGGTTTTAGATAGTGTTAGGCCTGCATCATTAATCATAGCTTAATTGAGTGTCAAAAGTTTAGCAAAATAATTGATACTGCATTTAGTTAGGTACTGGTTTGCCCGCGAGGGACGTACTGAAATGATATATTTTTATTAATTATGGGACACTAGAAATTACTGTTTCGTAATTAAGCTTTCAATGTAATATCCGATTTCTTTCAATTGTCATGTCACGTGTAATATATATTAATATTTAAAATGATTGCAACGATTTTGAAATAATAATACAATAGATTAATCTTACAACCATTTTGGCTTAGTATTAATATCACTTTTCTCTTCGACTTTTTATATTCCTACCTAATATGGCAAATCAGCTTTTGCCCGCGATCCTGCTCTTACGGGTGGTCTATCTTAAAGGTTCCGTATTTTTTTTGGTTTAGTGCATAATATACCGAAGATTGAGCTCAGTATCGTGCCAGAGAGGCCATGCCCAGCAGTGGACGTAGATAGGCTGATGATGATGATAATGATAAGGGTGTCACTAAATATATATATATATATATGACGTCTCAAGAATTCCCTTCTTCATAGTTGGCACTGCAACTAAGTTCTTATATGACGTCAGAAAACAACATTGTTCATAAGACGCAAGGATTATAATCTGACTGAGTCAAAGTACGTCACAAGTACGTCAATACAATGACCTAACAGACTAACAAAACATTTAAAAAGTATAACATATACCTACCTATTATGGCAACGCTGAATCATATCACACCCGGATATTATACATTGGTCATTGACGTTTATCTTAAACGACTTGACGGATCCGGCCGGTCAAAACACCGCCACGGGTGCACTTGAGCGAAAAAAGTCCGAGAGATAAGGTGCGTTTCATATTGTTAGTCTGCCGACACCCTATTAATCACAATTTGAACATATTGACCGACACTCGGTATATCTGTGGTGGCTGCATTTTCATGGACCGAAAATAGTGTGAATACAGGCTGATGGAATATTAATATGGTTCGACAATCTTCGTTTGGGTTAGTTCTTAAACTGCACAATATTTAGGCTTGCATGCCGGAAAAAGGTTGCGAACTACTAGAAGTTCTGGCACTAGGCACTATTTATGTCCTTGTAAAATCGGGAGATCAATTTACATTATGCAGCCTTCTGGTTGTGAGAATCACGGATACACGAATATTTGTTCCGATTCTTGACTGCATTTTCCTTTCATTAGAGAACCTTGTATTTATTTTCAGTTATGCATTGTGCCTAATTTATGTGGCAGTAGCATTTTCTAACACAAGGCCAGTTACGGTAAAATTAACTGCAACAGGCTAGCTATAAAATTATATTTTTCATTTTATTTGTACATAAGCTGTATAAATAATGATTTCTGTAGACTCACTTTCATATTCAAATTAGGTTTACCCCACCTTTTAAAACCTACGCACAAAACCACTTTTTTCAACCAATCCGACCAGCCTGTATCTCCCATAGCGGGCGCGGCTAACAATAAAACATAGTGATTAATTTATGTGCGCATGGGCACGCTAACGAGGATCTATTTGGGGTCAGACGGCACCATTTGTACGGGCCCACCGGCGCGCTTTGTTACAAAAATTGAGAGTACCTACTGCCAAATCTGTTGCATCTCTAGTCTTTGAATGTCAAGTATCGTTAAATGAAGATGTATTGTGATAATGTTAATTGATTTTAAGTTGGTACTAACAACTTTTTTCTTTGATGACCGACTCTTTGGTTTCGCGGCCGCTTTTGAGATTAGTCTTGGATGCCGGAAGTTTTATTGAGTTTTTTTAAGCGAAATGTTAGCAGATATTGTCGGAAGTTTTATTGAGTTTATTTCTAGGAGAAATGTTGTAAAATATTATTATTCTAATTCACGTATTTATTATTTAACTTTTACATGGGTCTTGAGGAGATAAAAAAACGCCTATAAAACTAACTCCGGACTTGGAATTATAACCATGAAAGATGAATTAATCTACCTATATTTTAGTACCCAAAAACAATTGCCGACACTCCATAAGTCACGAGGAATCCCTGAGGATTCCGCTGAGAGAAGCGTTCAGACGCTATTGAGTAATTATAAATCATTAACTCACCATAGAATGTCCCAAGTACTCAGCCGCGTTGTCCGATATGTAAAGGAGTTTGCCGTTTTGTGTCATCATCATCAGGAACCCGTTTAGTGCCTGAAATACAACGCACTGGTAAATTGATTGAAAAAGTTTGTTGTAGATATCTCTGTTTAAAGATTGGGTAGTAAATTGTAATTAAATTATACATTATTTCTTATATAAATGTAGGTTTGTTTGTAAAGATAAAATATGAATAAAATAAATGGTATTACTAAAAAGTAAAAGCAAAGTATGTAATCTTGAAGTATCTAAGTCGTAAAATTGTTTGTGTGAAAGTCTCTTTATCAAATTAGAAGAAATTGCAATCACTTTTTTACTAAAAATATTTTTAGTATTTTGAGAGCCTAAAAGTTTTCATTCACATTGCCGCTTTCATAGTCAATTTATTATTAAAAGTGAAACCACTTTTCCAATAAATAATATTATAAAAATAACCGACAGATCTTGAACCCATGATATTTATGTCTGACTACATCTTGTAACAAAATAATTAAGTGTAACATTGAATTATGTTGTTCAATATTCATAAGATGATTATTTTCACGGAAACAATAATTTAATAGTTTGTGAAATCAATTTGCAAATTATAATGTTTATTGTGTTATAATACTCATCTGCCTTGACTTATTGGTTGCAAAATTATACGTTGTAAAAAAAAGTTTGATGAAATTATTTATCGTTTCGTTGACAGGTAGGTATTATACCTGTTATTATACTATACTAATACTTTTTAGGCAGGTACTTTTTTTTTTTTTAAATCTTCGCCCCACACTAAGAATTTCTCCTGTATCGTAGGTGCGTTTCACAAACATGAAATATTCACATTACACTAACACCCGGACTCGGGACAAAATATATCTGTGGTTCGCACAAAGTTTTGCCCCGTGCGAGAATCGAACCCGCAACTGTTAGCGCAGCAGTCCAATCGCTTAGCCACTGCGCTAATCAGGTCGTCAAACTTGCCTCTATAGTTAACTATTTTGTTAAATAATGTTGTCTGTTTCCTAGGGATACAGTCCCCTTACCATAAACTCCTAATACAGGACACTTTACGATGTGGAGGCTAGACATGTACACGTACGGTATATTGTTCTGTTTAAAGAGTTCATGCTAAGGAGGCTGGTAACAGTTAAACTCTTTTGGCATCGTTTCAAATCGCAGGGTTTTGGGGAACACAAATTATTTCAATAGGCTGATCCTCTACTTCATAGAGTATGTAGAAAAATGAAACTGATCTAAAATCAGGTATATAAGGCTAACAATACCATAATTATCCATATTTTCTTATAGCAAAGCATGTCTATTCGGAGCTTCGTTAATTCCTTGAAGTTTAACAGTACATTATAATTGCAATAATAATTAGGTTCAACTGTACATTACCTACCATCGCATTAATAATAAAAACAAACAAACATAACATCACACCTGTATTTCCAGGGTAGGCAGAGGTGCACATATAGCACACCACATTTCGCCAGTTATGTTTTTTTTTATGTCCCAATGTAATAAGGGGCGAGCCTATTGCCATCAACCGGGCACAGATCCAGACTCCGTGCTGCTACTGAGAATTAACTAATGGAAAAACTCAGTAACACTTCGCCCGACCCGGGATTCGAACCCAGGACCTCGTGCTCAGCAATCGCGCTTAGCAACCACTAGACCAACGAGGCAGTCATGCATTAATAATATTAAGAATATATTATAACATTCTACATAGTATTGTTCCCCGTTCTAATTTCCATTACCGTGCTGTACTGCAATACATCTAAGTTATGAATCGAATGAATTAAATCAGTGGACAATCGCCGCGCGATGGCAATAACGCCATAATCTCTAGTTTGTCACATAAACTCTGTGCCTTGCGGTCTGTGCCCGGCGGCGATTAGCTGGCTTTTGTTTTATTTGAGAAATTAGATTAAAGTGACCGACGTCAGGTCGTTGACCGGCTTATTGGTTCAGTGGTATGACTGCCGAAGTGAGATTCGATTCCCGGATGTTGTTACTTATTTGCTGAAGTATTGATGAATGCTATTGATTTGACAAAATGATAAGTAAGTGGTTAGTGTTTTACGACCTAATTGGCGCAGAAGGTAAGCAATTGGACTGCTGCGTTAAGGGTTGCGGGTTCGATTCCCGTGCAGGACAAAAAATTGTGTGATCCGCAGATGTTTGTACCGAATCTGGGTGTTTGTGTATGTGATATTTCATGTTTGTGGAACGCACCCACGATACAGGAGAAATTCCTAGTATGGGGGGAGCCTTATAAAAAAGATGTGATTAAGATTAGAATGGGAACTAAATATTACTGTAGATACTGCTTACCCTTTTGAATGCAGTTGAGAAAGAGCTGTCGTTTATCATTCAATTTAAAAATAATCAAAAATGTGTATGCTGATTCACAAATAATGTGATCATATTTTTATCGGCGATAAACTTTTTTAGTAATCATTGGCAACTAAGGCAGTTACTAATTGCCAGGTTTAAATGATTAAGTTGCTTTTAAAGTTGACAAACGAACATTGGTTACATAAGTAGGTCAACAATTCATTATGAATAGTATATATGACCTTACCGAACAAAATTCGACTGTACATACAAACAAAAAAGTTTATAATGATAAAGTACCGGCTAATATGAAAAATAGCTTCCAACTTATGATTAAAACCCCCAGAATTAAACATAATAAGAGGTTGCCACCGACCACACCCCACTAATACAACCTTACGCAATGATTCAAATGTATTTTGTGTCCCTATCACGCAAACAATAACCTCGTAAGCAAGAAAGAGAAAGAAACACTGGGTACTGTTGAAAAGAACTGAGAATTTGTAAATGTGAAATTACGTGGCGTGGGAAACGGAGTTTGAGAGAGGTTTTAATTAATTAAGTTAAGGGTTATGTTAGGTTTCTGCGCTTGCACCGCTTTTTAGTTTAAGTTTGATTTGTATATTTCATGACTGCCTCGACTGCTGAGCACGAGGTCCTGGGTTCGAATCCCGGGTCGGGCAAAGTGTTACTGAGTTTTTCTATTAGGTAATTCTCAGTGGCAGCACGGAGTCTGGATTTGTGCCCGGTTGACGGCAATAGGCTCGCCCCCTATTACATTGGGACCTATAAACATAACTCTCGAAATGTGGGTGTACTATATGTGCACCTCTGCCTACCCCTCCGGGGAATACGGGCGTGATGTTATGTGTATATTTCATCGAAACCAATTATATGCACTTATACAATGTGAAACTCTAATGGTTTTCCATTGTACAGTAACAGTGCATTTTCACTATTCATTCCTATGGGAATATTTATTTATTTATGTTTCAACAGGTACACCAACAGCATCCATATCACACTATGTAACTTACAAACATTTAAGACATAGGGAACTAATATAGATGCCAATTAGGTATACACAACACTTGAAAATATACCGCGTACTATACACAATTTTTTTTGTCTTAAATTTTAAGTACCTATCTCCATTTGCAAAGAGCTAGCAAGGCTACACTGGTCGTTAAAGGGGATAGTAATAAGTACCTACTATACTGACCTTAGAAAATCCGAAGTTGAGCGTTGTGGACGGTTGTTGGTTGATGTCAAAGCGCTTGAAAACTGTGGACAAAGAATAAATAGTTGAAAACAATAAATACACACTTTTGTTTTTTAAAAGGACTTAATAATTATTATATAGAAATGGAAGAGGAGCTTTAAAAATTTGGGCTTTGATTATTATCCATATACAGTGTTTATATATTTATACTAGCTTTTTTCCGTGATTTAGCCCGCGTTAAGTAGCCGATGTCCTTTCTCAGGTCTTAAACTTTCGAAATGCCAAATTTTATTAAAATCCGTCAAACGGTTTAGTCGTGAAGGCGTAACAGACAGAGCTACTTTCATATTTATAATGTTAGTATATATAACTCATACGTTTTTAATAAGCTTATTAAGGTTCTATTATTTTAAAAGTTATTACTAGACCTCCATATAATTGCAGTACAATATATTACTGACTATAGTTAACAATAACAGGTCGACTAAAACTAAAGAAAAAGCTAAATAGACTTCAAAATGTCAAATAACTTTACTTGTTATTTAGTTTCAGTTATCGTGTGTTATTTATGTGAGCCAGTCTTAATGTCGAAACACGAGTAATATACGAACAATCGATAATTCGGAGCGCTCCACGCCGCTGATACACATCTCTATTGATACTCTATGTGAAGTATTGTGCTCTCGAACGCCCTGTATCACTCGCATAACTATTGTGAAACCTTTCTCTTTCGATAAGGAATTACGACACTGTAAAAATGTACTTATTTTGTATGACAACTAGCTTTTGCCCCCGGCTTCGCTCGCGTTTAGTAGCCTATGTCCTTTCTCAAATCTTAAACTTTAACATGCCAAATTTCTTCAAAATCCGTCCAGCGGTTTAGTCGTGAAGGCGTAACAGACAGACAGGCAAAGTTACTTTCACATTTATAATATTGGTAAAGTATGGATAAGTTAAATGGGTCTAGTATCATATGTAGAGCAAGCTACTTAGTAGTATTTAAAATTGGTGTCAATTCGATACGGTACCTAATTACGGTACAGTTGTAATCTTGATTAACTCAAAACATTAACATTACAATCCCAACATCAAACCAATCCATGACGTAATCGTTAAGATAGCCAATCACAAGTTGTGACACTTAGATTCCATATTCAAATCGATGTCACTGCACTTACAGGACAAACAGTATTCGTAATTAATCGATTGTATCGATCCATACTTTCTCGACCGGCGGCCAGGAAGCATCGATAAACAATAAGCGGGCGACCACCCGATTATATCGATAAGTTATCTGTAGAATAATTCTCGTCTCTAATGGGCCCGCCTCAACGTAAGGGGATTTACACTTTCTAAATTATCTCAAAAGGGTTTCAGTGGAGGATGGATTAGAATATTGATAAGTTATAGGCCAGGCTTGACTCACACCGTACGGTTCTATTGCAGTCTGGTCAAAATACGTGTTATTTTATTAGTAGTAGTGTGATTTACGTACCGTGTGAGTAATGCTAAATATTTGTAAGTGAATTTAATTAGTGATTGTCGTTCTGAAATTAAATTCTATTAAACTTTTGAACGCTAATATTTAAGTTCGCTATTATTGAAAGCTGTCAGCCATTTAGTATTCTAGGTGTGACTATAATTATTACTATGTATATTTTAATATTATTAAGATTAAGATTAATAGTATAAAGTTACATTTTGCTGCACCTAATAGGTGCAGCAAAATGTAACTTTTCCATATGTGGTTGTCAAGAAATATTTGATAACCATAAACGGAAAAAAAATGTTCTATTTTTTTTTAATAATGTGATGTGCGTTAATCTATTTAGATCAATCAGGTTAAAACTTTGTTATTTGTACAAACTGTCTCTCTGTTGTAGTGTTGCTACTAAATAGAAGCCTAGATATACTAAACAAAGCTTTACAATATCGTAAAACTAAAACCTCCAAAGTACTAACTCTCAAACACAGTGTCAATAGCAAGTATTGGCACATCTGAGTCGTCACACGCAAGATATTCGTCGGGCAGAATTCCTGGCATTAGATAAACATCAGAGACCGCCGCGCCAGCCGTTTGTATACATTACGTTTTAATAATGCATTCCCCACCGTTACATACCGGTGAGCTACGATATATATGCGAAAATTGCTATTTATGATGTATTTGTGGACCGTCGGCTATGGAGCTGTGATTGTGACAGGTTTTGTGGTGAAATAATTATGTTGTGTTTGTAATCTTTATGTATTGTTTATATTGTTTGCGCGGTGATCACACAATTAGCAATAATAACGGCGCCAATATAATAATATTTTTTTTATAAAGACGCATAGTGATCCGAGAGAATTTATGGGCATGAAGTGTTACATACACAAACGCCAAAAGTAGGGACAAATTAATATTCAAGGGTCACTCAAAAAATTGCTCCGCAGTTCAATGACTTGGAGTGACTAACTGATTAAAGATGGCAAAGCATAATGCAGAGTTAATTATAAAACTAGATTATTGTCATCCCTATGTTCCCCTGGCTGAAGGGCTTTTATTAGGTCTCGCCAAACGACTGGTTAAGCAGAAAGAGCTCCTTCAGAGCTAACTGCGAGAGAAAAGTTCAAAAAAATAAGAAAATCCCTATGTAAGAAATTTTTTTAGACATCAATAAAACGCATATTTACAGAACTGGCCGATTGGTGTATATGCCGTTGTTAAAGTACGTTGCATAAATAGTTTTAAGCTCACAACAGTGGTACCCGAGTGGTATGACCGTTGGACTACCAATCAAAGGTCACCAGTCCAAACCCCGGCCGTACCAATGTCTTTTCGAATTCACGTGCGTATTATAAATTAGTTATCAGTTGCTAAAAACGGCGAAGGAAAACTTCGCGAGGAAACCAGCACACCTGAGAGATTTTTCAACGGTGTGCAAAGCCATGTCAGAGGCCTACAGGCGGTTCGAGTAAACTCTGACACTAGTTTCATCCAACCATACGATAAGAAGTTCATAATATAAGTCATGCACACACTTAGAGATTACAACACTAATTAAAAGTCAACATACATATAACACGCGCACTAAATATAGTATTACATACCATTCATCTTTCACTTTCATCGCCTTTAAGCCTGATATATACCAACACTTAGGTAATTGATACATAATCAATTACAGATTTACCTTACTTGAACACGTGTACTGACGATTTGGTGGTCCTTGAGTATGGATAACATGTAGAGCACAGACATGTTTGGCAATGACGGTCTCCAAATGTCCAGAAATTTTATAGAGAAATGTTCCGAGGTTTTAATAATGATATTATATTTTAAGTGATTTTTAATGAATTTAATAAAGTAATATTAATTCAGCTGTCTCTCTCTGTGTCTTTGGAATTTCTTCTTTGTTAATGTGCCTAAGTATCTACGTAGGATTCACGATTTGTGACTTCTTGTCTGGAGTTATAAGCATTCTTCTGAAGTTCTCCTAAATTTATACCAAGCTACAACAAAAGGAACATGCATATATAAAGCAGTGTTTTCTGCCAAATGATATGTAGCCAAAAAATCTTTTCTATTTCTGTCGACACACATTTTATAGATTCAACACTATCATTGTCGTAAGTACACATTTTACTTAGACTTGCATTATTCGTCTTATTCATACTCAAAAGCTAAAGTAAACACTAGCAAAATGTCTAGGAGGAAGACAGATGGCACCACAGCGCGCACTAATGCGTACGATTGCCGCTCAAATGGCGCACTGAATCAATGTTACGAGCAGATAGTTTGAGTAAACTGCGAGCTAAAATTAAGTATATTGGAGTTATAGCTCAGCGGTGAACGGTATGAAGGGTCAAAGTTCAAATCTGCTGATGGACTGTTATGTTCCCGACGTATTTAAGTTAACATGAGCTGGAAAGATCGTTATGGGATGAAATAATTACGTTGATGAGTGTGTAGATGTGAAAAAATTATATAACAGTTTCAGCTTCCTTACCATGATCTCTTAAAGCAGGACAGCTTAAGACGTGAAAGCGAGACGCCGCTACGTGCAGTATAATGCGACGTCTCGCTTCCACAACGTAAACTGTTCTGCTTTCAGAGTACATGGTAAGGAGGCTGGTGAGTTCAGTGCATGTCGCTGCATTAGCACCTAAACGTTAGAGTATATCCTAAAAAAAATTGCTGAGGAATTGTTCACTCTTGAACAAAGGCCTTCCTTAGAACGCCACAATGAACGACAATAATCGATCGATTTTAAATATGCTAATAATATTAAAATACATTATGTTACATCATGGTAAAACACTAAAGGCATAAAGTCAACTCAAGGCACTTAGTTCTAAAGAGTAATTTTTAACGAGCGAAATGCACGCGCCTCACTATTTAAAAGTTAAACCAATTTTTCAATCAAAATTACTCTACAATAATAAATAAAATGCCCCACTAAATACCCATCTCATTCACTCACATTAAAACAGACTATTAAACAACAATATTAATGCACAACACTTAATAAAACGCTATAAAAACTGTACAAATTCTCATAATTTCAATATAATAACAGACTCGCCTCAGGCTTAGTACGGTCAGCTACATAAGTAACTCAATAAGTTAAGAAACTTAATGTTAAATAATTGAATTACATATGCTTTAATTTACTGCCTCGTTGGTCTAGTGGTTGTTAAGCGCGACTGCTGTATCCGGTCCTAGATTTGAATCCTGGGTCGGGTAACATATTGGGTTTTTCCATTAGGCTACTCTTAGTGATAGCACCAAGTCTGAATTTGTGCCCAATTGATGGCAATAGGTGAGATTTTCGTGTGATATATAAGCACTGCCTTTTAGGGCAAACAAGCATATCATAATGTGTGTAAATTAAATTATCATGATCATCTGGAAGACGTCCACTGTTGAACAAAGGCCTCTTATTTAGAACGCCTTTTTAAGTAAATAGTCAGCTATTTTTGTCGTTGACTGTACCTTTCAAGTGAAATAGCTTCCTAACTGAATAGTGAGGAACATTTGAGAGCGTCTCACAGTCCTACAAATTGTTTTGTTACATTTACTTAATGTTAACATGGAAGGTGCCGGCGCAGGCAATTAAGTATTCGTGGACGTGGGTGAATGCTATTTCGTTGTTATATTAGGTTTAGAATAGCAGCTGGTAATAACAGGTACCTAGCTTATAACGTAACGTCATAAAGCAGATTCTAATTGTAGGTTTTGACTTGTTATCTTTATTTTTTAAAATGTCGCTTCACACAAGAAATTTCTCCTGTGTCGTGGGTGCGTTTTACAAACATGAAATATCACTCAAACACCTAGACTCGGGACAAACATCGGCGGTTCGCACAAATTTTTGTCCCGTGCGGGAATCGAACCCGCAATCCTTG
Organism: Abrostola triplasia; assembly: GCA_946251915.1. NCBI lineage: Eukaryota > Metazoa > Arthropoda > Insecta > Lepidoptera > Noctuidae > Abrostola > Abrostola triplasia. The sequence continues at coordinate 6,622,559 of OX276439.1, forward strand.
GCGCAGCAATCAAATCAGGTTGTCAAATGCAAATATTACTTTTTAACTTTCACGAATTAAACTCTCGTTTACAATAAAATTCGGATGTTGTTCCACACAGATGACTATCGTCATCGATATGATTATATTTTGATAATTATCTGTGCGAGAATAAGAAATCTGGCCTTAAGTATCTGTACACATAACATTATGTGTGTTATTGGCATAAGTAAAGATATTCTCCGATATTTTTGGAGGCTTTTACACCCTTTGTACACTTATATAAGTCCCATTAACAATGTAGCAGGCAATTAACTAGTCCCACTAAATTAATAGGTATTTAAAAGAGACATAAATTTTGGACTGCCTTGTTGGTACTCCTGGGTTCGAATCCCGGGACGGACAGTGTTACTGAGTTTTTCCATTAGGTAAATCTCAGTAGCAGCACGGAGTCTGGATTTGTGCCCGGTTGATCGCAATAGGCTCGCCTATATTGGGACCTATAACATAACTATCAAATAGGTGTACTATAGGTATACCTCTGCCTACTCCTTCGGGGAATATAGGCGTGATGTTATGTTTTTAGACATATTTTATATTATCATATAAACGGACTTCTCCTATAATTTACATACAAAATTCCACTTTACTATACTTCTAAGTACGGCATTTATCAAAATCATCGATCAAAGTATATATGTTATTTTTCCCAAGTGTACTAACAACTTCCTTCATCATCACCATCATCATCTATCTCAGTCCACTGCTGGACATAGGCCTGTCCTATGGCACGCCACTGAGCTCGATCTTCGGCCCTCCACACCCAACCGCTGCCAGCCATTTTCCGTACAACAACTTACTTAGCCACATAAAATTCCCACAACATTCAATGCGACGTTATGGTGTCCATAAATAATGGCGGAGCACGTGCTTCACCACCATAATCGTTACACTAATTAATTAGCAGCGCGGCCCGCGTTTTGAAATGCGCGCGCGCACGCCGCCTAATCAATTCTAATGTGGCGCACATTTGTTTAGTACGGATGTGTATTTTTTAATTTTGTTTGTGTGTATTGGTGTTGTTAAGAAATATAAGGACTTTTACGAGTTAGCCTCGAGAGAAAAAAGATTTTGGTATTACTAAAAATTAAAACCTTAGTAATATTAATTACTAGCTTTTGCCCGCGTTTTCGCCCGCTTTAAGTAGCCTATATCCTTTCTCGGGACTTAAGCTTTCTACATGCCAAATTTCATCAAAATCCGTCCAGTGGTTTAGTCGTGCAGCCGTAACATACAGACGGAGATATCATTGGTATATTATTATATGTACTATTTAAATAAATATTTATAATTGTTGTATAAAGCACTAAGTTTTTTTTAATGTTCCAATTAGGACTAATTAAAAGAATCTTTTACCTGTCTTTTTAGCCTTATTTCTAGCATAAACTAAATAGCTGTGAAGTAATAGGTATAAATGTCATATGATGTCAGTCATGTCATTTTCAAGTCTAGACAGTAATATTATGTCTAATTAGAAGTTTAGAGTAATTAATATGAATCATAGTATAACGTAGATATTAAATGGACACTATTTTTAAACATGACAAACAGAGAACTATTTCGCTAGATTCAATACAATTTAATTTGAAATAAACCCGATATTTTAGGATAGAAAGCTAAGCGAAAGAAGTGGTTCTCCAATTAAGCTAAATTAATTGGTGAGACACTTCTTCCTACACTCGACTAACAGTACTGGAATACACTTGTCTATTATAAAATTTACTTTAAGAAAATATTTTAAAAACCTATTTTACAAAAAAATAACCATGCAAGTAGAAATAAAATGACGTCTGCTGTCTGCCTTTTACCTTTTTCTAGACTTCACTGAGACTTTGATCCCGGAATTTATCCGGTCTATTCTAGATCGGATCAATCATCAAGAGAAAATCACTAGTCAATTTTAAAAAACGAACCAAAGTATTTGCAAATAAAAAAAAAATTCTCGTCTGTGGAGACCAAATAATAATAAATATAAAGCATAATACAAAACCATTAAATAAAACAATTCTAGCGCCGAATTCCAGTATAAAGTGGGTTTATTTTAAAAGAGCGGACCTCGCAGGTGGTTAGCTAAATTGAGATGTTCGTTAGCTCCTAATAGTATGTATCTCGTCAATCTGTGCCTGTTATTTCTGTCGCCCAAGTGCTGAACTCCTGGTCAGTGCTCCGACTTTTTAATATAGCCACGGATTATATTGTTGTGTGGGAAGTATTGAGTTGCATTCGTTTTAGGTGTGAGCGAAATGATTTGGTTTTCAGACAAAGATTGTGAGTGTTTTTTTTTACATAACAAAAATTTTCGGAGATTTTTTTGTATTTTGTATTCTACATAGTTTTGAAATTGATTTTTGTAGCGCAATTTCAAAACTATGTACCTAACGAATAAAATTGCTTAAGAAGAATATGCGTTTGGGTTCTAATGCTATAAAATATTAATGGTTTTATCCGTCTCTTTTACGTAGCAAAATTATGAAAAAAATTGAGTATAATTGGCTTTTTTTTTACACTAAATGCAAACTCTTTACATCTTCACCAAAGAAGACTCAAAGCCACACCTTAACTCAGTCAGAAACAGTCCAAATGAAGTCACGAAATCAATTCCCAAACATTTGTCCCAATCCAAAAAGGTTTGCGGAACAGTTGGTCGCCAACCACCCCACTTATGCAAATCCCACAGTCAATTACTACAAAGGAAATTGTTGCAGCTCCCCGAGTCGTGCGATGCCTTTTCGGGTTGCTCTCAGTGAGTCTATGTTCTGTCAGTCTGTCTGTGCTGGGTGTTAGGCTTCTGTGTTAATTAATCGCAGTTACGGTACTGTGCTGTTATTTGGATCAAAAGTTATTGAGAAGTTTTTAAGATGATCATCTAAAATGTCGGAAAATAAGAGACAGTGATAATGAGTCTAATTTTATTTAAATCATCGTTTTAGAGATTTCTTTATCGCAAGTAGGAAATGCTATCTGAATAATGCGTTATCCGAAAAAATCCAGATTTTTGCTTATCTGTTAAACAGATTTCCAAAATATGATTTTGGAATTGGAGATTTTGAAAATCTGTTTCAAAATCTGACGTGTTGAATTCCCTTATCGTGAGTGCACTTCACGACTATGTACATAGTATCTCAAGAACAAATACTTAATATCAATCACATTATTATAATTATGTCTCGTATAGACTATATAGAACTTAAGACTCTTTGCATAGTGCAATGACATAGCTACAGCCAATGTAGTCCCAAAATTAATTTGCAAAACAGCTTTGAAGACGTTGACAACATTAACATATCACCTGAAACCCAAAAACAAAAGCATCACCACATGTCTGACTGTCAACATTAAGAAACATTACACCATCGTAAGGTCGCCTTCACACTGGCTGTCTAAGTCGCAATTAACGTTTCAAGCGCGTCAAACAAATTGGCTTGTCATGCCAACAGGCTCGTGTGAGGCGGCCGTTACTTTAAGAGTGAATTGACGGCTGTTGGTTTGAAAGTTTGATGGCTGGACGCAAATTGTGGGAGAAAGATTTTCACTACTACCACTTTTACTAGGTACTAGTCTTCCAGCTAGGTGGGGCGACGATATACGCAAAATGGCTGGCATTGGTTGGAAGCGGAGGGCTGAAGGTCGAGCTCAGTGGCGTGCCATAGGAGAGGCCTATGTCCAGCAGTGGACTGAGATAGGCTGATGATGATGAAGTAGTTCTAGGGTTCATGTAGTGTCCTTGTGTGAAATGTGGGAATGGACTCCAAACTAAAATACGCAGTACGTTGTATAAAATGGCAAGTTGTCGTTCATTGTGGCGTTCTAAGGGAACCCTTTGATCAACAGTGGACGTCTTCAGGCTAATGATAAGCCCTTTCCTTCCGTGGGTGTCATAAGAGGCAACTAAGTGAAAATGCAGAAAATGGGCAGCAACGTCTTCTGTAACTTCACCAGCTATACTGCGATCCCCAAGCCGTTCGACAGTGGACGTCTTCCGGCTGATGATGATGATTAGTTTTACAGGTAAAGCCATTTTAACATTGACATTATAATGGCAAATAAGTTATAAATAGTATAAAAAGACTCTGTACTTTATAATGTAGTTATTTCTTGTTAGGTAAACAGTTTTTATATTAACAAAAAGAGTCGAGTATCTCAAACTCTTGTTACTGTGTCAAGGAACATTAATTACTAAACGCGTTGAGAGTATAATTAATCTTAACGTGTATCGGCAAAGTATTTTTATCCGTAAATTGATAATATTTGATCCCCTTGACATTTCGGTTTTTATAAAAAAAAATTAACATTTCGATAAATGCTCTACCAAATAAACAAAATATAGAAGAACGCGCGTACGTGTTCTTTTTAATCGATATAATATATTCGAGTCGATAGGCCGTATAAATACAGGTCATTCGATTTATAAATCAAACTCGAAATCGATTTCAACAAGTGGCTATTAATTAAGTTGTAGTTAGATTAGAAATTAGATAGAGCAACAGTTGGGCGGCGACGTAACTTAATATATGGGGTCTATTATTAAAATTATCTAAACGTTAAAGTGATCACCGCTCAGTCGGAACTAGAGGTGTGAAGTGGTGAAACTCTATGCCACTTAATATTTTTTTAAACGTGTAATTATATTATTGTACCGCCTTGAATATCTTCGGGAAAACTCTAACTGTTTATTAAAAGGTTACGTAATACAAGCACCTGTTGGTATTTCACTATATATTGAGTATATGTGTTGTTTTCAAGGCTGGTTTGGACATTTAGAGGCATCTTTATTTTTATTATTACTATAATTACGATAGGCACCTCCAAACGTTAACGCGTTGATGTCTTTTGTACGGGTGAAGATGATTTTTAACATCCATCATAATATGCCAAATGGTGCGTGTCAGTAGTATACCCGCAATCACCTTCAGATTATTTAAACACACAACTATTGATCGCTAAACTTTAATTTCTAAATAAATCACGCACATTCCACCCATTGATTAGCTGTCAACATTGACAAATAAAAATTGCGAAGTAAATATGTATGAAATATGATATTTCTTTTCATTAATCCATCTATCAGTTATCTGAAACAGCGCTTCGGATGATTAAGTCATCAATTTTAATTATAATACATTGGCAATAGTATTGACGGGCTGTGTCGTGTCCAATGACTGCGGTTTGGAACAAGCACGGAGTAATTCAATGTTATGTGCGAAGTGTCGCAATGTATGGCGAGGGTTTCACGCGGCACGCATGCGCAGATGATATTTATGTGTTAATCCGTTGAGCCTGGTTGATCTGAGCCCTATTTATCAGGCGTTTCTCTTATAACGTTCGCGATAAATTACTCTGAGTGACTAACTTAGTATTAGCTTATGTGGTTGTTTAACTTTGAAAAATTGTGTGTGTGTCTTGAATTGCACACTGATAGTATTTCATTTAATGTTTTTGTTTTTTTTTTACGAGAATACCAAATTGGTCACAGTACAGTAGGCGGTTTAAACTCTGACACCAGGTTGTTCATTAACCATACCATAAGAAGATCATATCCTATAGGACAAGGTTCGAGTTCTCTTATATTAAAAACTTTTTTTAAAGCTATCCGGAATCGATTTTTTTATAATCAAAAATAAAAACTATAACAATAAAAGGCAAAAATAAGTATTTGAGGCAATGACCACAAGTTTTGAACTCCAAGTTAAACGCAGTACACATCCGTTAACATATAGCTTAACTCCAGTCCGTAACATAACTTCCGCGTCAACAGTCAACACTATAGATAGTCCGTTTGTGAAGGTACAGTCAACAACAAAAATAGCTACACATAAAATTAAAAAAAAATGCAACAAATTGAAAAACAATATTAAAAAGTCATAACATTCTCAGATCATTATTTGGACTCTTACAAATTTATGACTATAACTTGAATTTATGTATGTATCGTGTTAGACCATGTATAAGGTATACAATTTTTAATTGAACAGCTGTTTAGTTGAATGTTAAATATTAAAATAAAAGTAACCCGACCATTCTGGGCATTCGAACCTTGGACCTGATGCTCAGAAGTCGCGCTTAGCGGTCACTGGACCAATAAGGCAGTCTTTATCAGATGACGATTTTATACATACAACGATATAGTCATTGGATTTTTTTTTATTTATTCACACTTTCACAATTATCATTACAGGTTTTCAACCTAATGCGACAAAAAGGTTGTAACATAACATTATTATCACATTTCAAATAGTTTATTAAGCGCTATGCCTTATACTACTTCTGTAGCCGACTCTACATATGAAATCATCACTACCGGTTGGAGTGACCTTTCGCTTCGTAACAAAATATTTTTTTTATTAAAACAATTGAAAGTGTGATTGGTACAAGTACGTGAATTTAAGGTCATGTGTGAGTGACTACGATTGATGTGTAAGACTTTTTGTTTTGAATAGTATGTTATAATCGAAGACGGATTCATAGCTTAGAAATCTTTTTTTTTTTTACATTTTTTTTGAGGAATATTTTTTTTTGTCACAATTTTTTAGTAATTTTTATTTTTATATTTTTTTTACGTTTACATTGTAATCGATGCTGATAAAAATCATGACAATTTCAAAAATATAAGCACACATAAAAATTTAATCTGTAAAATGATTTTTAAGTTTAACACAAAATTGATGCTGATGAAAACAACGACAATATAAAATACTAAATGATCTTAAACCACATAATTTTTTATCAATCTAAATTATAATAATTAATATAAATAATTATAATTTTTTCGAACGTATCACTTTTAAATATTGAAGCACACTTTCTAAAAACATTTAAACAAAATTAAAAAAAAAAAAAAACTAAGAAAAATCTTTCTTAATAATATTTCCTGTTGATTGCTCTACTTACATTTAATATCTTAAGTAAGTACCCTTCAGTTTCGAAGTAGGCTTTAATTTCAAAAAGTATCATGTTCGTGATAGGTTACTTGGAGCACTCAGTCAGTCTTGTACCCCACTTAATACCTTCTACTACTGAAATCCCGTTTAATTAAAGACCAGCCTCCCTACCATGAATTCTTAAAGCAGGGCCGTTCACGTGGTGGAAGCGAGATGCTGCATAACCCTGGACATAGCGGCGTCTCGCTTCCATAACATAAGGCAGCAATTAACTATATGTAACTACAAATGGACCCCAATAGCTGCCTTGTTGGTCTTGAGGCCCTCATTTCTAATCCTGGGTCAGACAAAGTGTTATTGGGGTTTTTCATTAGGTAATGCTTAGTAGCAGTACTGAGTTTGAATATGTGCCCGATTGCTGGCAATAGGCTTGCTTTTTATTACATTAAGACCTATAAAATGATTGGCGAAATATGGGTGTACACCCATACACCTGTACCCACACCTTTGCCTACTTCTTTAGAAATTACGAGCGTGATGCTATGTATTAAAAATGTTGACGACCTGATTGGTGCAGTGGCTAAGCGATTGGATAACTGCGTTACGGATTGCCGCTCGGCACAAAAAATTGTGTGATCCGCAGATGTTTGTCCCGAGTCTGGGTGTTTGTATATACGTAACATTACGCCTGTATTTCTCGAAGGGGTAGGCAGAGGTGCCCATACAGTACACCCACATTTCACCAGTTATGTTTTTTAGGTCCCTATGTAATAGGGGGCGAGCCTATTGCCATCAACCGGGCACAAATCCAGACTCCGTGCTGCTACTGAGATCTACCTAATGGAAAAACCCAGAAACACTTTGCCCGACCCGGGGTTCGAACCCAAGACCTCATGCTCAGCAGTCGCGCTTAGCAACCACTAGACCAACGAGGCAGTCGAATTTGTATATATGATATTTCATGTTTGTGAAACGCATCCACGATACAGGAGAAATTTCTAGTGCGCAGCGACGTGTAGAAAAAAACCTTATACAACTCAAATCCTTTATTTAAAGATCACCAGTAATTAACATTACATAACAACAAATATTGCCCACAATAGCTACCTATTAAGACTAAGACGAACTTCCATGAATCGCCTCTCAAAACAATAATGTATTACGATATTTGATTGATAAACTTTTAACCGACAACAAAGAGGTATAATGCTACACGTGTATACTCCACGTCAAACGTCTTTCATCGATTCGAATCGGCTATTGTATCGAATCTTAAACGCGTGTCGTAATCGATTGTATCAATCGATACGAATAAAAAATAATAATTATTTCCGACCTTACCCAAGGCATTAATTGTTGCTAGAATAGTTTACTGACAATTAATTTAATTAAGAATGTTGTAAATTTGTTATGTGGTTGTTTAAGTGGTCTACAATGGTAAGGGAGGTCAGTGTGAGTAATAGTGGACCAGTTAATGCGACCCTATTGGAGGTTTATAGGTCTGCGCCAAATTTTGATTTTGTTAAAGTACAATATATATATAACTGACGACCTGATTAGCGCAGTGCCTAAGCGATTGGACTGCTGTGCTAAGGGTTGCGGGTTCGATTCCCGCACGGGGCAAATCTTTGTGCGAACCACAGATGTTTGTCCCGAGTCTGGGTGTTTGTGTACGTGATATTTCATGTTTGTGAAGCGCACCCACGACATAGGAGAAATTCCTAGTGTAGGGCGACGTTTTTTTAAAAAAAAAAAAAAAAAAAAATATCGATAATGTGTTCATTTTACTGCAATGTTTAAGTCGTGCAGTGGTGCGATATTAAGTAAATGACAAAGGCTTTTAAATTTAGGTACTGTCCTGTTACCATGATCTCTTAAAGCAGGACAGTTTACGTTGTGGAAGAGAGACGCCGCTATGTGCGGTATAATGCGGTGTCTTGCTTCTACATCGTAAGCTGTTCTGCTTTAACAGTTCATGGTAACGGGCTTTACTCATTTGGTCTTACTATAAAGATTAGAGATAACTGACCAACTTTATGAACATATTATTATTACTCATATAAATCTGCGTAAAATAAACATAAACATAACATCACGCCTGTATTCCCCGAAGGGGTAGGCAGAGGTGCACATATAGTACACCCACATTTCACCAGTTATGTTTTTAGGTCCCAATGTAATAGGGGGCGAGCCTATTGCCATCAACCGGGCACAAATCCAGACTCCGTGCTGCTACTGAGAATTTTCTTATGGAAAAACCCAGTAACACTTTGCCCGACCCGGGATTCGAACCCAGGACCTCGTGCTCAGCAGTCGCGCTTAGCAACCACTAGACCAACGAGGCAGTCGCGTAAATAACTGCGTAAAATAACGAACATTATTACATATTGCACAATGTAAAGTCATCGATAACAGTACAGTTTGAATTTATTATACATGAGTCGACTCACCGATAACTGATAAAGGCAGTAAGTAATACAAAAAATCGAGTGTAATCCGTTGCATGGATCAGTTTTCAAAAACTGTTTACAGATTAAGTAATTATAATTATCAATTAATATATAATTATATGAAAGATTCCGATTTCAATTGCCGCCTAATGCCTAAACAACAGATTCTACAAGTTGTAGAATCTTTTTAGTATCTAATAAAGGCTTAGTGAGTAATTGAAACATACTTGCTAATAACAAGGCTGTCACTTATACGAAACTATTTATTATCTTATAAAGGCTGCGAGTAATTAGTAATTAAAATACTATCGGTCCATCCCTAATTCTATTGGAATAGGAACTCCAAACGCTTATGTACATAGGGTTATAACAGTCTAAAAACTAAAAACATGAAAACATAGAAAATGCTTCAGGCATTAAGTCCGCCTTGTACACAACTGTACTTAAGTTTAAATAAATAAATAAATAAAAACAGTATAAGTACTGCAGTTATATTATGTTTAAAAATAAGTCTAGCTTACTATTTATCAATACCATATAGAGGTATAAACTCAAAGAAAATGATATACCATAGATTCCTATTATCAATTCAAGGTTCGAAGCAATAGTCATAAGAAACGAGTAACTACATTTATTAAAATAATATTCAATTGTGAGGTTGGTACGTAATAATAGTAACTAATGTTGCCATAAATCTCTCGGGGCGTATGGTATGAATAGGACCCCGATTGCTGGACCTTGACCCACAAGCTTTGTGCCTGGCTTTGGTACGAACCAGATTGGGTTGAGTAAAAGCTTTTTGGTGCAGTGAAATTAGTTATTGGACTTAGTTTTGGTGCTTGTAGATGCTTGGTTGTTTTCTTGATTCTTGAGTTTTTTCACGGATTCAGGTCTAGCAAGTTTTTTTATGATTATTATTTATCATGTTATCATCAGCCGGAAGACGTCTACTGTTGAACAAAGGCGCCTTTAGAACGCCACAATAAACGACAATTTTCCGTTTGACCAATATTACTCTATGATAATGATTATATCTATATCCGATTTAACACATTCGAGTTAGAAAATGAGGGAATACTAAAATCGAGTTCTACCTACTTATATTCACAGTACTTTTTGCACATATGAAATAAACGTCTCGTAAAGAAAATATAGTTTTACAACAGTTTAACATAGTGTGCTTATATACTGACAGATCTAAGCTAGGAACAAAGCACAGAGCACCAAAAATGTACATTACTGAAATCAAACTTGTAAGAACTTAAGCGAACCAACTAAGCCACTAATTAATTATATTTAGGCGACACTATCTATAAGCGGAATCTACACCTGCTTTCCTATAACCGGTTCCGTGTAATTTTCTGCCTGTTTTAAAATTCAAATCATATGTTAATGTGACACTGGCCGGCGGACACTAATTGGATTAACGTATAACTACTTATGCATGTGTATTAAGTGTTAACTCCGTGATAACGGCAAGTGCTAATGTTGTTTATATTATGATATCATTTGTAATGTCAGCGACGTCAGATGTCTCTCGAGTGTCATTTTTCAGGTTATTTATAAATTCATACATATTACGCGTATAGTGGTGGTGACTGCCTCGTTGGTCTAGTGGCTGCTAAGCGCGACTGCTGAGCACGCGGTCCTGGGTTCGAATGCTGGGTCGCGCAAAGTGTTACTGGGTTTTTCCATTAGGTAACTCTCAGTAGCAGCACGGAGTCTGGATTTGTGCCCGGTTGATAGCAATAGGCTCGCCCCCTATTACATTCGGACCTAAAACATAACTGGCGAGATGTGGGTGTACTAAATGTGCACCTCTGCCTACCCCTTCGGGGAATACAGGCGTGATGTTATGTTATGTTTATGTTTTACGCCTATACTTAAGAAAGTTTTTTTTCTGACTTGTCTCTCGCAGTTAGCTCTGAAGAAGCTCTTTCTGTTTAACCAGACGATTGGCGAGACCTAATCCAGACCTCCAGCCTGGCTTATGTACTAAAAAAAACTACAAAACTAAGCGACTGTGCCTAAGGGCACCCCCGCATGGGATTTGGACCTCGGTTTAGGGCGTCGCTGGGGTAGGCTACCACTACTAGTTAAGAAAGTATTAGCAGACGCCTGTACGTAGTATTGGACTGGCTAGAGCCCGGCCTTAGCTAGAGTAGATACCTACGTTCAAAACCCGCCAGTTAGGTTAAAAATCACACGCAATGGAGAAGAGCCTGTTACGTCCAAATCCAGACTCCGCAACCGAATCCATTACGTACCGTACACTTTGCCCGACCTGAATCGAACCCAGGCCCTCTTGCTTAGAACACATAATTGCTCTACTAGTATTGATTGCAGTTGTAGAATTAAACGAACAGCCCCCCTACCATGAACTGTGGATGCGAGACGCTGGTATGTGCAATGTATTGCGGGTTCTCGCTTCCATATCGTAAACTGTCCTGCTTTAAGAGATCATGGTAAGGGGGCAGTTAAAAATAAAAGTGTTAAAGTTCCCAGAACATCACTAGACGAGACAGGTAGTACAGTCGGGTACAATTTACTGCCTACTCTTAGTAATTATTTCTAATTATAGTGCAATTGTAAACACAAACGAACAAACAATTGCGATACGTCGATAATAGGCCGCTAAGTGTCGGTGTTGCCGCACCCTTGCGCTCGCGCAAGTGAAGCGTAATCATACGTTGATGCGCAAGCGCTTATCACGATTACCTTAGCTTCAATCTGTGTAGGTTATACGCGATTGGCTTAGATTTTTTGTTGTGATTAGTTTTTCTTGTTGGTTAATTGTAGGGTTTCATTTATAAGTATGTCTATCCTATGTGTATTCACTACCTATCCTATGTGTATAATACTAATACAATAACAGCCTATAACTGTCCCACTGCAGGGGAAAAGCCTCTTCTCGTATAGAGAAGGATTGAGCATTGATCACCACGCTAGCTCACCGCGGGTTGGCGATTTCAGATAATTAAATCCAAGTTTCCTCACGATGTTTTCCGTCACTGTTAGTCAGTGGTGTCTGAGAATAACTAAGAATGTATTTATAACATCGAAAAAGTCACATTAATACTTGCCCAGGTCTACGACTACGTTACCAAACACACGGAAAAAACCAGTCTCAACCAAAATGGATATTTAGTTTTTATTCAATTCCTGATTCCGCGCGGAAGTGAAATATTACCTACATTCAATAAAGTAACCGACTATATTATTTTTAAGGAAATAAATCAAAATTCTCAGACCGCTAATAAAAATATGCAATAGAATTATCTACGCAATGATCAAAACAATTTTAATATACCTCTATACGTTCTTGATGTATGTTGTGAAATATTTATTTACTAGTGTTTAACGCCCAAGTTAGAGGTTATCTTATCTGATCAATATTATACATACTACCTATTTGATCATCAACACGTTATGTGTTTGTTATTGATTAATGTGTAATCATTATGAATTTTAATTTTAAAATTGACGTAGCTTGCCTAGTTTGTCTTGTGGTCGATAAGCGCGACTGCTGAGTATGAGGGCCTGGTATCCTGGGCTTGAATCTCGGGTCGGGGAAGTGTTATTGGGTTTTTCCATTAGGCAACTTTCAGTAGCAGCACAGTCTGGATTTGTGCCTGGTTGTCGGAAATAGTCCCGCCTTATATAACATTACCAGGCGCAATATTTGTGTACCCTTTAGACTACCCCGTTAAATACAGGTAGGTATTCTTCTTCTTATCGTGTGGTTGATGAAAAACCTGGTGTCAGAGTTTAAACCGCCTGTAGACCTCTGTCATGGCTTTACACACCGTTGGAAAATCTCCCAGGTGTGCCGTTTTCCTCACGATGTATTCCTTCACCATTTTTAGCATTTGTTATATAATTTAGAAGAGAGAAAAGACATTGGCGTGCTGGGGTTTGAACTTGCGATCTTTGAGTTGGCAGTCCAACGGTCCTACTACTCGGTTATCAGTGCTACTAAGAAATACAGATGTGTTGTTATTATACGCTTATATCTATATTATACCACTAAGTTTGTGCATTATCTTTAGTAAATCTCTTTCTGTGTTTTGATTTGTCTCAATCAATTTTAGTTTAATGGATTGCAATTTGTGCATGTAATTGCCAAGGTATCATTGGGATGATTTTGTGGTTAATTAGTGACGTCATTGCCGCTTTCCGGGTACAACAACAACACATTACATTAGACTTAATTAACTTTTAGGAGGTACGTTAATCCATAGTATACAACAACTTTGGATGGAGCATAGTGTACAATAAGTTTAACTATAATGCTAATAAAAAATAATAGTGATCATAGCGTTGTTCAATATCTAACGTCTTAACACACACACACAACATCACGCATGTATGCCCTGAAGGGGTAGGCAGAGGTGTATAGTACACCCAAATTTAGCTAGTCGTGTTATAGGTCCCAATGTAATAGGGGGCGAGCCTATTGCCATCAAACGAGCACAAATCCAGACTCCGTGCTGCTATTAAGAATTATCTAATGGAAAAACCCAGATGGACTTTGCTCGTCGCGTGATTCAAATTTAGAACCGTATGCACCATTCAGGCCGATCCGGGATCGAACCCACGGGTTCATGTAGAGTAGTCGCGCTTAACGACTACTAGACCAACGATACTGTCAATTTAAAAGATAGCGTCAGTCTAAGACTGTCTGCCTCCTAAAGTATCATACAATTATCATGGAGTGCAGCCCGATTTCAACCACAGCTGGGCATTAGATCTCTTTTTTGTAACTATACAGTATATTTACGGGTTTTAAAAATTATTGTAGGAAAAGGTGATGCATTTCCTCAAGATAGGAGGGTTCAATATTTGACACTATAAATGAATTTACAATAAAACCGTATCCGTAGCCTCGGGCACCCCTAACTGTAAACTATCATAATGTAGTATTAAAATATACAGAATACAACCAAAATTATCACACAAAAGCCATGATTTGCAGTAATATGTATGAATTGATGTAATTTTTGTGAACAAAAGTGGTCATTTCTGGCAATTCTACGGCAAGGTCGTCTCGAGACGAATCGCAAATTGCTCACACATAATATTCATTATAATTATTGCTGAGCTATGTGGATGAATACTGGTTTGTTTCGACCCATGGCCCTGGCCTTACTGCCAGGGTTCTAATGGCGAAGTGACCTACAGTGTAAGATGGATAAAAGAACTCAGTTATAGTGGCTTAAGAGTAGACTAAGGTTAGAAGAAGATTAGAGTTGGTCTAGTATACTAGAGACCCTAAACAAGTGGCAAAATTAAATAGCTGTTGATTTCCCATTGAAATAAAAAGAAAATAAAGCTAGAAGAGCATGAAAAATATGTAGGACTGACATATGTTGAAGTATCTCTCGAAGAACCAATGACCGCTGGGGAAAAAACGTTCGCGAGTGGAGACCACGAGCTGGAAGCCGCAGCCTTGGCAAGCCTCCTACCAGGTGGACTGACGATATCGTCAAGGTTACGGCAACCGGTGGATGCAAATGGCAAGTGGCCGTGAATCGTGGCGTTCTAAGGGGGAGGCCTGTCAACAGTGGACGTATTCCGGCTGATGATAAGAATCCCGACTAATATTATAAACGCGAAAGTTTGTGAGTATGGATGGATGTTTGTTACTCTTTCACGAGTTTCACGTAAAAACTACTGAATGGATTTTAATGGAGAAAATAAACTATATTATGATGTATGGGTCATGAGGCCCGAGAGAGTGGCAAAAAACCTGTCAAATATAATGATAAATGTAGGCAATGACATTATGTTTCCACTATGTAGTTTATATTACTATTACTATGAGCTCATCAGCTATCAGCTACCTCCATATGAAATTTCATCAAAATCGGTCTAGCCGTTTGAGCGTGAAGAGGTAACAAACATACAAACACACTCACATACTTTCGCCTTTATAATATTAGTGTGATTAATTAGTTAACTTTGTTAATAGCAGTATGTATAAAGGTTATATAATGCATGCAATGATACTCATATAGTAGCATGATCGACAGTCCTTCAACCTTCCGTAAGACCATTACCAGCTTATTTCCGACAACTGATTTTTATAACGAAGATAAATAGTACACGGATAAACACGCCTGTATTTTCCCAAAGCGGTAGGCAGAGATTCACAGTTCTATTTCGACAGTTTTGTCTTATGTCCCAGATGAAAGGGGGCAAGCCTTTTGCCATTAACCAAACTCAGATTCTGACCCCTTACTAGTATGTTACGGATAATGACCTAATGGAAGAACTCAACAACGACCCGTGATTCAAACCTAAGAACTCATTGTCAATAGTCGCGCTTGCGACTGCTCGATCAACGCCTAGTCATATAAATAAAGTTATAATATAATGTCAAACGAGAAAACAAATCATAATAAACTGCCTCCATAATATTAATTTCAGTCCATTGAACGTTAAACCTTCGATTATACCTTCGCCTTCCTAATGGGCAATAACTTACCGATATGTCTATGTTCTATATTGTTTACGATATGTCGCTGTGTGCTGCATTCAATATAATAATATATTCTGGTTAACCGACTTATTTGATACGAGTACTTTATGCTGTGATACAGTCTATCAGAACACCGTCAGCTGGCCAAGTTATTTTGCTAATTAATTATCATCAGATGTTACTCTCTGGCTTATTTATCCTGGTTATCTTGTGTCAATGTAATAAAAAGGTCTAAAGGTGCAGGACGGTGTTGACAGAGACGTGCTTGCACAATTTGTCAAACGCAGTATGTAGATTCAATAGTCTTCGTCTCGTAGATATGCAAGATCGGACAAAAACCGTTCCTAGATTTGACTCTCCAACAACTAACAATAATAGATACTATAATAGGCACAATACACATTATATTGCTCTAACTTTTGCCCGCAGCTTGCCGGCGTTAAGTAGCCTATGTCCTTTCTCGGGTCTTAAACTTTCTACATGCCAAATTAATTCATCAAAATCCGTCCAGCGGTTTAGTCGCGAAGGCTTGACAGACAGACTGACAGTCAAAGTTACTTTTAAATGTATAATATTAGTATGGATATGGATTAATACAGTTCAGTACTCAGCCCTCTTACCATGAACTCTTAAAGCAGGACCGTTTAAGATGTGGAAACGAGAAGCCGCATTATAATGCAAGTAGTGGCATCTCGATTCCACATCTTAAACGGTCCTGCTTAATGAGTTCATGGTAAGGGGGCAGTAGACTATTGTGGGGCGTCAACTTGTGACAACGTCACAATACATAACATCACGCCTGTATTCCCCGAAGGGGTAGGCAGAGGTGCACATATAGTACACCCACATTTCGCCAGTTATGTTTTAGGTCCCAATGTAATAGGGGGCGAGCCTATTGCCATCAACCGGGCACAAATCCAGACTCCGTGCTGCTACTGAGAATTAACTAATGGAAAAACCCAGTAACACTTTGCCCGACCCGGGATTTGAACCCAGGACCTCGTGCTCAGCAGTCGCGCTTAGCAACCACTAGACCAACGAGGCAGTCTGTAACGTCACAATAACTGTCCAAATTATTTTTTCTTGATAAATAGCTAAGATTAATGACCTAGCTCTTTGCTCATGGTATATGTAGTTAGGTATAGATCTAAGAACTAGGTATGCATTAATATTCTATCTACCATGAGGAATATCATTGATGATGATATACATGATAATTGAACCCGTGACCTCACGAGTACTCAGTACGCAGTAACTGACTGCCGATACTAACACCCTTGGGCTGTTGACGTTTCTTGACCTCAGCTTTCCCACACAATATAATTATATGTTAATACAAAATAATTACTTGTAATTAACGGCTGTCCGTCAGTCAATACAAACGGCTTATTTGATTGAAGACTATTTTGATAGATGACGTGGACAATATATCTTTGATGAAATTTAGAAAATAATCTTCAAATTTTCTTTCAAAATTTGCTTGTTAATGGCCACCCAAAATCACTTAAACTTCATAAAGTTAATCGTTTATATACTGTTTAAAAAAAACATCACTATTTTAAGTATAGTACAACCTCTGAACCATCAGTCAAACACAAAATCATAATCCACAAAAAGATTCCCGCGCAATTTTAAAACGAAATTACGAGACACTCCCGCGCATGATATCGGCATAACAAAACGCAAATAACCGATCGGCAGGCACTGCGAGTTAATTAAGCAGAAGAAACGATCTCACATATCGATAGTTCCCAGGGTGGTATGCAAAAATTGTTGAGAAAATACCACAGGAGTGCGTGCTTGATAATTCGCAGGACGCATGCGCGTAATTTCAGCATTTAGCCGATAAGACTGGGAATTGTAATTGTCTGGATATTGGTGTTACGCACTGCAACGTGAGTCATACTGTTGTGAGGTGGGATGGTGTTTAGGGATGGGGAGGTATCGATATGTGTATCGATGATATTGTTAATAAGGATCGTTTTTTATGTCAAATTTGTATTGATATTTATGGTATGGCGGTATATTGATGGTATTTAATAATACATGTTTTAACACCTAGAATCTCTTAATACCTAATAATAATAAGATTTTAATGTCGAGTTTTTTTTGGGAGTTATGTATATTTAATGAGTTAATACACAAACTGAAGACATTAAAAGACCTACAGACTGTTATTTATTTATTTAAAATATTTTAATAGAACCATTCGTAGGTTCTAAAAAAGCAACGACTAAAGTAAAACCACAATTTATAACTCGTAGAAAATTCCAAATTAATTTTTATAGCCTATCATTGTCATAAAACTAGACATCTATCAGTTGGCAATAAAACAACAAAGTCTAAACTACGGAGGAGTCAAGCATCATCGAGAGGCGAGCTCTGCGAAATCATATGCAAAATGCGTTTCCCACGACCCGTGGACAATCGAACGTTTATCGAGTTGCCTGGACCCCTATTCTTTATCGATTATGACTTATCGATATTGCGTCATGAACTAAATATAAATTGAAAAAATGCGATAAAGGTCAGCTATAAAAACACAAAAAATAACGTTACAATAAAAAGTTATTGGTCCATTATTAGTGTATTTTTTCAGCGATAAATAAGCATTAACGCGGCTGTACAAATATATTTAAACTAATTCGAGCAATAAGCTATAAATCAAATCAAAAATGCCCCAGAAATTGATTAATTAATATCAATCTCACTTAAATGTACAGCGTCTCGAGTCTCGATACCGTTATCGTAAATCTATCGGTGTTTAAATGTTTATCTTTGACAAATTAAGCTATTCCATTTTATCTAAATCGTTTCTATCGCGATAAAAAATATTGACAGCACTTAAATGTCGGAGTATGAATAAAAATAAACTACAATTTGTGAGCATTAAGGGGAACGCCCATTCGACGCGTTCACGGACACAAGTTTAAACAGAAAAACAGTTGTATGTTATTAGCGAAGAAAATACGAGTTTTAATTATATTGTGGAGAACATAACTTGTAAGAATTTTAGGATTTAATTTATTTTAAATTTCAACCTTATAAGTTCCTTTAAAGTTTCTAAATTTCTCGTAGAACTTTGTTCATAAAAATATTTAGCTAATACCTACTGCAAAAGCTTTATTTAGTGTTACGACGACCTACGATGAATGAATGAATATTAATTTTGATAAACCTTTAGAATTAATATGACTTCCGAGAGTCCCAAGTCTGTTCTTGAGAAGTAAACTGAAAATTTTGAAATAAAATTCTTTTAAGTTTAGATGGAAACATTTCTACATCTGGAAATTATTGTACCTACATGATATAGATATTATAACTACAGATAATGATATAGTATAATGTATGAGAAATTAATTATTTTGAACGCTCACGCTTTGTTTAATGATTTAGCGAAACGCTTAGTCTACTCCACACGTACAAAGAGCTGGTAAATTTTTTGGCCAAAGAATCAGCATTGCCATTCAACCTGGCAATGCTGGCAGTCTTTTGGGCACGTTACCGGTAAACATCGATGGGATGATTTTTGTATAAATAGTTTTAATTTGCATTAGAATTAAGTTGCATATAGTTTTCAATATCCATTATGGCGTCACTGGTATGATTAGCGATTATTTACTATGTATGCCGTTTTTACTCAATGCGAACTCTGCCGCGTAACCAGCTCATGAATAAGGGCTCTTTTCGAGTTCGAAACTAGTCGGGCATTCCCGAATATAAGCGTGAGGAAATTAAATAGATAATACTCACGAAAGTTGTTATATGAATATAATTTCTTCCTACAGAATAGAAAGGCTCTCGTAGTATTCCCGCAGCCAGTAAGCCGGTAGTCCCGAGGGAAGCCTTGCGAAATGGACAACGTCGGCTTACATGACAGTGAAGTACGTACGTATGACAGGAATTCATTGTACGAGAGGTCAATGCCTACTTATAAGGGTCATTTGGGAGGGCGCTACGCAACTCAAATACCTTTGTTGATTATTCTAAATGGTTTGCAACAGGTATTCAATGGCTGCGTTCTATTTGTTTTAAATATAAAGTCAATAAACCTAAGAATAAGGAATAATGCTCTTAGTTCATATACCTCGCGTCAGGAGATTCATACTATATATTAAGAGTTTAATTTATTTCAGTACTAGCTGCGTCCCGCGGTGGTACCCGCTACATTTTTTCGAGATAAAAAGCCAATGTGTAATCAGGACGCTACCTCCATATGGAATTTCATCAAAATCGGTTTAGCCGTTTGAGCGTGAAGAGGTAACAAACATACTCACAAACTTTCGCTTTTATAACATTAGTCTGAAGTGATGTCATTTACTTAATCTGTGGTATAATTTCTCCGGTAGCCGATTAATTTGAATATTAAACGAATCACAAAACAATTTTTTTTCATGTTTATGCACTTTTAATCTTTTTAGGTTATATGTACAAGAGTTAGTCTACATACAATTTATAAATTACATCTAAAATTTTGAGGTCTATGAGTATATCTTGACTCACGTACAATGTGCATATTTTAGGTGCGCCCGAGGTTTCTGACTCAACCATAGCCCTTAATCATGATCGTCAAAATGCAAGACATAAAATTGTATTATTTTAAAGCGTACCTACGTGCAATACAGAAGGTACTTCACTGATTTACTTTGTTTTTAAAGCTATGCTCTACAACAACTCTGTGCAATCAAAACAGATTGTTGCATTATAAACACTACCAATTTCTTCCGTATCGAAGGTACGTTTTACATGTGAAATATAACATACACAATCTAGACACGAGCCAAAAATCTATTAAACGCACAAATATTCGACTTGAACAAGCATCGAACCTGCAGCAGTCCAATAACCAATCTGATCGTCAAACGTCTTTATTATGCAGAAAATATCAAAACAAAACAACGGAACGTCTAAATTTATTCATAACAAAACGAAAACAATTGACAAGCAAATAAAGTTCGAAAGAGAGCTTCAAATTCCTCCGGCCAGTAACCATGTGAACGGCGGTGCCTGGCGTGCAGTACGGGCGTGACAGCCCGTCTCGGGTTCGATTCCCTGAAGGCACCATTAGGGCCAATAACCATCAGACGGTAGCCGGTCCTCGGCCCGCTAATTTAGTCTAATTTTCCTATCAAAACCGAAACGCTATTGTTTTTTATGCCGACAGTAGCATCCTAACTGTTTTATCGTGAGAACTCCGTTTTGTTACGTAATTATTACTTTTTTGCAGATTTTTTTGTTGCCTTCAAGGCTGTGTTTTGATATTTGCGTGCACGTATCGTGTGTGAAATTCGGCCTTGTGTTAACGCGTTAAATCGAGCTTGAAGGAGAGATTCTAAATGGTTAGCGTATCGACATGTGATAGCCTATCATGGTTAAAGTGAATAACTTATTCAAGGTTCACGTTTTGTAACTCTTTGCTTTAGTAACCTTCGTTTTAGTGCATTATTTTATTTAAAAAAACACAGATATAGACTTATTTTTTGTACCTTCCATAAACTATACTTGAAATAAATTCAAAGTGGGGAATGAGGGGTGCAAAGTATAATAACATATTATCTACTAACATAATATAACGTAAACGCAATAATTTTTCATTTTATGCCATAATAATCACTAACTAAACCACGTATCATGTTCACATGTTATGTACCTATAAGTGATATAGGATGCGCATGCGCACGTTACGGGGAGTGGCTCGTTCATATTACGTATTAATTTAAACACGCTTCGTTAGTGACGCGAAGTGCTTGTCATGTTGCACCGTGCCTCTTAAATGGAGTCCAATCCGTTTTAGTTCTAATCGACGTCATGTTTTATTTACCATCGGTTACGAGTGGGCGAGTTTCATAAGTCTATGGTTATAATAATGTTACCTAAGGTGATACAGATTTAGCTGGGTTTAGTTTTCTCTCTGTTCTTCTTCTTAACTAAAACATAACTGGCGAAATGTGGGTGCTATATGTGCACCTCTGCCTACCCGTTCGGGGAATACAGGCGTGATGTTATGTTATGTTCTTCTTCTTATCGTACGGTTGATGAACAACTTAGTGTCAGAGTTTAAACCGCCTGTAGGCCTCTGATATGGCTGTAAAACACCGTGAAAAATCTCTAGAGTGTGCTGGTTTCCTCATGATGTTTTCTTTCACCGTTTTTAGCAACTACTTATACTTTATATAATTACTTATATATAATACGCACATTAATTCGAAAAGACATTGGTGCGTGCCGGTGTTTGCGAACTTGCGAACTTTGACTTCGCAGTCCAACGGTCATACTGTTCGTCCATCAGTGGTTTGTTTTCTCCGTTAAAGTAATATATTAAACAAGCCTTATATTATTTATTTCATATTAGAAACCGCGTCACTAGAATCGATGTCATCATATTGACAGCCGTTTGACAAGCACCTGATATGCACATCAGTAAAATTATTACCAAATCCGGCAAAATTTTGCGAAAGCGCCCGTAATAGACTTGCAACTGAAGTGACAGCTGTCATTTTGACAAGTAACATCAGTTGTCATTATCACACGACTTTTTTGTGTGTATTACGCGACATACATACAACATAACATCACGCCAGTATCCCTTCAAGAAGGCAGAGAGAGTTAAATAAACCTAGATTTTCACAGATAAGTTATAGAATATCCGAGTGTAAAGAGGCCTATGGCCAGTAACCAGGGTACAACTTCAGACTCCGTGTTACGGTACTGAGATACTTAATAGAAAAACCCAATACCACTGCCTGGTTTGAAAATGGAACCCAGGGTCTAATGGTTAGCTGTCGCGCTTGGCAATAATATATCTCCAGCACTGGCAGGAATGACTAAAAAACTCGGTAGAATGCTTTAAAATTATTTACAAAACTTTAAAAATAATAAAACGGTACTCCTCGACACGGCACGCATTGTGAGAAGGTTCCTCTCTCTGCAGCCCTAACCGGTAGCTTGGACCCTGTTTCCGCTGCTAGTTGGGTCCTTTATTATTTTATATTTTTTATAAATACATATATGTCTGTTAGGGTAACCACATAGTCCACATACCTTGTTGGAAGTAATTGGACTTCCTGACGTAGACGCAGACGAGAGCCATGAGCTGTAGCTGTGACAGCCGCTGTCTGGTGGACGGAGGCAGTGGCAGTAGGTCCCGGAGGTTGGCTATCTCTGCGTTTATGAGGTCGCGCCTCAGCTTGCTCGCGCCTTTCGTTGATTTGCCTTGGTCGAACCTGGGGACAAGAAAATAAACTAAACATACATACTTAACTAAATGAAATGCCTGTCTGTATCCCAGAGTAGCACGCAGAGATTATATAGGCGAGTTCCAATTGCTACGATTATTCTTTATACATTTTCTTCGGTTTGGTATAATTTAGCCTTCGTTTAGAACACCTACGGTCTGGTGTCATGTTCGTTCAGACCTCCTTCATTCAGTAGTCAATTCGAAAAAGCCGCGTTCCGGTAGCCGAAATTATGAAAAGATGCATTGGTGCAGACGTGGTTGTAGGACGTAAGGTAAATTAGGATTTTTTGCTACGATGTGTCTAAAATGGCATAGATTGAATTAATATCCTTAATTAATTAATTATTTTCTCTAAATATTAGATCTAAAATGTATTTATTGAGATTATAATACCTATTTTACAACTATTTACAACTTAATTCTAATACAAAATAAAAATAAAAAGTTAAAAAGCATCAAAGAATTCGAAATATTTGTATGTCTTAAAATGCACAGAACATGTTGGGACTATGACATATTATAATCATGTTTTTGTTACACTAAGATGTACACATGTAAATAATATATAATCTTTATCTTTAATATGAGATTTAACAAAGAAATAAAATTAATTTTAACCTCACAATGCGTTATACTAAAACAATTAAGCGGCTATCTATATGTTCATATAAAATTTGTTCCACTAATTTGTAGAGGTACAACCGTCGGCATCATTTATCCTCGATTATTGGTACCGATATATAATTTTACGATTTTATTGTATTAGACATAAATGCGGAATATTTCCTTAAGCATTATTATCACCTTGAAAAGTAATCGAAGTAATAGTAGAGGTATAGAGGTCACAGCTATAGCTGTTTTGTTTGAAATATCACTGGAGTTCAACCTATTTGTTACGAGTTATTCTGATGGTAAACATGATAGGAAACTGACTTATAATATGGGACGGTATACCTCTATATAACATAACATCACGCCTGTATTCCCCGAAGGTGTAGGCGGAGGTGCACATATAGTACAACCACAATTCGCCAGTTATTTTTTAGGACCCAATTAGGGGTGAGCCTATTACCATCAACCGGGCACAAATGCTGACTCCGTGCTGCAACTGAGAATTACCTAATGGAAAACCCAGTAACACTTTGCCCGACCCGGGATTCGAACCCAGGACCTCGTGCTAAACGCGACTGCTAAGGTACGGTATGGTATACCTATAATAGGTAAAATATAAATTGCTAGAGAAATGACATTGTTAAATAAACATTGAATGTTTTAAATTGATAAAATAATGATAATAGATTCAAGCTTAGCATGGACAACATGCAAAAATGTCACCAGAAGTCATATAACATTATATATTGATATACAGGTGTACTCTGAAATTATCAACGTAAGACTGTTCCATAATGACAGTAATTACATCGTTAATGATATATTCATCAACATTATATAAGCTTTTTATCTCAACTTTATATTCATGCACAAAGATTAAAGACATAATGCAGACAGAAGGTCTTGTTGACACTTATTAAGGTTTAATGCCTACACTTTTTCTCAATACTGTATACTGCCGTGTAAACGGTTTATTATAGTTAATTAAGATATTTAAAAGAGTACAGACAACGCTTAGAAATTACCGCCCGAAATAAAACGACCATCCATCCAGTTAATATCGATAATTAATGATAAATAAATCAAATAGATATTTTAAATAGATTTAAATGTCTTAAACCATATATATATTTAAGATCAGTCATCAGTCTCCTTTCACAAGAACACAGACTAAGTATTTAAAGTGAAGAAACGTCAATAAATTTGTGGTTATTAAAATAAAACGGTTTCGTAGTATCACACTAATATTATAAAGGCGAAAGTTTGTGAGTGTGTTTGTATGTTTGTTACCTCTTCACGCTCAAACGGCTATACCGATTTTGATGAAATTTCATATAGAGGTATCTGACACCATGGATTAACACATTAACACCGCGGGGCGCAGCTAGTATGTTATCTCATAGTGATTCCGTCAGTATCTAAATTCTATTGATATTTTTTTGTTTCAGAGATAAATAAATTATAAAATATGGTAAGTATGAAGGTACCTATATATGTCTCAATATACTATGTAAACAATGAATGTATTTAACAAATATAAATATTTAAGTGAAACTAATTTTGGGTCTTTCTACCTATTTTTAGATATAGACAGACTATCATATCTGCAATATAATTACTCTTCACATACTTTTATGCAATTTAATATGATAAAATATGCCAATCAAAACACGCTCAAATTATACTAAATCGTTTTATTCAAGTCTTGCAAAAATGTCAAAGACATTTCGTTTCATAAAATATTGTTTCATCTCTAATGATTATTTTATTCACACACAAAATTGATAAATTTGCAATCATAATTATAAATAAACATAATTATTTAATAAATGGTGATTAATTGTTTTACATGGCAATCAATGTTTGGAAATTGTTCAAATGTCACCTTAATTAGATGATTGATATTGGTGTATTATACATTTATTTTAAAATTGTTTGGCCTTGTAGATATCTTTTTTTAAATCTGCAGGTATTAGGTAACTGTGAGATAGATGTCGGTCATTGTGGCGTTCTAAGGGGGAGAGGGGGAGGCCTTTGTTTAACAGTGGACGTCTTCCGAATGATGATGAGTCACAGATGGACGCATGTGGGTGAAACGCACACGCGATACAGAAATTTCTAGTGTGGGGCGACGTTTTTTCCAAAAAGAAAGAGATAAGTGTTGTGTGTGTTTCTACTACGGAACCCTAAACAGCAACAAGGAAATATAACGAACATAGCTAATCTACCAGTATCAAGGCTAGTTAATCCTGACAGGAGCCAATTCCAGCTATCATCACAATAACCGCATTAGCCGCACTCCGTCCGGTGAAACCGTGTAGCTTAACCTATAACCCACAGCTTACATCCTCTCTGTCCGTCTGAATATTCCATGGTCCTTGTTATATTAGCACATAGGGTACTGTTGCAATCGCGTGCCCTCTGCCCCGGGTTGCTAGTATCCAAGTAACATGATATGTCACTTATGTTGAAGTTTCTGATTAAAATTATCCGCAACTCAGACGTATTTATGCAGTAATAGTAAGTGGTTTATCTGTAATGTCACTACAGTTTAATAATGAAGCTCATGTTTAGTTTTTATGTGAATAGCGTTGGGTTTAGGGAATGGAAACTCTTAGTTTGCGTGTGTTTTACAGGCTATTCGATTTTTAAAGTTGTGACATCGATTAATGTGTGATATAAATTGTATTTTAAACTTAGGAAGAGGGGAAAGTTAGTTACGCCAGACACAAAATGTAAGATTTAATTAACGAAAATAAAAAATAACTTTCATTTATACCCATTCCATATATCGTCATCTGGGATCTACCGTACGTACCTACGAACGTATTATTTTCTGATTTTAATGACAACGTAAAAAACTTAAGTACGTAAGCATTTTTGTGCAAATTTCAAGTCACGTTTCACCATGCAATAATAAGATCAAAAACTCCTTTGCTTTATTCTACTTGGTACAATACCATTTACTTTGGTATTCCATGAATTTAAATACAAAATGTCGGTACTTTTTAAATATTGTGCGGGAAAAGAAAGAGAAATCTTTTGTTATTTAACTAAAGCGTTCAATCAGTGGCATAAAGGAGTGAAATCAATGAGGGAGTGAGTGAGCGGATCTCTTATTAGCTAATATAGTGCAGCACGCGATGCGCCGGCGCAAGTCGGTGGTATGTTCCCTTTGGATCTCGGAAAGCATTCTATTCTGGTTAATTGTTTTGGTTAAACTTTCTCACGGTTCATAAATTATGTCATTACTTTGAGCAAGTGTTCCTTTGAAAATTCCCTCATCTCTCAATATCCCATACCTCCTTGAATACCCTTTAAACTTCGTATTCGTAATAAAATACATAGCAGCAACTGCTATATTTGATAAGTCATAACCAAATTGAGGTTCCAAAAATAAAATTCTACCTACGAATTTAAAAAATGCTGTACATTTAAATCAGTATAAAAATTACATAGGTATGTTTATTTTTTAAAATTAGGTATATGTCTTTGGTTGGAATTACAAGAACGAAAAAGCTGCAAAGAAGTTCTGCATCAACCTTTATCCGCGCAGTTTTCACGTAAGACGGATTAACTCTAAGTGGAACACACCTACAGTTCATGTGTATCGTGGGAACGAGAAGCATTACCGCAGTCGAGGAGGCTCCTAACTCCTAACCTATTTTATGTATAAGGCCATCCTCACCTCACAAGCACTCTCCGTATTTTAACGAAAATTCCGTGAGCATTGAACAAAGGCGCCCAATTTATATGAGCACACGAATTGGAATGCTGTTAGCTGAGAGATATTGACTTCTTACGTGGTATAAATAGTATGAAACGGTATGTAGTTTCGTAATGCTTGCATTGTTTAATTTTGAACCTTATTACAACGTTAACAACGTTGTTATTACACACTTACACATAAAGTCAAATCTCTCTCCCAGAGGTGTAGGTAGAGACCACGGATTTTGATTTGCTTCGATCCTAGCATAGGTACTTCTTTCGCCCCATTCAGTCTTTTCCATGTGCCTACACGTTTCCCAAATGTTATTTCTCCATAGTATTTTGAAATTATAAATTAATATTGACCAGATTTTTTTTATTAAGTACTCAGATACTTCGACTGGAAACGGCTCATACCATTCGCGTGGCATCGACATGTATTGAGACTTTAGGCTTATCATTTTTATATTATAATGAAGCTTTAACAAGTCCTCTCACTGTGATTAACTTAAACTTATAATAATATTCTTTCCTTTTTTTCATCCGCCTTTAACCCCAGATCGATCGAACAGCGCAGTCGCCATTCAACAACGGGTTCCTTGAAAATACTTATGGTAATATTAATGGTAATTCGCTAGTTCGTCTGTATAAATATTGTTTATCATTATGAATATCTGGGGACTACAAGTTATAACTTATGTAGGCAGCTAGGTAATGTGGTTGCCAGCATACATATTTTTTAAACAAATGAGTGATTGTAATATGAATATTTTCGCGCTTGCGCAACACCAACCCAGCAATGGATTGCTGATGCATCAATATGTATTTTGTAGCCTGTCTCTGCGGTGTCAGTAGAGAGTCTCCACGACTAACGATATTTAAGTACGTGCGACGCACCCTGGACGGTCAACCTCGCTGCCATCTTTGTTGACTGACCAATCTCTACACCACGGCATGAGTTATTCCATGCGGCTATTCGCTCATACCGACACGAAAAAGAAATCGGTCTATTTACAGCCTATCACTGTTGTAACCAGTAACCTTTTCAACGACACTATTCTCCTCTGGGATTGTTGCACCATGAAGTTTCTTGCAGATTGTCCTCCATTGGAAATATATTAAAGAGCAGTGCAACTAGATGCACTTAGACTTTGCACTTATTACAAGCCTACATTCTTACCTAAGTAAACATCTTAGCCTTTAAAAAAAAAATCTGTCATGCAAGAAAAATATATTTATATTATGAAGAACTAGCTGACCCGGGAGAAAAATAGATGCTGGATTTTCAGACCTACTCAATATGCTCAGAATATTTCATGAGAATCGATCAAGCCGTTTCGGAGGAGTACGGGAACGAACATTGTGACACGCGAA
Organism: Abrostola triplasia; assembly: GCA_946251915.1. Lineage (NCBI taxonomy): Eukaryota > Metazoa > Arthropoda > Insecta > Lepidoptera > Noctuidae > Abrostola > Abrostola triplasia. The sequence continues at coordinate 6,651,338 of OX276439.1, forward strand.
TTTTATATATAAGAATTTTCAACAAGAAAGGCTATTCATGTACTAGACAAAGCAATTTGTGTTGTACAAAAATTTTCACCCGGATTTTCATAAGTAGTGACCGCAACAGCTTTCGGTATTGTGTAAGTATAATTTCCTGTGAAAACTTAGCCTGTTTTCCCACGCTGCGAGCCGTTACAAAGGCAGCTAATAATTTAGACAATTTTCCAATATCAGGCTTCGTGTGGTACAAGTTATAAGCTTTATAGAATATTGAAGTTTGATTTCAAATTTTTCTTATTTTTATTTATTTATTTATTTATTTCAACCACTTACATCTATCATCACAGGTAATATAACCTAATACAATAGTGTAATTACTTAAATATATATAAAACAAACATAACAATCAACAAGTTTTACCTACTAACTACCAGACATTATGCAATATGCGGCCAGTGTGAATGTATTCAAAGTGCAGTTGAATAAATCTGTTATATTAAATTATAAAAATGATGTCATGAATGTTACTTTTGTGTCTGTATGGACAGATGCATTGGCTCTGCTGTGGGGCATATAGCTTATACAGCCATATTAAAACTAAGAAAACAAAACTTTACGAAGATGCTTATACTAACAATATGAATACAATTTTAAATTATTGACGGTTTGACTTGAAGCCTCTCACACTTATTCTGAATACCTAATGTTAAATTCTTTTGTACACAGACATATTGCAATACTAGACTGTATTAACTCAAATATTTTATTTAAGTTTATTTTTTTGCTTCTCATATTCTACAACCAATCTCCCCGCTGTCCTCTCCCACCTCGCGCCACCCACCAAGGGTAGTCCATAGAAACCGCAACAGCGTATCGGTGGTACAGAACACGCCACTCGCATTACCTCGTAAGGACCATACCTCTATCTCGTTCGGTGCGCCCTATAAATTCTAATACCATGTTAGTGCATAGAAAGCTTTATTACTACTGCATGTTTATGTTATCCTGGTACGATTTTCATAGATTTATTGAATCTGTGAGTTTATTTTGTTTGTTTGAGTGTTTTTTTTTGTTTCTTTTGATAACATCGGACGTAATAAATATACTTAGTAATACTTAGTAATAATAGTAAAGCAATGGCGAGATTTCTAAATAGGTAATTGAAAGGATGTACAATGCTGCCAGTCTTTTGGGCATGTTACCGGTTGACACCGATGGGGACGAATACTATAATGCTTCTTAACTTTAGGAAATATTAGGGAACATCTTCTATACAGTATAACACGAAAAACCACTAACTTCGACATGTAAAACATCAATTTACAACACTTCTAACAATATCAGATGACGTCCTAACAAAAGCTTTTACCGGTCAATCGCCAGACTTGACATATCACACGTACGAACTAGATTATTATAGTCTAGAATCTAGATATCTTAGCTCACACATAACTGTTCCCTAGAATACTGCGCCCTCGAGGGGCAGGGCAATTTACCATCATATCACAGGACACACACACACATATAATACACACACGCACACATTGTAACTGCACTTACAAGTTTTACATGTGTTGTGACATTTAGAGAAGCTTTGTTGCAACATAAGTGAGTGCATTGCTTGTGATATCAAATATTATTGGTGTTGTTACTGAGAAATTGTTAGATCAAGTTTAGATCTAGCGTATTCCGTCCAACTTATTATGGTAGATTTCTTGTCTCACCGGTGTTAGGAAGAGTGTTAGTCGCAAAAATGGAAACATGAGATCAATAGAGGGCCTTTAAGGTTTCTTAATTATATAAAGGACTTTACACTAGACAGACACATGGAGCATTTCTTATTAAAAACTACATTTTTCAAAGATTCGTATAGCCATGTCAGAGGTGCGTACAGGCAGTTTAAACTCTTACACCAGGTTGGCCATTAACCATACAATAAAAAAAAGACGACGAAATTGTAGTTCAATCAATATTATATCTTAAATCAATATCTCTACATCAACATTTATATTTTTAAATCAATATACCTTGCAAACGTTTGCAGCTATGGTTTATTTCGAGAAAAGCCTCGGGGGCTTTTATACGAGTTTAAGATTTCCGTAAATGGAGGCTATAAATTAAAATACAGCTCTTTGCCACTATCAAATAGTCGGAAACAGAGAATTCTGTAATAGTCAGCTGTTTGAATAATCTTTTCTTTATTGAGATTTTATTAGGAAAGTTGAAAACTTGACAAAATGGTAGCCTCTGCTTACCCCTCTGGGTATAAGCGTGACTTTATATTTGTATTTTTTTAATTTCGACTTTTTTACATCTATGTATTCTCCCTGTACAACTTAAAATAAAAAATTATTGACTCATTAACAAATTCTTTTCATTTAAGACTTCATTTCAATACAAAAGCTTCTTATAAAAATGTTAAAATCACTTTTACTCTTGATATCATAGAGACATTGCCTCAACCCTCCGTAAGAACACTTCTCACGTAGGACATCACAGGATTGAGTTCTCTGTAGGAACATCGAACGTACTCAAAGCTTACTTCAGAGCAACACGCCGGGGTCCCTGACACGATAAGTGGACGTTTAACAAACTATTACAAAGCCTGTGCCCGAGAATATAATATTAAGCCGGTCACGCTCCAGTAAGTAATTGTGACGAGAAAGCTGGACGCGTATTTAGTTACGTTGTCATTAGTGTTTTTCGGAAAACGTTAAACATTAATGTTTTGTTGTAATTTGTGCGATATTGGTATATTCGTTTTCTTTTTTTTTAAACTTCGCCCCACACTTTGCATTCCTCCTTTATTGTGGGTGCGTTTCACAAACATCAATAATCACATACACAAACACCCAAACTCGGAACTAACATCTGCGCACACAAATTATCCTGAAAAAATGTAGCGGCTAACACCGCGGGGCGCAGCATATATAATGTAAATTGTAAATTAATTAAATATATAGCATATCAGCTGTTAGAATCTCTCAAATAATTTTTCGTTTTCCAGGAAACTTTAATTAGCCAATACCATGGCCGAGGTGACGTTTGGGTCAAGCAGGTGACAAGTCTACACCACAACACGTGGCGCGGTGTACTCCGTGTGGTTATAATTAGCGAATGCCGGCCGAGTACTAATGAGAGTGCTATTGTCTGCAGTCGACGACCCAGACGGCTGACGGGAAGATTCAGTTCAACACTAGAAAGGCCCGGATAAAAATCTGAGGACCATTTTATTCTGATAATAATTAAACAACATAACATAACATCACGCCTGTATTCCCCGAAGGGGTAGGCAGAGGTGCACATATAGTACACCCACATTTCGCCAGTTATGTTATAGATCCCAATGTAATAGGGGGCGAACCTATTGCCATCAACCGGGCACAAATCCAGACTCCGTGCTGCTACTGAGAATTACCTAAGGGAAAAACCCAGTAACACTTTGCCCGACCCGGGATTCGAACTCAGGACCTCGGGCTCAGCAGTCGCGCTTAGCAACCACTAGACCAACGAGGCAGTCGATAATAATTAATATGCCCCTTGTTTATAAGCGATGCTAAAATGATTGTGTATTAATACAACTAATTATTAAGTCTATTGACATCTCTATTCTTTGACATGCAAACGACAGTGACAGGTATAATTTAATCAATTGTTCAACACTGATCATTTTATAGCTATAAATGTTTATGGTATAGATAGGAAACAGTGTATACTTTTTAATCTTTACTGCTTAATTGTAAAATAAAAATACTCTGCCAGGATTACTTTGATGGTTGATTGCACTGTTTTCGAATATAGTGCTATCAACAATCAAAACAAATATAATTTCAATCTCCTAATCAACGTTGAGCCGTAAAGTACCTCGGCTCATTATTCTCAGTTACAACTGACAGATAGCTAGGCTTTAATCGAAGATTAAAATTATCTGTCAGTTAATGACCGGAGCGCGGCGCCGGCCCGGTTATTTAGCACCCTCTAGCGAACATCGCAAATTGGATTATAATTGTTTTTCACGCTTATTTGGGCGATATGGAAATAAATCTTTTGTTTAATATTAATTGTTTATTTGTGTTGATTGGTGGCCTGCTTTGCATATTAAATTTGGTTTTGATTTGTTGGAGTTTGCTGCTTCATATTTGTTTCTGCGGATATTGGTAACTATTTTAACTGTCCTAGAATGCTAAAGGAAATCAAAGTGTTCGGACTTGGTGAACAAGAAGAAGACATCTGAGGATCACACAAAGTTTTGTCCCGTGCGGTAATCGAACCCGCGACCCTTACCGCAGCACACACTCAATCTCTTAGCTACTGCGCTAAGCAAGTCGTCAAAAAGTTTTAAATCCCATACACCAATTTATTATAGGATTTTATCAAAAGGATACTGATAAACTAAGATCTGCGTATCTCTATGTACTATGTGTATATAACAAACTAAATCAATAAAGTCACATAAACATTTAAACAAATAACAATACAACGCCGATCTTCCCACACCTTGAACATAAGCCACATAGTCAATGAACCGAATACTAACGCATTCGGCTTGATAATCATCAACCCAAGTACATAACGTAGAACTAAGCTCCTTTGTGCTCTCGACCTTGAAGAGTTGATGAGCAGGAAACACCGACAGGGAAGTCATTACTGGTAATGTCTGAAGAAATTATCACACTTGACATACTGTTATTTTATTGACTGTATTGTGTTTTGTTTATAGAATTTTCTGTTTGTATTCTGATGTTAAGTGTGTACTTATGCCACTGTCTATAGCCCGGCAATATTCCAGTGTAATACGAGCCTAGTGCTACTTGACAGGCACAATTATTTGTCACTTATAAATGTCTTGAAATAACAATGACAAGCATCAGCAGCCTAGCTTATTCTCCACTATGTTTATGCATCTGCATGCCAACCTAAACATATGAAGCTACTACATATCTGATATGCTATTCTGAAATACCAACATCGTCTCAATAGTCATCTCGTATGCCTTGATATGCGCTAGTGTCAAATATCAGTTTAGGAGTGTGTTCGTAAGTGTAGTTTTCAGAATAGCACGGCTAATTTCCCAAGCTCAGTCGCTGGGTAAGATCCTCTTTAGGTTCACTTTTTAGATCTTGTGGCCTTCTGACTTCTTTCAACGATGGACTGAACAACAGCTGGAGCCGATCTACTGGCTGTCTAGTACGAAGTATGAAATAACTGATGTATAAAATGTCCAATCTACGGAACAACTGTGGTCAGTGCAGCCTAATAGCCATTAATTGACCCTGTATTTAGCCACGAGATTCACTTTTTTTTTTGTTTTCGGGAGAAGCCTTCAAAAGTCACCCGGCCCCTGTGGGGGTAGAGACTGGGGAGTATGGGATCACTAAAACCACATCGGTGGTCACCATCTGCACAAACAAGGGAGGTCCCGGGACCTTTTAAAAGACCAACTCCGAAACCTCCTCATGCAACGCCACTACTATATAAATTACTGTCCAAAAAGGCAAAAAGAAATGAATGTCATTTTGAATTCCCACTCATGAAATTTTTAAGCATTAAGTATCGCTTATATTTCCGCTTCATCTCTCAACTTATGGCAACGCAAATATGAACATCCGCAATCATCTCATGGCTGGGAGACTAATCTGTCACCTATTATGACTGTTGATTTGTAAAGGTGTATTAGACAATTTTTAATTGGCGAGGACACGGTTTAATCGTGTCAGTACAATAGTGCAGTCTGCGGTCTACCTGCTTTATTTGATTATGTTCTTTGTTGAATTAATGTGTTATGTCTGTGGACTAGTTTCATACGATGCAGCCCCCTTACCACAAACTCTTAGAGCGAGGAGAGTTTATATTGTGGAAGCGGGACGCTGAATTGCACATAGCGGAGTCTTGCTTCCACATCGTAGAGTGCCCTGTTTTAAGACTCCATGGTAAGGGGGCAGTTCTTTAATTTGGTTTTGTTTGTGTGTGACGTAAATAAAAGAAAGTTATGGATAGCTTTTGTTTTAGTATTGTTGCGAGTTTTTTAATGACGTTTTTATTTTATTTTATTTTTTTTTTTAAAAACGTCGCCCCACACTAGAATTTTCTCCTGTGTCGTGGGTGCGTTTCACAAACATGAAATATCACATACACTAACACCCAGACTCGGGACAAACATCTGTGGTTCGCACAAAGTTTTGCCCCGTGCGGGAATCGAACCCGCGACCCTTAGCGCAGCAGTCTAATCGCTTAGCCACTGCGCTAATCAGGTCGTCGTTTTTATTAGATTAGCTTTTGTTTTGCAGTGTGTTTGGCAGATCTGAGCTAGACTAATATTCACCTGTACTTAGGAGGAATATTGGTAAGCTGTTATATTAATACTAGCTTATAATCAGTGTCAGTTATAGTTCTCTTTTTGGGAAGTAATTTTCTCTTGACCGAATTTCGGTCACGGCGGTCAATCTCATCTGAGACTAGCCAATTAAGCATGATATATAATACAAAGGTGCACACACAACAAAGGTGCACATCCTATTACCTCACTCTCATAGTCCAATGGGACAGTAGACCGACACGACCGGAGAGACATTAATTAGGCGTACGACCAACGTCGTAATGTACCAAAACGGTCACCCATTATTAATTAAACCATGTACTCCCCATTGCCTCCCTCTCACAGTCCAAAGAGACGGTAGACCGACACGGTCACGGCACATCGGTCGCAGGACCAACGGCTTAACGTGCCTTCTGAAGCACGGACGGGTCTCGACATGGCATAATGGTCACCCATCACAAGACTTACCGCGTCGAGCGCGGCTTAACCTCGTCGACGTAGCTACGAGCCCTTCATTTGGTGTGTACTTATTAAAATGATTAAATTATACCTAATAGTTGTAAGAAGGAGAAGGCTGGTTATAATGTCATTGCATTGATTGAACATTCGACAAATCAAACATCTTACTTGAATTATTAAATATTTATGTAATAGTATTGCATTCTAAGTGAGAATTTTATGACTCCTTAATTATCTTGTTATTTATTCATAATATTATTATGACCTATTGTATAATTGCTCATAACTGCTAGGTCAGTTTAGGTCAAATGATAATTACATGCAATTTGAAGCATTCTAAATTAAAATCTTCGAGTTATCCTTAAACTGAACTTTATTTTCTACAGATTGCACAAATGTTTGTGGAACGGATAAACATTTAAATAACCTTAATCAAACATTTAGCATTTCAAAATCACATATTTTTTTAAATATAATTTTGTTATGCTGAAAAATAAAAAAAATATATAATATAATAAAGAAGCTATTACTCTTTCGGTAAACTAGGATACAGATAGCTTTATTCTGTCCAAATCAGCCATTTCGTAATTAAACTGTTGAATAACTGATCGATGGTACGATTAGGCAACTAAAAACTTGTGACTTGTTTGTACTTTATTTATTTAGATAGGGACAACAAACAGCAGTATATTAAATATTGTAACATGGTAAGCATCTTAACAATAAAATTAACAAATATACTACACAAATGTTATCCACAGATTACAATAGAGAAGAACTAGCTGTTAAAGAACAATCCTAAAAGTGCTCAACTATAAAACAATCCATTAAATTTAATTATCGGGGTTCAGGCTTTTTAATGTTATAGTGATCTCTTTTTTAAACATGGTTTTACTGAGAAACATAATGTCGGATGAACAGAACTGTTTATTATAGGTTTCTACCAATCTGTGTAGCGGTGATCGGACACCTGCATTTGTTCGGCAAGATGTGGTGGCAAATAGGCGTCTGGAACGTACTTGCCTTCCATGCACCGTTCGAGGGACCAGGTAGCACAAACTATTCACTAGGTCAGTACAGTCGAATTTGTCGCGGCAAATACCGAAGAGAGTCATCATTTCGAGAAGGATGCGTCTAGAGTGTAGCGACTTTGTGATAGTAATGATAATTTTGAAATCGGAAATCATAGTTTTAAACTGTACAGCATTTTTAAATTCTCTTCTGGCTGAATTAGTCACGACAGTCAATCTTAACTGAGACTACGCAGGAGATATTCGTTGTGTGTAAGTCTGAGAAAACACAGGAACACCCCATTTCCTCACAATTACAGTCTGATGAATGAAGGAAGGAAAGGGAGGCCTGTTTGCTACAGAAAGACGATCATGTCAAGAAAATAGTCTAATGTGAAAGTAACACCACTGGAAACAGATCCAACGCCAGTCAGCAGTATTCTAGTAGATAGACTACAGTCTGACAGACAGTACAGACCTTTAGCCAAAACGTCAATAGGCGAAATAATTTATCAGATATCTCACCAAAAATCAAGAGTGCAGTCCACTCTCGAAAAATAAAGGATATTTTGAAATCGGAATCGTTCAGTCCCGAACTTAGCCGAACACACCCGACTAAAGCCGATGATTATAAATTAATTTAAGTGTCCGGAAGTTTCAGCTCAATTACGATAGTGTAGTGCATTAATTACGAAATAGTTTCGCAACTTCTGTACTCGTTCTAACGCTAAAAGCAACGTATCAAAATGACTGACAAGCATTAAGTGTTATTTTACATATCTTTTTAAATTAAATACGTGTTAATCAATTACATTAAAGGTCGGTGGCCGGCGTCTAAAAGGTAGCATAGCTTAAAAAACGTATGTTGTAAATGGAAGCATCGTATCGATTAGGAAAAAAAAATGTTTAAAAAAATATGGTCATAATAACAAAAAGGGTCAAGAATACTTAGTGCAATTTTAATTCATGAAATGTTCAAATAAAAGCTTTCGGATTCTGTAAAAATAATTAAATATATTTAATGTAGACCATCGTTGTCGTTCTTTGTGGCGTTCTAAGGGGGAGGTCTTTGTTCAGCAGTGGACGTCTTCCGGCTGATGATGATGATGATGAATGTAGACCTGTCTCAACGTTGAACAAATGATACAAATCACGAAGAAAATAATCAATCATTGATCACCATGCTTCCGAACCTTACTAGATACATAATCAATATTTCAGCATCAAGTTTCCTCATTACCTATCATTAAAGCTCATTATATCCTAATTAAATCTAAACCATTATAAACGTCCCTTACCTGACATCACACCGTAAACTCCACAGCGACATTAATATACAAATGCTCTAATTTAAAACCTCCATAGGCCCCAAGTGCAAAGTGCAGTATTATTAAATATGAAACAGTTCCGCGTATGGAAACTGATTTAATAGTCAATGTTATTGGATCCTTATAATTTATGACCATCTGCATTCGTGGGAACGACCGGGTACTTAGACCGCCATCACACCGTACTGTAAGGTTATCAGCCCCGAGTTTAAAATATTTAACTTATCTGCTTCACCTTTGGCATAAATATGAGTTATTGGATATACTGGAATTAAATGGCTATCTGAAATCATTAACGGCATTGCTGAAGTATTGTTTCTGTAATTTATATATTGTGCTATCTAGATACTGACCTACGTGCGACACGAATGTAGATATAGCAACAATTAGTAAACAAAACTCACTTATAAACAGTTATTTTTGGTAGAACAATATCATCTACGTTAAGCAACATTACCCCCTAACTTATAAACGATGATAACATGTATTTTAAAATAACTACTTGTTAAGTCTGTTGACACCTCTATTCTTTGACATGCAAACGACAGTGACAGGTATAACTTAGTCGTTTAACACTGTCAATTTTTTAAGCAAGGGGGTTAATTCCTAGGATTGATGCTAAGACAAATTAAAAATATTAAATTATAGGTTAGTTTCATTATTATGCTTGTAGTTCATACATAGTCCAACCCAATGTTTATTATTCACAATAATAAATATAAATAATTAATTTATTTACGAGGATTAAATTACGCGACGGTGTGTAAGAATTCCTATCAATATTAATAAAGGCAAGATATAAATTAATTAGTCACATTTGCTGGTAAGTGATACTTTGCGAAACAAATATCTTGGAAATTACACATGGTGCTTACTATAGGTATTATTATTACAGAAAAGTTCATCAAATTTTTGCGGTATTTATGTATTTTTGTAGATTCGGGTCATTGCTAATTATCAGCCATCAATTTACAAAAGTACTGCTTATATAATAAGAATGACTATTAGTTATAAGTATATTATATTGTAATGTTAATTTGTGTGATAATAAAAATAAGTTATATTTTTTTTTACTTAATTGAAGTATTTTATGTATATTAAAATTTCTGAACTGTCGCATTAGGACAACTTTTATATGCCTATAGTTTACGTGGATAAAAAATAGATAAGTCCATGGACACAATTTAAGAGTCCAATTAGACCTTTTGCTCTACAAGGTACAAATTACGACACTTTAGTATAGTTAGAGACAAATATAGATTTTTATTTTATTCATTCTACTCATTTGGACCTTGGTTCAGGAAATACAGGTTCATTTTAGATTATCGCGGTAGTATATGTTAACTGGACAGTGCATTACCGAGTGCTGAGAGCTCAGGGGGCACCACAGGGAGGCTCCCGGCATGCAACCCCTAAGGGCATAGAAGTAGCCACTAACTGGTCAAGCTGAGGCATTGACACGCAAATAAGAATACCAAAGCTATACAATTAATACTATTAATTAAATTTTGAAACAATTGTGAAAAATTGTCTTGAATAAATGTTCACATACGTCGTGGTTTTAAAATACAGATAATAGATTTTAGTGGCGCTTCTGATACTTTTTTACAGTATTACTTAGACTTGTTTTTTTATCCGCATTATTCCCTCAAGATGTTACCTAAATTGGTTGTAAGACTATTTTTAGAAGTAAATTCAATAATATGTTGACATATTGTACCTACCTGAATTGATAATTGATTGAGAGCGTTTTGGGAGCTGTGTTGATGTAATTTGTTGTTCCAAAAATAATATTATTTAGTCTATTTAAATGTGTTTTTCATCTTTTGATACATTGTAACTGTTCACATAAATAGTAACCTAAAACGATCCAATTACAATGCGCAATACCAAACTACACACACGCTACGAATACGGTCGGCAAAACAAAGCGGTTCCATTTCAATCCGCAAGAGAAGCTTTTACAGGCTAACCGTATCTATCAATTAAGGCCCGGAGGAGGCGTGAGTGGACTTTTGATTGATCCATCAATAAGTACATAAATCCATTAAGGTAATACGCATGAGCCTGTTAATTGTGTATTTTCTACGGCTGTCAGTATGGCCGAGTTACATCCGAGCTATTTCAAGTGATTTGAACATTCGAAACTGTTCTGTTGATGTTATAGAATTGGGCAATTAAAAAAAACGTGAAAGTTTATTCGGAATGACGTTGGATTAATGTAAAGTGGGCTGTTAGAGGTGGGTGGCGCAATCATATTGTTACGCGTGTTTTACAGTTCGGGGTGGGCTTTTTAAGTTTTTTTCTAAAGCTTTCGTGAGTTTTTGCATTGGTCATCGATTCAGCCTTGATTACTTTTAAGCGCTTATTGATAGTAAAAAGTTTTTAATGTAGATTTTAATTGCGCCGGCTTTATTTTGTCAGAAGCTTTTGCGATTACAGAATTCGAGTTATCTATCATTAAGTTACACGCAACGTGAGTTTTCAAAGTTTGAGGTATCAGGTTTTTACAAATGAGTATAGTCAATAAATGGAGTAGGTATAGGTGCAGTGATTCACCTTATCAAATAATTATTTTAGCAGCTATGAGTTTTTAATAAAAAACATTATCCTCCTTCTGGCGCAGTCGGGTAAAAATGAAGATTTTTTTACATGTTAAAATCGAATCATTACATTACAGTCAGTGCATTCAATTACTAGATCGATTAAGATAACAGAAGCATAAGGTAATATTTAAAAATAAGATACAATTATTTAAATACAACCAATATATTTAAATACATATAAATGTAACCATTAGACTACGTAATCTTTCGTTCATATTTAAATCGTGCACAATACGTTTCATGTTGTGGTATTGTGGTTTAATGGATGGACAATTAATGTTGTTGTACATAATATATTAAATAAATGAATTCATTATTGTATATATAAATATGTAATTGATTAACAAACATGATTATTACATTTTTAATGAAGCGTCTGTAATTATTTGCATCAAAATCTTCTCTAAATTATTTTACGTTCTATAAAGTAGGTAATGTAACAGTGTGTACATAAAACACATGACTGGAGAGGCCTGATCATCACCATCGAATAAAACTAACAAAATAATAATGTAATCGAATTTCAATGCTCACAAAAATACATTTTAATTTCAACTAATTAAGAAAAATTACGTTGGCAACACTAAAATAGACACAAAAGCGTCCAAACTAATACTCAATCTTGATCCCACTAATTAAAGCTGATGTACCGTTTTATTATACGCTATAATGAGTTTAGCAGTAACACAATAGTTTAATTAGATCGAAACTCTTCATTAACATACGATTGTGTCAAAACACTCAGTACTGACGTATCGAACTGTCAACTAAATGTCAAAGATGTGTCGGTGGGTAACTAACGTTGGTCTCTTGTGTAATGTACACGCGAGCACAGTTTCACTGTCATTGATATGACAACTTGAGTTTTAATGCGACTCCGCTTGTTTTTATTGCATTGACATTTGTATTTAATTAAAAATATTATTGTTGGAGTTTAAGCATTGTTGTTTTCAATTTCCTTATGGTCAGACGATATGATAACATTACAATGCGATTACCATTTTATTGATAATATAGATAACTCTTGGCTTTTGTTCTAGTGCTACGTGCACTACTTACTTGGATTCATTATGTATTCTACGATTAATAAATGCAAGATAAGGATCTTATTATAAGTTATTAAGGAGTAGGTACAAAAGATTGTTTCTGGAATCGAATAAAAATAAAACAGGCTTGCCGCCTGCCGTTTAAGATCGATATTTCTTTCAAAGTCCAATAAAACACGTTTTAAAAGTAAATTTAGTTAAATAAAGCTGAAACTATTTTGGTGAGTGTTTAAAAAAAAAGCAAACAAACAAAAAATCCGACATATTAACACTAAACAATTTTCCCCGCGTGTACACTTGCGGCCAAACAAACCTGCGCGCGCTGATCGGCTTACGTCGCGTCGGCCTATCAACTGGTACATCGACGTCTGTCCACGTGCCCGGATTAAATGGGCCGTGTGACATGTGATTGTACACTTATTTGTACTCGCAGTGTATGATTAATGGTGCAGTGATACGGGTAACGGGATTTGGTAGTTATGATGAGACGATACCTGAGTTGTTCGTTTTTTTTAGATCGATACTTGGTTTATTAAACATATTCTATTATAACATTCTATTTAAAAACATACGATGCGGCTGGCGTGTCCTTGTGGACAAAAAACTCATTAAAATTAAAGATGAAAAAAAAAATAAGAACATTAAATATATATTTTTTCCAGACTAAGATTAGATTTCGTAGCGTTCCTTGACATCTAATATTAGGTTTAGCTATGAACTAACTGCATATTATGCTGAATAAGTTTAATATAGTAGACCTGTTTTGAAAAATGATACAGACATTAGGTGACTGAAAAAGTATGTTACTTCTGCTCAATACAGCCACTTAAATAAGTAACCAATTATGACCCTTCCAATCACTTCCAAATTGACCAAACAAACACTAAATTGGTTTGAACACAAGTACACATCAATAAGGATACATTAAAGAAAATACACAAATAAACCCCGAAGTAAATAAATTAAAATCTGATAAATACATGTGAAAAGAATTTAAAAAAATATGTGGCTTTAAAACAAGGTCTAAAGATATAGGTATAAACTTGAAAAGTGTGAAGCAGTGTGACGTCACAGAAGCGTCATATTTGTATTTAAGCTGCTTTTTAAGTCTACTTCCCGGTGATGACGTCATCTGTGGTACAGAAAGACAATTTGTGCCCCAATCGAGTGTATTATTAGGCCATGGTCCAAATCACTTAATCTACGAGACACTATTACGGCCATCAACTTTTTACCCTATTTTTATAATGGTTGTCTTTGATGTCGTCCAACACAATTTAAAATGCTTTAGAGCATTATAAGCAAGTCATCTTTTAGTCTTGTATAAATAGCTAGGAATAAAACATTGCGAACGATTGGTGTATAACGATAATTGAAATCCAATTTTGGATAAGAATATTCTCAAAATATTAATAAGGATCAAGAAACGTAATTTTTTTTCTTGTATGTGGTATTCACAAACATTTCTCAGAATACAAATGTAGCATAATTTCTGATTTTATTTTTAATTATATTTGCAGGTAAAAGTCCTAGTGTGAACAAACGTTTAGTGTCTACTTATTTATTTAATACTTTATGCACAAGTTACTGTACAAAGGCGGACTTAATGCCAAAGGCATTCTCTATCAGTCAACCTTATGGTGATGCAAATAAAAGGGAGGTAGATGCACTAAACGGATGAGTAAAACTCGACATTTCAGCTATTAATAGGAAGACGAATTTACATACAAAAATACATAAATGTAGATTTAAAAATTATATTATTATTTTTATATTGACCAATATTATGTGGCCAGCAGTGTACACTAGCCCGTGGTTCCGTAATGGCCTTACGCGCATTACGTTATTTTGAGTGGTTTGTACTGAACAAAAAACACATAAAGACAATTTGAGTTATGCGCGGAACGCGGTCCAAGAGACCGTTTTAGTCAACAATTTGAAGGTTAACCATTTTTCATTTGGAGCTTACGAACTTTTCGTTTTGTAAGTACCTGTACTTAGATGCTTGTGGTTAATAATAATATTTGATAGCTTCCATTCTTCTTGGTATCAGCATGAGCCAAAAGTCATCCCTATTAATATTATAAACGCAAAAGTTTGTATGTATGGATGGATGTTTGTTACTCTTTCACGTAAAAACTACTGAATGGATTTTAATGAAATTTTCAGGTAACTGATAACCTGGATTAATACATAGGCAAACACCACGGGGCGCAGCTAGTATGGAAATAAGTCATTCCGCCGGTGTACGGTTTGGTCAGCCAAGAAGGTTGGTAGCAAGTTTGACCGTCCAGGGTGTGCTGGACGTACTTAGGTATCGTCTTTCGTGGCGGCTCTCTGCTTGTACTACCTATTATTTGGTATTAAAGAATTTCACACTATTATGCCTTTTGAAGGCAAGTAAAATACTTTCTAATAAACAAAGTTCAAATGCTTTAATATAAAATTAATTTATCATCCGCCATCAAATATTTGTCTTAATTACTTCTCTAATTAAGTATAGGACAAATATCGGATTAAAATTACGATAGTATTGAATTTGCTAATGGTAAGCCGCAGGAACAGTGACAGGTCGTTAGCGGCGCCTACGCAGACTGAAACCGACCAGCACTAGTCCACTCTAGTAAATTAGTCGACAGTATTATTGAAGGCAATACATAATAACTGGAACTTTGCCGAGTGGTATCCGGCCTAGAATTGACCACCCCCATTCCTCTCGTGGGTGTAGTAAGAGGCGACTAAGGGAAAATCCAGAAGATGGGCAGCAGCGTCTTCTGTAACTTCATCACTAATAATGCAATCTCCAAGCCGCTTGCCAAGCGTGGGGATCATGGTAACCCTCCCCCCAACCCACAGAGTAGGCCTTTTAACAGTGGATATGTTCAGGCTGGATTCCTTTTAAATGTCTTTTTTTATTTTGTAGGCTTTTTAACCACTCAAAAATAGTCAAGTTATGATTTACCTTCATTTGGAACAGGTAAAGCAAAGCTTGGCTACTTTTAATACCTCATTACTTAATACCTAACAGGCCAAGTACTCTTTCACTCTTTAAAATTACCTTTACCTATTACTTTGATCTATCACCACAAATAAATGATACCAGTCAATAAGCTAATCTTAAAAATCTCATATCTGTATATTCTTTTATCAACTAATGATGACAGTACATTTACCACCGTAGCAACTACTACATAGATAAAGCTTTTCCATAAAGTTAAATTAATGGATACGAGCGAGGCTGAAACCCACGGTCTTCGCTGATCCGTGCTGGAGATCTTACCAACTGAGCTAGCGTGTCGCTACACGCGGCTTTCGAATTTCAAAAAGATATAGTTACCTACTTAATTAATTCTGATGTAAGCACGTAGCGATATTGACAAAGCCAATTTTAATAATATTTTATCACATACGTCAGTAGCAATGGCGTCGATGACAATAATTATATTAATGTACGTACTAATGTAACACACAAATAAATGAAAACATTACAAAATGTTGTGAAACCTACTTACTGACGTAGTCTGATTTTTTAAAGTTTTTGAAGGGGCTTGTAGTTACGAGGCTAACGCACATATCACTCGATCTGCGACGTTAAGCTGTGCTCGCAGCGGTCAGTCTTGTGATGGGTGACCATTACCACATGTCGAGACACTTTTCGTGATTTGGAAGGCATTGTAACGACACCTACACGTTGAAGTGACGTTGCGATCCTGCATCGCGCTAGCAAAGTTTCGTTGGAGGAACTCCACATACCTTCCTCCACAGCATGTTAAGCCGTTGCTCCTGCGGCTGATGCCGTGCCCCTGTCGGTCTACCGTCCCGTTGGACTATGAGAGTGTGGTAATAGGGAGTACGTAGTCTAAATTCTCACAATTGAAACTCGATAATAGCTCTAAATGATTCGATTCATACATAGTGATGTCAACTTATTTAGCGTCACACGTCACACCCTAATGCGTGACTACTATTATTGTACGTCATTTACGCAAGTGGTACGTAACGAATACTAATGATTTATTGAAAACTTAGCATAGTAACACGTACGATCTTAAAAATCCAGGATATTCAAGATGATTACTATGAGTTTTAAGTGCTTGGATATGTTTTTGGGTGTTTTTTTAAGACATTCAAGATTATTATATAACATTAAAAAAACGACACCCCACACTAGTATTTTCTCCTATATCGTGGATGCGTTTCACAAACATGAAATATCACATACGCTCAGTCTCTGTATATATATACACACAAACATCTGAGGATCACACAAAAAAATATGATCTCTTGTAGGAATTAAACCCGCGACCTTTAGCGCAGCAGTCCAATAGCTATGCCACTGCGTCGATCAGTATTCGATTTACTTGTCCTATTTTAAGGCAAATCCCTCCGCTTTTCCATTTTTAAAGTTTAGTAGTGCAACATCTGTCTAATTTTGCTTTTCTATCTAACTCAAGACATAAATAACCGAAATGTGATAACCTTAACACATCAATATATTCTGCTCTAACTGTATTAGGCATCCCAATGTTTCAGTGTCACGAATTTTGTTCCTAC
The DNA here is from genome assembly GCA_946251915.1 of Abrostola triplasia. Lineage (NCBI taxonomy): Eukaryota > Metazoa > Arthropoda > Insecta > Lepidoptera > Noctuidae > Abrostola > Abrostola triplasia. The sequence goes on from OX276439.1 coordinate 6,668,639, forward strand.
GTGACGTGCAGCGCTCATTCACATGATTGTGTCAAATTATGACAGGTATGAACACGACCTTTGTATACTTAGTACTCGTGTATATGTAATATTAATTGGTGCCAAAACCGTGATTCAATGACGTATCGATAAGCGAGAAGTACTGGCTTGGTTGCCATCCTATTTTCAACGGAAAACTTTCATTAGTCAACGGAAGAACAGTACTTAATTAAGGGGTTTATGGCAGAGTACATAAACATTTTGTAAATATATACTTGGATTTATAACATAAACCTAACCTAACTCGTGAAAATGTTATATAAATTGTTGGATTAGGTTCATTATTATCATCGCCAGCTGGAAAACGTCCACTGTTGAATTAAGGCCTCCCCCTTAGGTAAAGGGAGGGGTTGCCATAATACCCCACGCTTAGCAAGCGGCTTGGGGATCGCAGTATTGGTGCTGAAGTTACAGAAGACGCTGCTGCCCATCTTCTGGTCTTCTGGTGGTATTTTCTCTTAGTCACCTCTTACGACACCGACGGAAGGCATGGAGGTGGTCGATTCTAGGTTAGATACCACTCGGCAAAGGTTAGATTAAGTTATAAGATACCTACAGAATGTTGTCAATATCATTGCATTTATATCACATCAGTTCATAAACATGTTGTTAGTCCAACTATTTGCTGGATTTATAACACACCTCACCAACATGTTGGCAACATAGTTGGGTTGACAACTTACCTCGTGAACATGTTGGCTTGTTGTGTGCGACAGGTATATCGGCACGCTCTGGTCGGCGTACCCGCGCGCCCCGCCCGTTGTCATCATTGGCGACACGACGACCGCACCACACTACTGCTACGTCACACCTGGCGAACAAAGGGAAATTAAATAAATATAATACATTCTAGAAAATAAAAGATGATGTCTGGGACAATGCTGCTGATTCATAGTGATGGGAAATGTTGTGTTGGAATACCTATAGATAAAACCTATAACGAGCGAGCAGACAAGGGCATTGAATTTTTTTTTTTTTTTTTTAAAAAGAATAACTTGCACCCCTTTTCTGATCCAAATAGAAAAGATTTAAATGTCCAACAGGAGAAAATTTCTATTCCACCATAGCAATACGAAAATGTTTACAACACCTGCTTATTCACACCTAAAACACACCTGCTCACCAAAAAGTAGCCACCTCAAAAGAAAACCAACAAGCAGTTGACGACACCGTATAAGGAAACCCACATGGAGCATATAAAACAAAAATGGTATGCTAAACATTCTTCATTAGCGTTCCAACGCTGACTTACGCCAATCATTGACAGGCGCCAGAAAACTGGCATAAATGGGCATGGGAGGAGCGCTAATTATTGACGAAGCCAGACTTATATGGCACGTCAAACCGCAATCATAAAACGCTAAGAACTTATTGCCTTTTTCGCCTCGACGAACCAGTGTAAAGTAGGCATCGGTTACTGTGTATCATTTATTGACTGTTTCTTATTATACCGGTTTTTCTTTTCTTTTTTGTGTATAATCTGTGAATGATTGATTGTGTTTCAAATGTCATTTTGCGTAATATACGGTTTTGCTGCAGTAATGCATTGAGGGTTAGGATATTAAAAGGGCAGAGGTTAAGTCAACATGAGCTTGGTGTCGATGGATGATTGATTTATAGTTTGCTAATATAATAATGTTTTTGCTTAAATTGATAGTTTGTATTGACTATAGGATATTTCAGGACTATAAAAGTGTCGAAATTCAAAGTAAGTATCGGATAGATAGTAGTTGCTCTATAGGGTGCGCTTGACCTCATTTTTCATTTTCTGTAATAAATACTAATGATCTGAGGGTACTTATTTCACAACCAAAAGAAATACTGGCAAATACACATTATAAACGTTCAGGAAAAGAAATTGTGCATGTTTTTCTACACCGAAATAACTATTTCAGAAATTATATTCAGAAGTTACAAAACTAAAAAAGTAATTTAAGAAATAAGCAACATTTGAGTCGACTTACGCTGCCATGCGTAATAATCGACAAAGTACAGTGCCTATTCGATTCGCTCTTGGCATTACATTCCTCAGTTCATGACGCAACCCAATTGAACCAAAGATCACATCGATACTGCTCACAAAATACCATACTTGTCATGATATGCAATTATAATAACGTTATCTTTATAATGCATGCCTTTTACGCACATTTTTCAACGTAAACAAATTACAGTTTTCAAAGCACCAATAATTTTGGCCCGGTGTGTACTAAGGACGTATATTAAAGTGATTATGTCCACTTTCGGCCGAGTGATTGGACATATTTTAGTGTGTAATTTTTTGTGTTATTATTGGTAAAAGCAATATAATTGGTGCGAGTTAAACGGCTAGTTATGTAGACTTTAATAGATGGGCCTTTTTATTTGATGTGATTTAAAAACATACATTCTCTATCGGCTCTATATTTTCTAGTGAGCTTTTGGGCACTTCAAATAGTTATGTTATTTTTTTATGAATCACATCCATGTAATATTTACTATATATTCCGGTTATACTCACGGGTGTATTCGGGAATGCCCGACTAGTTTAGAACTCGAACGGAGCCCTTATTCATGAGCTGGTTACGCGGCAGAGTCGCTAGCCGAACTAGTCGGGCATTCCCGAATACACACGTTAGTATAACCGTAATATATAGGAAATAATATGGATAACACGCATCCATGTAACAATCAATTTCAAAACAATGTTGTGATTACGAAAATTATACGCGAATATATAGAAAAAAAGGCGTAAATTAGACGCAAGACAGTTTCAGTTTAGTTTACAGTTCTAGCACAGACCAGGCATACAAACAACTGTCCCTAAGTCTGTTTGATAGCTTCTTCATTTAGATAAATATTCATTGAGTTAGTCATTTCAAACAGGTATTGACGTAAACGCAGTAAAACGTATGCATTATTTCAACGCGTACATTCCTATCACATCCCATGGGAAAGTTTATCATTCACTACCGAAAAACAAGATAAAAACACACACTACTAAAGAAACAATATGAGAAACTGCAGATTCTGTATCCTAGCCACTTACAAATCGAATAAAACAAACACTGATATTCTATTATGGTGATCGCCTGTCCTTTTCCCTCGCGCAAGGACAAAGCGGGCCAGAGTTACTGGTTGAAATGTCGTAGGTCATTAGGTCCTTACCATGTAGGGCCTGCAATATGCCAATATGGAAGCCAGCCGTGACTTTTGTATGTGGTTATATTGGTCCTAACAATAGGTTATTGGGCATAAGATTTAAGCTAAATGCGTAGATGACCTGAGCTGCAGCAGATGACTTTGATAGCGCTAGACAGGGCTTGAAATTAATTGTTCTGGGGAAAGTTCGTAGCTGGATGTTACGGCTGCTGTTATAGAAGTGTTGTTCTTTCAAGTTACTGCTGGGAATATATACCTACCTACTAATCTTTATATACATTAGCTTAAAACTGGTTTGAATTTGGCTCAAAGTTGAAGCTGTTCTAAAGCTCCATAAAAGTTTCTAAGTCCAGATATTTATTTCTAAACTTCTGAGTTACCAACTTTCTTACTGATACAAACTTTAGAATCGTTCAATTCACTTTGGATGTAAAAAAAGATCTTTTGTGTGGAGCTTTTTATAAGTATTTGGTAAACTTTAATGGCGATTTCTCAAACTAAATTAACGAAGAATTTATGGATTTAAATATAATTAAATATGCGTGTCTAGGTACCATTCCCTTCTCCTACGTATTTTCCCGGTTCCTTATGAGTGTCAGAGAGTGATTATAAAAGCGTATTTGACAGCTTTTTAGCATCAAGCCTGTATCTGTAAGTCGTGGTAGCCTTGTAGTTAACTAACCGGATTTGTATGCACGAGATTGCAGGTTCAAACCCAAGTATCAATGCGACTTTTCCAATATTATAAATACTTTCTTAGTTATTATAAGACACCACTGACTAACGGTGACGAAAAATATTTTGAAGAAACCTGGATTTAATTATTTGAAATCGCCAACCCGCAGTGAGCTAGCTTGGTGATCAATGCTCAATCCTTCTCAATACGAGAACAGGCCTTTGCCCTGCAGTGGGACAGTTATAGGCTGTTATTATTATTATTTATCTGTCACCATGTAAAATACCTTTAAGCTAACCTTTCATTCAGACATATATCACACAAAAATCAGCCACCGTATCGCCCAACTCGAGGAAGCTCTATACCTGATTTAATTGACCCAAAACCAAGTGCAAGTTGACTGAACTGTCCCAAACCTGACCGTGTAATGAGCACACCCAAATTCATAGTACAGCAACCTACGTTACAGAAATTAATAACCGTACAAGAAAACAGAGGTTTGTCATACAAAAGTCATCCAGAATGTCGATTCGAATTATGATAAGGCCGAGAGAATTAGTTCTGGTAGAACGTAATGGCCTACGATTAGCTTATGTTGGTTCCGTGGAGCGATAATGCTTGGAAATTTTGGATATGGTATTGAATGTTTTGTTTAAGAGATTTGAATAACAGTTTACATATACATATTGTTGCAGAGCAGGTTATAACGCCGGAAGCTGGGCAGCAGCGTCTTCTGTAACTTCACCACCAATACTGCGGTCCCCAAGTCGCTTGCCAAGTGTAAGGATCATGGCAACCCCTCACTCCAAGGGGGAGGCCTTTGTTCAAAAGTGGATGAGTTCCGGCTGGCTGAGGTAATAACTAAAATATTTGCGAAGCTTTTCTATTAACATAAAATAGCGATTGATAATATTGTTACTTTCATTAGATACGAGGGTCAAACTGAAAGTTCTTAGAACTGGCCACTTATAAACAATATAATAAAAAAATAATTCTAAAATTTGAAAATAGAACTCTTTGCCAATATTACTGAGTATATATTTCATTAATTTGTCATTTGTTTTACGATTTGGCGGCAAATTGAAAATTGTCTGTGTCACGTCAACATGAATTTAACACGAGAAAATTTTCGTGCAATGATTTTTTATGACTTTCGATGTCATTTAAGTCAACAAGAAAGTTATGATAGACTACGATTGGCCTTTCACGATGAAGCCCCATCTCGTGCGACAGTTTACAACTGGTTTAATGAGTTTAAACGTGGTCGCACTAATCTCACTGATGATTTACGTGAAGGACGGCCTTCTACGGCGACGACTGAAGATAACATCTGTGTTGTGCGGCGTATGATAGAGACTGACAAAAGAGTGACCTATCAGCAGATTCGGACAAGCTTAGGCATCGGTATGAGTCAAGTGCACAAACTCCTCCACGAACATTTAGCAGTCAGGAAGCTTTGCGCCCGGTGGATACCTCATAATTTGACTGAGGCTCAAAAACTCCATCGTGTGGATTGGTGCCGTAAAATGATTGAAAGGTTTAACGGAGGTGACTCAAATGCTGTGTTCGACATACTAACAGGTGACGAAAGCTGGATTTACTGTTATGATCCTGAAACCAAAAGACAATCTGCTCAGTGGGTGTTTCCTTTCGAGAGGTTGCCAACTAAAGTGAAGAGAGATCGAAGTGCGGGAAAAAAAATGGTGGCCTCGTTCTTTGGAAGGATAGGTCATTTCGCAACAATTGTGTTAAAGGATCAAAAAACAGTTTCTGCAGAATGGTACACTACCAATTGTTTGCCACTTGTCTTGGAAAAAGTTCGAGAGAAACGACCTCGCAGTAGGATCCTCCTTCACCACGACAACGCCTCGTCGCACACCGCTAAGCGAACGATCGACTATTTGGCGACATCAAACGTTGAATTACTGGGTCACCCGCCGTATAGCCCCGACCTCGCCCCTTGTGATTTTTATTTATTTCCAAAAATTAAAGAAAAACTTAAAGGAAAGCGGTTTATGAATGCTGAAGAAGCGGTGGCTGCGTATCGCGATGCCATTGAAGAGAACCCTAAAGACGAGTGGGCAAAGTGCTTTTCCCAGTGGTTCCATCGCATGCAGCGGTGTATTGACGTGAATGGACAATATTTTGAAAAGATATAATAAAACTAATAACTAGCTAATGTAATCAGTTTTTGATTTTCTAAGAACTTTCAGTTTGACCCTCGTATGTAATCGTTTTCGGTTGACCTAAGTTTTGCCATGAATGTTTGACTTCATCATCATCAGCTGGAAGACGTCCACTGTTGAACAAAAGCCTCCCCCATAGAACTCCACAATGAACGACAACTTGTCATTTGTCTTAATGATGTAAAATTAAAAATTGTAAAAGCTGTAGTTAAATTGTTTCTCATCTATACAGCGAGAAACATTATCCTGCATTGAAATTAACATATCTAACCTGTTCTAATCAGACGAATTTTTAAAACCCTTAAAAATGTAGTGGATTCCTGTCATTATGGCGAAGTTAAATCTGGATGTCGAATCCATGGCTTTCTTAGCTCGTGGTGACGTTTATAGAAGCGCGGTGAATGATTCGATGTATCTCGGACGAGCACACAAAGTCGCTTGATAACTTTGATGAAGTATTTTGTTTAGTTCCAAAGTTATGGAGGTAATAATAATAGAAGCTGTTAACATGTACTTGTGAAATATTGTATCGGGATTTATGACGTTGTGGTAAACAGTAGGAGTTGTAAAATATATTATGTGTAGTATTCAAGACTTTTTACATGTAAAGCATATTTAGCCTCGATTTTTGAGGACTGTTTTACATTTGAACCTAGGATGGCAAAGACAATGCTTTATGTTTTACATGACTGATAATGATATTTTTTTATATTGTACAATGACCGACAATTCTTTTGGCTTACATTAGCCAGTATAGGTACAGTCAAGAATATGTTTAGAAAATATTGTAGAATTTCTTACAGCATAGTTCCAGTCTATTCTCCAAAATATCAAGGATGAAATTTATTTGTGTAGAAACAATGTCAAAAAACATAAATTCGAAACACTGGCTAATAAAATAATTCTCTTTTTAATTGCCTAGAAATAACACTGGCCATGTTCAGCCCACGATTTGAATTACGAGAAGAACGAAAAAATTCACAGAAGCATAAATAAAAATTCGAAATTCAAAATTCGATATCTATCACAAAATATTTTAAAAATCACACCTGCACAGCCTACCCTTTCCAAAAACTGTTCGTTCCACAAATATTTGAACCCGAATTCTTAACACGAACATTAGCAAGTAGGACTGTTTACTGGAGGGTGCCGTATGGTAAGTAGCGGTCGAATTAACACCACCACTTAGCAGTTACTTACTTACAGGGTTGGACGCAGGTGGTCTTTGTTTAAACGTTTTACTTTTTTTTTTGAGGCAAAGGCATTGTTTTTTGACGCTTTCAGGCTGTCAATATTATTGGTTGGTTTGTAAATATTAAGCGCTTTGTAGTAATAGTATTATGACTTTCCCTAAACTATGTAAATTTAATTAAGTAAATTTTTGCAATTGAAATTGTATTTTTTTAAATAAATTCTGACAGATAATTTTAAATAGAGAATGAAGAAAAATAAGTTTGTAGACTGGCAATAAAGAGTCAAATTGTGTACCAAAGCTAAATACCTTTTTATAAATGTGGCTCTACTACAACTTCATACGCTAGGGGATCATCAATGAAAAATGTGTATTTTTAGAATATTACGAGATTATCGTTGAATGGTATCATATAATATAGTAAGTAGGTAGGTACTCTATCCAAGAATAAGCATTACGAGTATTACTACACAAAACTCCAGATTATGTTTTTATCGTACTGTGAATCGATAACGCGTTAAAACAATCTTATAAAAAAAAACGAGTAAAACCTTACCTACTTTAAAACAACCACTATATTATAACAACATTTTTATTTTTAACATTTCAAAGAACACTTATTACTCATTGCGGGCAAAGATGAGTAAGCCTACATCCTATACGATTTCGAATCCTGTTCCTTTATTATATTTCCCATGCACAGATAAATAATATATGCGGCGATGATCTAACCTTTGATCAAGATTACAACCTCATTGGTATTAAATACAGATAATTATAGCGATTGCTCATAATTACTAATAAACATAGTAGCACTCGGATTTTTTTTAATATGAAATAATATAATGGACAGAAGTGCCCGGTTTTTAATTAACTAGAGAAAATGTTTGAATTAAGCTATTTTATATGGTTTATAAAATGCAGTAGCCTTTTCTCAGTAACAAGTTCGAGATCAGTATTTTACTAGTAACAAATTGTGCTCCTCCTTTTACTATAGCGCTGAGACATTGTTTTATTTTATCCTCTTTGTACAAGCGTACACTTATTTTTCTTATATTATCTTAATTATATAAACATTTGCGACATTACTTTTGTTTTGTCGCGGTATTACTATAATGTATTTTTTGCCATACAGAGATAATGGCCGCAATCTCCATTTTTCATTCAACGAACACATATTTATCATTGCAACTCGTATGTAATTATTACAAAAATAGCTACTGACGTTCGATAGGCCGTCTCATTGTGATGCATCAGAGAAAAGAAATCACATGGATGCAACGTAACAAAAAAAAAGTAAAATAAAAAAGTAAACGAGATGCGCCCGCGTACGCCAAGATCTCGGTCAGGCAGGAGCCGAGTTCTTTTGTTTCCAACCTCGAATCAGCCAGTGTTTCGAATCTAGATGCTGTTTTCGAATTGTTTTTTTCCTTTTCCCCCTATGGCTTTTTCTTTATTGTCTCAGTGCTGGCTGACTAAAAAAAGTAAAAATCCGGTGGCTTATGGCTCTCCATTGATATGCGACGTTCGAATTGAAATTTAAATATTTGCTCGCATCCGCGACGGGCCTCATCTCGGGTATTTTGTTTTTAAAAAGATCTTTGTGTTTCCATCTTAATATTTTATTATGTTATTCAAGAAATACCGCCAGTACGCATAAAGCTTTTTTGTTTAAAGTACATTTTGTTTGCTTATCGTCGCCTCCAATAAATTGATGGGAAATATTACATTTATCTATCTATAAACTTTGTTAAAGTTAAATTCTCGAAGTTGTCAAGTACAATGGCTTGAAAAAGCAAGATTTAAAAAATTTAAATTATTCTAAAGCTATAATAGAAGTTACCGAGGTTAATGTTGTATTCTTGCCTGATATAATAATTGTTTTGATTGGAGGGTTAGAAGAGTTTCCATGGGTATCAATCCGTTGTCCGTACTATAGAGCCTCTACGACATTAGTGAACAATTGTTTTCTAATAAAAATCTTGTAAGAAGAAATTGTATTTAGAGCATAGAGGTGTAATTGTGTTTTACGGAACACAGGTCAGAGGGCGCTCTCGGTTATCTAGTGGCGTTCCATTGAGTGACGATGAACACTTTTTTCATTTAACGAAAATGCTGCACCGAAAAATGTGGAGATAATTGTATAAAGCAACTGGAAGCGGCGTGTCTGGCTGGTTTAAATGTTAAATGGCATTAACGAAATTAACTTTGAAAATGGAATGTAAGATGATAAAAGAATAATAAATATGTCTAGAATTAGTTCTATTGTTTTTACGTATTTTAGTTATATATTTAGTTTATAAAAATATACATTTATATAACTATAATCGTGTGAAATTGTTTGTTATAATCGTTTGTAAAAATGAAGTCAACTATACCTTTTTAACGGCCTTTGATCAAAACAATAGGAATAAAATTATGTTAGGTCAACTTTATCATCATCATCAGCCGGAAGACGTCCACTGTTGAACAAAGGCCTCCCCCTTAGAACGTGTCAGGTCAAATGAGTAAGAAATTGTATCGGGGTTTATCCGTATACATTTTTTGCACATATTGTTTCTTTTTATTTTTCACAGATTGGCACCTAATATTTAAATTTGACATAGTTTGAAACTTAATAAATCTCCTATGTTAGGTTTTTCCAAGAATAAATAACTGATTAGTAAGAATAAATTACTAACTTTGTTTATTATAAAAGTCACTTCTTTTAATCTTTCTTTTTTTAAAAAGTTTAAAACCTATCACTTCCAGTCCTCACAGATGACACACCAATTCGGTCCAAATCAACCGCGTACAGACCGCACTTTTTTTATTCTATGTCACGGTATAATTCTGACTATCTGACATTAAACCAGTGATTGTTAACCTTGTAACTGCAGCAGTGCTCCCATTCTTAACCGTCAAACCTTTATTATGACATACAGCTCGACATTTGGACTTTTTAGCGAATGTTACTCATAATAGTGTTGCCAAATATTGGGGATTCTGAGAAGGATAGAAAGAATGATATTTAGATTTATTGCACGTCAAATAATGTTAGACAGATGGATTTATCAGAACAAGGTTGCGGTTTGAACACCCGGTAAGTATCACTTTGTTTTAGTGTAGCCAAATGTTATTTAATGTCCTTTCCCTTTAGTTGGACCGCACCGGCTAAAATTATAATCATTTTGCTATTTCTAAGATGTGTGGCACCTGACACACGGTAGAGAATATTCTGATGAACAACTACATGAATTGACTGTAATAAGTGGTAGGCCAATCAGACGAGGTGATGACGGAATATTAATTTAAAATAATTCAAATATTACAATACTTCTTTAGTCCCTTAAGGCGTAGGCAGAGGTGTAAAACACTCACACAGTTCGGCAATATGCTATGGGTATGTACTAAGAAGAGCCTATAACTATTTATCAGACCTAAATCCAGGCTTTGTGCCGTTACTCAGAATTTGCTAATGGAAAAACTCAAATAACATTATTACGATCGAACATCCGAAAATCGAAAATTACGATTGTTTTTCTATTCTGAGTATCGAACGCAGTGTCAGTTAATTTAGCGTAACGACTATTTAGACATGCAGATAGTTCAGTTCCCAGAATTTCAAGAGGTGATGTCTAGAGTTTTGTTTATGTTGATTTTAAAGAAATTGAGTGTAAGGAGAAATTGAAGCAATTCCCTGGTAAAATGATTTTAGCATGAACTTATTTTAAGTGATTCTCTATAAATTACATGTACATGTATAATAGGAACGTTAATAATATGTTTATTCTGAAAAATATATTACTTATATGTACATTATACACCTACATTATTATTTATATACATATAAAATATATTCTTCCTCATCGCTGTCGACTGGTACCCAAAAAGTTGGCGACGCTTTGGTGACGTGAAGAGTCTACCAAATGTTTGGATGAAAAATATAATTATCTTAGAAAAAGTTACAGGTAATTTCCTTTAAGTCTTTGAACTCCACGCGGGTCACGTTTGGCAGCGACATGGCAGCCAAAGTGTTAAGTATATTTTCATAGCTATATAAAAGACGTGTCGTTCTGTAGAGTCTGGTCCGAGAACAAGCATGGTTGTCAGGGTGACAAGTCCAGGGTGCGTCGGACTTTAGGTTTAAAAGGTTACACGTAGGGCATCAATTATAAGTATGATAAAACGGAAATATGCTAACCCCTCAATATCTTTTTCATCATCATTTGTAGCCCGTCTTAGTACCTACACTGCTTGGCAAAGCCTCCTTTTTTAACCGACTTGAAGAAAGGAAGAGGTTCTTAATTCTGTTTTTCGTGTACCAGTTTCCATGCTGCTGTACGATCCCCATCCAGGTTCCACTTACGATGGCTACGATGATTAATCTGATGAAAATACTGATGGAACCGCAATCACTTTTTACATCCTACCAATTAACTATTATTGCGTAGCTGAAATACTGACTACCTATACACAAGTACATTTATTATATGAACTAGTTCAACGTAATTGGTGAAATTAGCTTCTAATTTAGATGTTTATTATCGGTCTGATGGTTTACAAGCACTTTCGGCTGCTTTGATGGTTCTCATTTATCGGCAAATGTTACAGCAGTCTAGACGACTTGGTCAAAAGGTCATGGGGACAGTAGACACCGTAGCATAGTAATGAACTAGCTGCGCCCCGCGGTGTTACCTGCTACATTTTTTCGGGATAAAAAGTAGCCTATATGTTAATCCAGGGTGTTAGCTGCCTCCATATGAAATTTCATTAAAATCCATTAAGTAGTTTTTACGTGAATGGGACAAACATGCATACAAACTTTCACGTTTATAATATTAGTCACAAAGACGAGTTTCTTTCTAATATTTATGAAATTTATTAGATGCTGGTTGAGGTACGGATTTGTGCTCAATACATAGTAACAGGAGGTGTAGATATTTTGTTACCCAAGAAATACTGTTTTTTTATGGAACATCTAGATTGTAGTTATCAAAATATTGATACCTACTTCTGCTTATCCCTTCAAGAACACTGGCAGTTCGAAACGCATTCTTCTTTTTCGAGAAAACAGAAGTTAGGATCGCGTCTATGGACTTAAAAATGCCAATCGTATTCCAGATTAAGACCTGCCAGTAAGAATGATGAGTCATAGATGCAAGTAGGGTTCGTAACTAATAACTCAGGTAGGGAGGTATACTTAATACCTAGGTCTAAAGTAAATTAGGTCTAAACTATATAGCAAGAAGATACTTATTCTTTTTATTACTCAGAGCAACATAAAATGGATCTAGTAAAGCAATAACCCATCTATATCCACGTAGATAACTACATAATTATCGCACTTGTATAATAAAATAGCAAATCTATAACCATTCGATACTGTCAAGCCATAAATCAATTGAATTCACGACCCAAGATAATCAAACAAAAATTAACCACTATATTTGCCAAAACTAACAAAATAAATCGTTTAAATAAGTCATGAAACCCAAATTGATTTCACGTTGGCATTAAAAACGAAACATTCAAATCAATCAGCAACTACTAAATGCTCTATAAGTATTCGCTATCGTCCATAATTTGGTTTAATATGCCACAAATCTCCACTGCTTTATAAAAAAGACTAGCTGCGCCCCGCGGTGTTACCCGCTACATTTTTTCGGGATAAAAAGTAGCCTATGTGTTAATCCAGGGTGTCAGCTACCCCCACATGAAATTTCATTAAAATCCATTCAGTAGTTTTTACGTGAAAGAGTAACAAACATCCATCCATACTTACAAACTTTCGCGTTTATAATATTAGTAGGGATATTCTGTACTGACTTCTATTGGAACCGGTTCCCAAATGATCCTTGTTATTCCGTTAAGTATTTTACAACTTTATCAGTTTTGATAGTGATGAGCGCAGTTAAATAAAACTAATGAGTATCTAATAAAATAAATAAGTTGAGAGCATAAAAGGCTGTATATCAAACATACTTAGTAGTTATTATTTAGTGTCCAATATTATGAATTTAGGACTGCCTGGTCTAGTGGATGCTAAACGCGATTGCTGAGCACGAGGTTTTGAGTCCGAATCACGGGTCGGGCAATGTGTTACTGGGTTTTTCTATTAGGTCATTCTCAGTAGCAGGACTGAGTCTAGATTTGTCCCGGTTGGTGGCAATAGGCTCCTAAAAACATAACTGGCGAAATGTGGGTGTACTATATGTGCACCTCTGCCCACCGCTTCTCGTGATGTTATTATGAATTTATAAGACTCCCCAATATTGCTTTTTTATGTTTGCGGAATTTTACGTTCCATCCATCATCATAGTTATTAGCCTATCTCCGTCCAGTACTGGGTGATGTATGTATATCTATAACTAAATACCTTATAAATTATGTCCAGGTATAACTTCCCTTATTAGGATCCAAATAATTTAAAAAACCATAAGAAGTCGAGCCGCATGAGAAATGTATTTTATGTTCTTTATGTAATCTTTTTTGAGTCTAGTATATAATATTATTTATATCCATTGGTAAAGACAACGTATCAATACTGGCTAGTTGGCTTTAGACAACTGCTTTCCTGAATAGTAGAATGTTTCATTTGCTCCTAGCGACGGCTCAATGTTTTTAGCAAGGAATTGCAATTTAAAAAAAAAATAGTGTCTCTTCTTTGAAAGAACTTTTTGTTGTTGAAGTACTACTTAAAACTTGGCTTGTATTCTACTACTACTGATATTATGCTATCTGGTGAACTATGAGTGAGCACCCATAGTTCACCAGATAAATAATACTAGTTTGATGTGGTGGTATAATTGAATATGATAGGTGTCCCTAATTTAGTATAGATCCGATATAATTGAATGCCCGTGGTGCTCTATGGGACCAAATACTGAGAGATCATTTATCGGGCACCTTGATGGCGATGTCTAAGTCATAAAGGTGGAAAGTTCAAACCCCGGCACGCACCAATGTCTTATGAAATTCATGTGTGATTGTGCGAATTATAAATTAGTTACCAGTTGCTAAAAACGGTGAAGGAAAACATCGTGAGGGAACCGGCACACCTGAGAGATTTTTCAACGGTGTGTAAAGCCATGTCAACTGATTTAAACTCTGACACCGGGTTGTTCATCAGCCATACGATAAAAAAGAAGAATAAGACGTCGTACACTTAATATACCTACACTAAGAATACGTAAATTTTCATGTTCTACAAATCGCAGCAAAGGTAGTCCAAGCATGTAACACCTATTGTATCCTTTCTTTTATGAGATGTTAAAAACAGGCGCAATGTTTTCCGAAATACTTATACCTACATACACTTAAACATATTCTCGTTCCTACATTGTAATACAAACCAACATATAAATTCTGTTGACAACAAATACAACCCAAAAAAGTTGGCTACAGAACGAATAGATGCGTCATTTGTTTGACCTATTAAATAACACAGCACAAAAAACTAATAGAATAGACCAGTATTATGGCAATCCTAATTCTTTTCTTGTATATACCTACGAGTTTTTATGTCAATTAAGTATATACGATCCTTCTTTTATCCTAGACGATTGTGTGAAAATAAACGCTTTGTGATTCGCTTTGTGGTTGTCGATTTGTGATCTTAATATTAAAAGTACTCAAAGTAAAATCGTCAACATATGTCGCGGAAAATTATTTTTGAAGCAGAAATGTAATTTTGTACGAAATATATAATGCTATTGATTTTGCGTTCTAAGAGGAAGGCCTTGTCCATCAGTGGCTGTCGTCCGACTGACGATGATGAAGCAATTTTTCATTTGTTTTTCTCAAGGCTTTACTTTCTAGGTTTAGTTTTAATAGTAGCTCTTAAGGCTTTAGCAGTGTTTGGAGAAGCTTTGAAATCATATACGGTACCTGTAGGGATAATGGAGCTATGACACAGCAGTTTATTTGTAAGCGAAACCTTGACCTTCATATCGATTGCAACTCTATGGCTACTATATAGCTTGAAATATTAGAAAGATGGTAGGAAGAAACATTACAAAATAGATTCAACAGGAGATGAAGGCAATAAAACTCTTAAGTTGTCAACTACAGGGGGTATACAAAAAGCCTTATAGAAAGGACTAAATAACACTGCTTGCAAGAAAAATGTTACAACAAGAATTATAGAAGAAACCATCCAAAATTGGTACACGTAAGTGAACCTATTGATTTCAAAAAAGATACGAAGCGAATAGATTGAGAATAAAAAGGATTGGGCAACTTGTCTTCTAAATGTATTTAGCAAACTGTTATTGTTAGATTGCATATTAAAGAATTCTCGTCTTATTTCTATCTATTTATCAAAGAAGATGATTCGTCATAGGGATACCTTATCAGAAAGGTTTTAAAACAAATGAGCTTTTTGTTCTGAAGTTTAACAACTTGATCTTAGTTTTTTAGTGAATAAGACAACCGTCTTTTTGTGCTAAAATTATAGCGGATGCAAAATTAGGTAAGTATCTATTGTTTAATCATATTGTTAATACACTTTATTATAAACTCTGCTGGAGAAAACGTCCCATTAACAATATGATTCTATTAGGTTGCAAATCACAATTTTTGCTCTTTGAATTCGTTCTGCATATTCTACTTTAACTATGTTGAACCCTACACTCCTCCAAGCTTGGAAAAGGGCGTAGAGTTTATTATTATATTTTCTTTTTCCGTAGGAGATGGAACTATAGTTGAGTCAAGATTGAAGTCAACCTAAAATAATACAGATGGCGATGTTCACACAAAATCCAAATTTACTATGAAACAATGGATCAATGTAGAGAACATTTCGATGATGTGATGTAATTGAATGAAGTTTCTTATAAACTAATGATCAAAAACAAAGTCTTACCGAGCAAGTCAGATAATGTAGCAATCCTTAATCAACACAAATGTATTCCAAAAATGTGTAAAAAGTAAGTTTTGGATAGATTCACAACTTCCAGCAAGTCAACTGTTCACATCTATTCAGTTCACACTTCAAGTCAAATTCACGCCCTTGGCTCACAACAGACAATTAGGCAGACCTAGAGAACGTTTAGCACTGAATTCGGAACACTGTGTGTAAATATTTATATACTATGTACAGTGGCTTTGAAAATTATTGTCACTTCACCCTTTTGTACACACTCTATTAAAAAAAAAACCTCTAGATCATTAAGTCAAGTCAACGGCAAAAAGGTCGAAAGTCATCCGTTCCATTTTTAAAAGTCAATTTGCCAGGTCGTACGCGTTCCGAGTTCGAAGTCGGAACTGACAGCGGTTGACAGGTCGCGTGGTTGCACGCGCAGTCGTGTGAGCGTGCTGTGCGCACGGGCATCGGCGCCACACTGCGTTCGCGCGCTTTTCGACCTATGAAACCTTCGCTCACAGCCTCCAACCGAGTATAGGATGTATTAGAACTGTCGATGATTCTGTAAGATTTTCTCACGGAAAGGATACTCGATATGTAGATCGGTCTGTCGACGGGCTAACGGTGCAGAGCATCATCGCTGACTGATGTTGATGAGCGGCCTTATGAGTTTTGTTTTTAATTTTGACGGGTTAGAGTGGTTGTTTTATTTTTCAAGTGGGATTATTCTATCGTGTTATGAATGCGGGTCTTATGGACCGTAGTAAATCGAGTCCGAGGCTTTTTGTGTTGTTAAAGTAGTTCTGTCAATGAAAATGTATTGTGTTTGGTTGTGTAACTCGTTTTAACGCATCGGCCACGTGTTAAGAGCGTTTGATCGATTTGTTGGTGATTTATAACTCTAAGGGGCTCCATTTTTATTCATTAGAGTTGTGTTTGACGTTGGTGGGACACAGTGTAAGTAATTGCTGTTTAAATAGATTTGTATTTAAGTTGTAAGATAAAAATTATAGAGCATTGCGTGTGATGGTACACTAGGTTTTTTAGGAGTGTTTTTTGATATGCAATTATAGAGTTTTTTAATTATATGTATCTGAATAATAGAGTTAAGTCAGTGCTGTCTACTTTACCACTTTGACTGCTATGATAATTTGAAGTATAGATATTCATCATCATTAGCCGGAAGACGTCCTCTGTTGAACGAAGGCCTCCCCCTTAGGACGCCACTTAGAAATTATTTAGAGGATAATATTTGTAATATAAACAGGAGTAATAAAAATCATTTAAGTTAGGGAGTAATCGTTACAGTTTACTGAATTCTAAAGTTCAAGTTAATCGATTGTATAATTATTATGTAGAGCACAAAATTAATTCGATTTGATAAATTCGGTTTAATGATTAGATGGTTGGTAGAAAATTATAATTTAATATCGATGTTTTTCTATTTGTCATAACATTACATTAATGTGTAGTTAATGCAATACAAATACCTTTAGTGTTTTTATCACTGTTCAATCATCATCATCAGCCGGAAGACGACCACTGTTGAACAAAAGCCTCCCTCTTAGAACGCTACAAATTAACAATGTTTAAAAGTTGAAAATCAGTCCAATATAAAAAAAACTAAACATATCAGAAATAAAGACATAATTGAGACATAACAATAATTATTATGTTACATTAATTAGTAGACGTTGAGTCACACGTGTTGAGTTTACGGAACAAAAGACATCAACGCTCGATTGTGATTGCCAAAAATTTTCATTGTTATAAATTAATCTCTATATTTTCAAACTGTTGAATAATTGTTATTGTAAGCCTATTGCAGTATAAAAAAGTAAAACTTAAGAAAAAATATTAAAAAAAAAAACAAATAAAATAGCTCTCAGTGACCAATTGAATACTTTGATAATGTCAAAACATAAAACCGCGTGTAAATTATTATCACCCTGATAACAAATAGCCTTGTTAATTTCACAAGTGTTACGTCATCAACTGTCAACATTCAGCTAGAAAAAATCGCGCGGGAGCGAGACAACACTAGCGCCGTTGTTACACCGCGTTGTCACTTCCACTTCAAAGCGAACAGTCGTCACGGATCACTGCGAAAGCCGGCCCATTGTGACGACACGCAGACAAACTGTAGCCGTCTCGCTCGCTCCCACGGAATAATATACGTTCTTATTTAAAGAAAGAGATGGAATTAAGTGCGTTTTTTGGACGAATTGTTTAGTTTTTTGTGAAATATAGATCAACTTTAAAATAATATGTCATTGACCCACGGTTCCGGTAAAATGGCAGTGGGCATATAAACAAGAAAAACGACGACTTCATAGATGTTTTATTATTAGAAAACTAGTTAAACACGTATTGAATTACTTTACAGTTAGTTTATATAAATGATAACAAGCCTATTCCTATTCGGTTTTTTTATTATCCCACCTAACCTCACCCCACACTCAGAATGTGTCCTGTAGTGTTAGAGCGTTTCACAAGCATTAAATACCACCTATATAAACGCGCAGGTTTTGGACAAACATTGTGGATCACACAAATTTTTTAATTGCGAAAATCGAACCCGCAATGCCGAGCGCAGCAGTCCAATTGCTAAGGCACTGTCCCATTCAGGCCAAAGAAGTGTGGTGTAGTGAAATAAATAAACATATAATAGTATTTGGACGACTGGATTGGCGCAGTGGCTAAGCGATTGGATTGCTGCGCTAAGGGCTGCGGGATCGACTCCCGCACTGGATAGAAATTTGAGCGAACCGCAGATGTTTGTCCCGAATGGGTGTTTGTGTATGTGATATTTGATGTTTGTAAAACGCATCCACGACATAGGAGAAATTCCTAGTGTGCGAGGTTTTTTTATCGTAATGCTTTCTTGCTAATCTCAGTTATTTAAATGATACATTTTTTAAATGATGATTGGGTTTTTCTGTTAGGTAAAACTCAGTAGCAGCACGGAGTCTGGATTTGTGCCCGGTTCATGGCAATAGGCTCGCCCCCTATTACATTGGGACCTAAAATATAACTGGCGAAATGTGGGTGTATTAAATGTGCACCTTTGCCTACCCCTTCGGGAAATACAGGCGTGACGTTATGTTACTGTCGTTTGCATGTCTAGGAATACAGATTTCAATAGACTTAATACGGGGTTAAGTTAATGCCGGTATGATCCTCGTTTATGAAAAGGCTTTAAGTTTAGACAAGATTCAGTTTGTCCGCAAAAACGGCATGGAGAAAAAACCTTATAATAGTACTCTGTTTGCTTCCAAACAGCATTACATAAAAACTAATACCAAATATTAAAACTAATTCAATGTTATATTTATTTCGCAGTTTTATACTTGGGTGAGTACGATAAAATTTGATATTCTATTACTCTTCTTTTTCTGCTTTTTGTCTGGTTTCATAATAGGTTATTTGACACCACTATGCAATAATTCCAAGGCATGAATTCGCTTAAAATTTATATATTTTAGCCTGTATCCCTTAAGAGGTGGGCAGAGCTACACTTACATTTTGCCAGTTATAGGTCCTAATGAAATGGGGGCGAGCCTATTGCCATTAACCAGGCACAAATCCAGACACGAGCTGCTACTGAGGATTATCTAATAGAAAAACTCAGTAACACTTTTCCCGACCCGGGATTCAAACCCAGGACCTCACACTCAGCAGTCGCACCCGATCACTAGATTAACGAAGCAGACAATTAAATGAACACGGATAATGTGTTCCGAAGTTTCAAATCACACTCGCAAAGATTCCCAATCTTTTTCTAAGGTACACTTCGTACCTTCGACTTAGTGTCGGAACCGATGTTATATACAGTATGATGTTTTATTTATTCAATGTTGAGCCTGACGAAATATCGGAATATCGTGGTGGCTCTGATGTGACATTTTATTAAGACACCCCTGACTTCAAATCTGCCAGTACATGACTATAGGCTCGCCCCTATAACATGCAACTGACGGACGACTACTAATAACTTTTTCTAAGATTACTTAAGTATAAATGAAACCACCATTTCCATATTAGTTTGATATAAATATGAATTATAATAATAACAGCCTATAACTGTCTTACTGCAAGGCACAGGCCTCTTCTCGTACAAAAAAGGATTGACAATTTATCAACACGCTAGTTCACTGCAGGTTGGCGAATTCAAATAATTAAATCCATGTTCTTTATTTATATTTATTTTTTCAAGGACTAATAAACTAACTAATACAGCTTATTGATTGAAGAATACAGCAATGTTAATAAATTAATAAGTAAATAAATAATCGTTAAAAGGGACTGCCTCGTTGGTCTAGTGGTCCCTAAGCACGACTGCTGAGCACGAGGTCCTCGAGGGTTCGAATCCCAGGTCGGGCAAAAGTGTTACTGGGTTTTTCCATTAGGTAATTCTCAGTGGCAGCACGGAGTCTGGATTTGTGCCCGGATGATGGCAATAGGCTCGCCCCCTATTACATTGGGACCTAAAAAACATAACTGGCGAAATGTGGGTGTACTATATGTGCACCTCTGCCTACCCCTTCGGGGAATACAGGCGTGATGTTATGTTAAAATGAAATATACTTCAAGTACCATGCATCGACCTCATGATTGCATTCAATAGTTTTTTTATGAAATAGTCTTGGTTGCCAACACTTCAGAGAATATAGTCAAAAGTCACAATAGTAGGCTTTGGTACCCACAAAGTTGTACATAAGTCCATACAAATGCAGTTCTTAAGCCACTAAGCTTAACAAGACACAGCGTTATATTTTTCTTAAAACATCTTCCTTTTCATTTCATTCTAATCACAAACAGCCTGTACACAATTGACCATCGCACAAAGGTCATCGGGCAACAGTGACCGGGAGATTCTCACGCCCGTTGCCATAGCAACCGATACCGCAGCCATATCACCGTCGATATTGAGCGTAATTTGTAGCCTCGTGTAACAGAGAGATTTACTGCGAAGCAGATACCAGACGTTTACTAGGAAAAGTGGAGTAGGAACTAAATGTTTATGTAAGTGGTCAATGTGGGTTTGTTAATCGTTTGAAAATAAAGGCAATCATATAATATGTTAGAATAAGAATAAGAATATTTATTTGCATGAAATGTGTTACATAGATGTTACATCTATACTAATATTATAAAGCTGAAGAGTTTGTTTGTTTGCTTGAACGCGCTAATCTCAGGAACTACTAGTCCAATTTGAAAAAATATTTTAGTGTTAGATAGCCCATTTATTGATGAAGGCTATAGGCTATAAAACATTGGAAATCCACGCGGACGGAGTCGCGGGCGGAAGCTAGTGTTTAAATAAGTCCAACATTTCGCCAAAGAGGCATGCATAATTTTTGTCCAAGCATGCACAATGTATAGTAATATTATAATGTATAAGTGTAAATGTTAGTAATGTGTAAACTATGGAATGTGCAAAAGCTTACCTACTTCTCGTCTCTCTTTTTGTCATATCTTCTTTAATACTATAGCTATTTTATAACTGGCGAAATTAAGTGTACTTTATGTGTCTGCCTACCCGTTCCGGGATTATTTAGGACAGGCGTGGTGTTACCATATTTTATAAGTACGTATGCCTGTTTATCAGAGAGGTGACAGAGAGTACAGTTTTCCATTAGCCGCTACTATCACGGCCCTTTTGGGTTCATTCACATCACACGCTTATAATTAAATTTAAAAAATCTTTCAAACCACAAGCAATTTATCCTGTAATATCAATAATTCACAAATAATAAGACATAAAAATTCCCATCCAACTAAAAACTCATAACTAACTAATTAAGCAACCAATCAAGAACACATTGACATAATCATTAAAACAAACAAGAGAAAAATTATCTAAATTAACGAACCAAGTAATAAAAACCGCCCATAATGTGTTGCCGTGAAATTAATTAAAATGGCCGCGGTGACAGGCACATTGCTGCCACCTAGCGGACTGTGACAGTTACGTGCTTCGAACGCTTGGCGCGCCAACCGAATTCCAACCAATTAGACACGAGAGAATAAGAAAAAAAGGCTTGTAAGTACCTATTAAGCGTGTCATTCTGTTTTGAGAGATTAAGCTAGTGAACCTCATGTCTACAGACCTTATCTAGACAGTGTTTACGTGTGACTCGACTGGCGCAGTAGGTAAGTGATTGGACTGCTACGCTATGGGTTGCGGATTCGATTCTCGCTCGGAACAAAAAATTGTGTGATCCGCAGATGTTAGTACCGAGTTTAGTTTTTTGTGTATGTGATATTTCATGTTAGTCGAACTCACCCACAATACAGGAGAAATTACAAGTATGGGGCGTCGTTATTAAAAAAAATGAAATTTTAGTGTAGAAATAATTCCTCTTGGTTGGGGGTTCTGGGGTCCCGTCAAAGAGTCCTGTAAAGCAGATAGCTACTAAAACAAAAGTCATAACTTGTAACCTATTCCACCTTTATTCAGGAAAAAAACCATGAATGTTTTTTGAATGGCTTGTCATGGGTTCGGTAAATAACAAGCTACT
The DNA here is from genome assembly GCA_946251915.1 of Abrostola triplasia. Lineage (NCBI taxonomy): Eukaryota > Metazoa > Arthropoda > Insecta > Lepidoptera > Noctuidae > Abrostola > Abrostola triplasia. Next base: position 6,691,242 of record OX276439.1, read on the forward strand.
AGATAGAAGTATCAAGTTGGTGTGAGGTGAATCTATACGGACCCAATAACTTTATGGTCGCGTAGTAGTCATGTTTATCGGCGAAGCGTTTTCTATATCCTTCGGATCCAAACTCTTGATTATATAAAACCTAAAGTTAGTCTTTTAGTATTATTATTTAGTTGTATGTTTTTTCAAGGCTAATACCGTAGCTCTACAAGTTAAAGGAAAGCTTTACAAGTCGTTAGCAATGTCACAACATGAAGTTTGAAATACAATTTTATAGATAAGTTATAGCATTTACAAACCTCAATTTTTTTTTACATTTGGACCTAAAAACATAACTGGCGAAATGTGGGTGCACTAAATGAGCACCTCTTTAGGGAATACAGGCGTGATGTTAATGTATTATTTTTATTTTGCTTATCGAACTGCTCATATTTGCACTTTAGACTAAACATAATGGCCAGGTATTCAGCACCAAGCTGTTGACCCTTCTATTTTTTCTTTTTTTTTTGCCCAGTTCTGTTTTCAACCGTATTGACAGACAGATGTATAAATAAACCTACAATAGTACATAATTACTTCTGGAAACATTACCGAAGAAAATAGACCGTAGTTAAAAAGCCAGCACTTCCGGCATTCTTAAAATACCAAAGCATTTTCAACTAAATTGGTCCGACGCGTCCAATCCGTGTTTGAAGAGTAGCCATTATAACTAGACCTTCCACTCTCCGCTTCGCATATAGAGAATTGGAACTAGAGGGGGTTAAGACACTGTTATTGCGGGTCCGAATAAAATGGTGACTTGGAACTATAAAAAGGATGGTCAATTGAGATAGAGTCGAATGCTTTATAAACCCTTACAAAAACACTATGAAGGATTTTTAGAATACCTTTATGCTGTGAATAAAATGATCAACTGTAGGTACCTTGGCTCCGATTGCTTTTGTATTGGAAGGTATTTTGTTAACAGTCATGCGCCAAGTGGTGTTTGGTACTGCGCTGTAGGTCGCGAGTTCGGTTTTGGGTAGAGTCGAATTATTTAGTATTTTATGTAGTCCTCGATTTGGTATAGCTTATATAATACTGTTAAAAACAAATAATAAAAGTAACACAGTACCATAAAACGATTTTTAGTAAAACCTTTGGACTGACCAAAAAATAGATCTTTTAAAGTATTGAGTAGAAGGTTGAAGTTTGTGTATTATACCAGATTATCCGTCTCTCTATAAGACAAAGGCCTTTTCTCACACTATGAAGGAAGCCAAACGATTAATCACTACGCTAGCTAACTGCAAATTACCTATTTCAGATTATCGAATCCAAGTTTCACTAAGATGTTTTTCTTCGCCTTTAAACATTGATGATATATAATGTAGATGCCGAGTGGTATCCGGTCTAGAACTGACCAACCCTTTTCCACCCATGGATGATGTAAGAGGCGACTAAGGGACAATCCAGAAAATGGGCAGCAGCATCTTCTGTAACTTCACCATCAATTCTACGATCCCCAAGACGGATGCCAAGCTTGAGATTATACCCCACCCCCTCTTACCTAAGGGGGAGGCCTTCGTTCAACAGTGGACGTCACCCGGCTGATAATGATGTAGAAAAAATTTAAAAAAAATGTAAAGAAACCTCAATTCTTTGTATTCGTGAGCTATTTATACATCTTTATTTGTACAAAGTCTTAAACAAAAGCTACTAGGAACAATGAATTAATCTTGTTCAGAACATCTGCAACACAACATCTATCAAGTATACATACTTATTCTATAGGTACATTCCTCAGTACACTTATGTCCGTATAAAATTATAATTCAATCCAATCCAATATCCAACTAAAGTAATCGGGTAATCTCACGTAAAAATAGCGTATTATGCGTCGGTGGCAGTAAAGGCACGCGCACACTGGATTGTTTTATCCCGCTCCGAAGTATTCAACGCACATTGCACAGGTAACAATAAAACATATGAGATATGGTAGGGTTGGGCGTTAGGATGATACTCGATTAAGTTGGAGTAAGTTATCGATTTTTGTTGCTATTTTAATTATTGATCAAAGACATAAACTTCTAAGAGAAGAATGTTGCAAAGTAACTCATAAACGTCAATACTATAAAAGTAAAATTGTAAGACATAACTATGGACCTGTTTATAAATCTTAGTGCCAAAAAATGCTTTGAATTTCAGTTATGTAATGAACATCACGCCTGTAGGTATGCCTTGAAGAGGTAGGCAGAGCACATATAGTACAACCACATTTCGCCAGTTATGATATAAATCCTATCCAATATAATACGGGGCGAGCGAATTGCTATTATTTTTTAAAATATTATTAACGTTTGTATCAAACCACACTTTGGCAACTAACGAAAAGTATTTTTTTTCCTTGTGTCAAATTTAACAATATTCCGACAATCGACGCGTGCGCATCCCTACGCCTATGAATCGCGCATAGCGGCGCGTACGGGGTAGCCTCGCGTTACGCAGACTCCACTTTCCATTTCCTCACCGCATTACAATAGCGTTTTTATATCGACGCTTGTTCGAAAAACAATGCACCGCGCCACGGGAATTTTATCATATGTTATGTTCGATTTTAATTTGTTTTTTTAGGTATTGTTTTGGGTAACTGTTATTGGCGAAGGTTCGCTTTTTGAACTGTAAGGAGTTTTAACTGTAGCGTATGGCAAGGGTTCTGCTTTTTGAGTTCGGAGCGTCAATTGTGTATGCAGGTCACAATAGAGCGGTATTAATTAAGATAATATAATGTGTGTGCAGTAGGAATTAATTTGAAGTTGAAAGAACCTGGACTTTACCATTTTGAAGTAAATTTAATTGCTAACACTCTCCGTATGCTCCATTTTTTATGGTGTCCCACTATTAACTATTAGAAACATAACTAAAACCTTATTAATAAATTACCTAATATAATAATAATATTTAGACAACCTCTTTCCAGTCGTTTGAATGACCATATCCATATCGACCCATCCCAGCGTATACACCAGTCTTGAAGCGTCCACTACGTTACTATCTACATTAGCGCATAGAAATACAGCCTACATCTTAAAATCAAACGATTATTTCACAGTCAAGCACATCATAAACATAATCTATGATGTTAGACGCGTCGCACGGTAATTTTATTCGTCGCTGACAGGGTCACATCCCGATTTTCTCCCCTAGGACGAGTTGATAAGATGAAATTACTGATATTATGCTACGTAAGAACCACCTACGGACCAACCAGCTCTTTGATGCGGAAAATACACGGGATGAGAATACTGCGAACAGTTTTACAAGTTACTACGAAAATGTAGGAATTAGATTTTATGAGGACTTCGAAGGTTATTTCCTACAAGTTGAAGATACAATGGGCGGTATTAATGCGTCGATCGATGACACACTAATCAGGGTGCGCTGTAATTACCTTATTTTTAATTACACACCATAATCAGTATTAAAAATAGAACACTGGCTAAATGTTTAGCGGTCAGTAGAGTTAATTTTAAGTTCAAATACCAATACATTTTTTTCGGCTCTCCGGCTACTTGTGGATTAAATGTAATCCTTCTGCTAGTGGTAAAGTCATATTAAGAGGTCATGATTAGAAGAAGAAGCTAAACAGTAACAACATTTTGATGTTTTTTTTTTTTTTCGAACTTGTCTCTCGCAGTTAGCTCTGAGGGAGCTCTTAGGTACTGCTTAACCGGTCGTTTGGCGAGACCTAATAAAAGGCCTCCAGCCAGGATTTTGATGTGGTGTTATAAATACAGTAGATATTATACTCTCTAAAATCAATAATCTAAAGACTAACTGAGCCACCGTGTCACTAAGTGTCACCGTATCAGTTGGCAGAGTGGCCCCACGGTACGGCGAAGTCGCGGGTTCGAGTCCTGCTCGTGTCCATCATTTTTCAAGTTTCCTTTATCAATTTAGATTTAAGCCTAGCATGGAAACATGCAAAAAAGATACTAGTTATATCAAAAATCTAGTTCTTGCTCGATCATATATAAACATAACATCACGCCTGTATTCCCCGAAGGGCTAGGCAGAGGTGCACATATAGTACACCCACATTTCGCCAGTTATGTTTAAGGTCCCAATGTAATAGGGGGCGAGCCTATTGCCATCAACCGGGCACAAATCCAGACTCCGTGCTGCTACTGAGAATTACCTAATAGAAAAACCCAGTAACACTTTGCCCGACCCGGGATTCGAACCCAGGACCTCGTGCTCAGCAGTTGCGCTTCGCAACCACTAGACCAACAAGGCAGTCACTGCTCGATCATAAACTGTGTATTTTCAATCCGAGGGCGCGGTCTACTCCAACCTAACAATATTGTTTAGCTCTTTGACTAAAACACTTCAACATTGAAATTTAGACGTAGTGCATAAGTGAATCCTTCCAAGTACGTAGTACAAATTATAATATTTATACGCCATAATTCTCCGCTAACAGCTACGTAAGATATGATAATAACAGTGTTCGTTTACATTAAATTTATTACTGATACGTCATTTATTCATAGTAAAATATTTGTGAGGTAAATGTTTGTCGGGCTGTGCACTGTGGAGGTCGTACTTTACTTTATAGTTTGTCGGACGTTTCGGTAATTTTCGAGTGTTCAGGAAGGTTATGAGCTGCCAAGAATTTAACTCACGTGATATATAGGTAGGTAATTCAATTTGTATAGGTAGGTACTTACTCAATTGTCGTTCATTGTGGCGTTCTAACGGAGAGGCTTTTGTTCAACAGTGGACGTCTTCCGGCTGATGATGTAGATACTAACTTAGTGAGATTTTTTGGATTATATTTTTTTATTTGATATAGTTACTATGGATGTTTTGTATGGCAACAGGAATCTGTGACGTCACTAGTTCGCATACTCAAATGACATTTAACTGATGACGGATTAACAATAGAAATAATTTTACCCACATTTCGCCAGTTATGTTTTAGGTCCCAATGTAATAGGGGGCGAGCCTATTGCCATCAACCGGGCACAAATCCAGACTCCGTGCTGCTACTGAGAATTACCTAATAGAAAAACCCAGTAACACTTTGCCCGACCCGGGATTCGAACCCAGGACCTCGTGCTCAGCAGTCGCGCTTCGCAACCACTAGACCAACAAGGCAGTCACTGCTCGATCATAAACTGTGTATTTTCAATCCGAGGGCGCGGTCTACTCCAACCTAACAATATTGTTTAGCTCTTTGACTAAAACACCATTGAAATTTAGACGTAGTGCATAAGTGAATCCTTGCAAGTACGTAGTACAAATTATAATATTTATACGCCATAATTCTTCGCTAACAGCTACGTAAGATATGATAATAACAGTGTTCGTTTACATTAAATTTATTACTGATACGTCATTTATTCATAGTAACATATTTGTGAGGTAAATGTTTGTCGGGCTGTGCACTGTGGAGGTCGTACTTTACTTTATAGTTTGTCGGACGTTTCGGTAATTTTCGAGTGTTCAGGAAGGTTATGAGCTGCCAAGAATTTAACTCACGTGATATATAGGTAGGTAATTCAATGAGTATAGGTACTTACTCAATTGTCGTTTGTTGTGGCGTTCTAACGGGAGGCTTTTGTTCAACAGTGGACGTTTTCCGGCTATATTTTTAAATTTGATTTTATGGATATCCATAGATTTTGTATGGCAATAGGAATCTGTAAGGTCCAACGGTCATTACTCTCGGGTGTCAGTGCTGTTTACAGACTTCTAAAAAAGTAAGGGAATCAGATCTACTCCTCTAAAGAATATAGGTGTCATTATATGTATGTAATTTACATACATAACATCACGCCTTTATTCCCCGAAGGGATAGGCAGAGGTGCACATATAGTACAACCACATTTCGCCAGTTATGTTTTAGGTCCCAATGTAATAGGGGGCGAGCCTATTGCCATCAACCAGGCACAAATCCAGACTCCGTGCTGCCATTGAGAATTACCTAATCAAAAAACACTTAGCACGACCAGGGATTCGAGCCCAGGACTTCGTGCTCAGCAGTCGTATGTAATTGAACATTAAAATAAAACCATTTGGACAGCTCTATCTGAATTGTAAAGCCAAGCTTTAAAACAACCTTACGAAAGAAACAAACACTTATTTACAAGTAGGTACATCAATCTAAATATTTAACGTGTCGAGCCGGGAACTGAATGTGTGCGGTCTCGTTACGCAGTAGTAATGAGTGCGCTTGCGTTCATTAGCGGCACAACACAGCGGCCCCTGCGCAGCGTTGCGTCGCCTCTATGCATCTTGTATGAGACACCCGGTGAGATGGGGCATTCTGCACGGATTGCGACGGTTTCATACAATTTGTATTGAATAAATTCTTTTTTGTATGTATTTTAATATTACGCCTGTCTTATTTGTGATACAGGTACAGATATTTCATCGCATCTCTAATGTTAAAACTGATATAAGAGAACAAAGAACAAAAATTTTACCACCCGGGCCTTCTACTGAAAAGTTTATTTTGACATTGAAATTTTCATACTATATTTTATGATTAATATTGGTCGTAGTATTGAGAAATGATGGCCACGAGTGGGACTCGAACCCGCGACCTTCGCTGATCCGTGCAACTGAGCTACCGTGTCGTCTCTCGGACCCATCCAATACAATTAAATTTGCACTGTTTTTGAACAATCAATTTGGGGAATTGGAAATTTGTTTTATGGTCACTTTGCGCGGTCTCCTAGCGGTTCGCGGCACAATAAACCTTGCGCTTGCGCAACACGTCGCCTTTTATGGACCCACAAATTGATAGAACTAACCACAGAGGTGCCGCCTTCATGCTTCCTAGCAGCGTGAATAGTAAACCTTAATATTGTTATTATTCTATAACACTGAAGTTAGAGAATTTATTTATGTGCTGTATTGTTGTAAATAGTTGATACAGTGAACAGTCAAACATGCATTTAAACGCACGGTAGAAAATGATTCCCGGCCAAAATGTAAATAGGGATAAGATAACGTTTTGTGGACCAATGTATTAACATAAGTCTAATATTTTTCTGTACTTAATAATTATAAATAAATAAGACCGATATTTACTAAATCTGTTTTTTTTTTAATTAAGTCAGATATATTTTATCCTCGGATAAGGTTTTATAAAATAATACAGAGAGAAAGGTTGAAATGGCGATGACGATAAACAAACTTAAACACTAAACTTCCATTGTAGATGCAGGTAAACATTACACATACAAATTCCTTTGTCAAGAGGTAATTTTTGACGACCTGATTGGCTAAGCCATTGGACTACTGCGCTAAGGGTTGCGGGTTCGGTTCCCGCACGGGACAAAAAATTGTGTGATCCACAGATGTTTGTCACAAATCTAGGAGTTTGTGTATTTGATACTTCATGTTTGTGGAACGCACCCACGATATAGGAGAAATTCCAAGAGTTGGGCGACGTTTTTCTCTAAAGAAAAAATACAATCACATAGCACCGCTCATCGTAAACTCATGAAAAAAAAGACAAGGGTCTCAGATCTAGTCAATCGTCATCCAAAAAAATACTTTTCAATATTTTTTGACTTCGAAGGTTAATTCCTACAATTTGAAGATACAATAGGCGGTATTAATGCGTCGATCGATGACACACTACACAGGGTGCGCTGTAATTACCTTATTTTTAATTACACACCATAATGAGTATTAAAAATAGAACACTGGCTAAATGTTTAGCGGTCAGTAGAGTTAATTTTAAGTTCAAATACCAATACATTTTTTTCGGCTCTCCGGCTACTTGTGGATTAAATGTAATCCTTCTGCTAGTGGTAAAGTCATATTAAGAGGTCATGATTAGAAGAAGAAGCTAAACAGTAACAACATTTTGATGTTTTTTTTTTTTTTTCGAACTTGTCTCTCGCAGTTAGCTCTGAGGGAGCTCTTAGGTACTGCTTAACCGGTCGTTTGGCGAGACCTAATAAAAGGCCTCCAGCCAGGATTTTGATGTGGTGTTATAAATACAGTAGATATACTCTCTAAAATCACCAAACAGACTAACTGAGCCACCGTGTCACTAAGTGTCACCGTATCAGTTGGCAGAGTGGCCCCACGGTACGGCGAAGTCGCGGGTTCGAGTCCTGCTCGTGTCCATCATTTTTCAAGTTTCCTTTATCAATTTAGATTTAAGCCTAGCATGGCAACATGCAAAAAAGATACAAAAAGTCATATCAAAAATCTAGTTCTTGCTCGATCATATATAAACATAACATCACGCCTGTATTCCCCGAAGGGCTAGGCAGAGGTGCACATATAGTACACCCACATTTCGCCAGTTATGTTTAAGGTCCCAATGTAATAGGGGGCGAGCCTATTGCCATCAACCGTGCACAAATCCAGACTCCGTGCTGCTACTGAGAATTACCTAATAGAAAAACCCAGTAACACTTTGCCCGACCCGGGATTCGAACCCAGGACCTCGTGCTCAGCAGTCGCGCTTCGCAACCACTAGACCAACAAGGCAGTCACTGCTCGATCATAAACTGTGTATTTTCAATCCGAGGGCGCGGTCTACTCCAACCTAACAATATTGTTTAGCTCTTTGACTAAAACACCATTGAAATTTAGACGTAGTGCATAAGTGAATCCTTGCAAGTACGTAGTACAAATTATAATATTTATACGCCATAATTCTTCGCTAACAGCTACGTAAGATATGATAATAACAGTGTTCGTTTACATTAAATTTATTACTGATACGTTATTTATTCATAGTGAAATATTTGTGAGGTAAATGTTTGTCGGGCTGTGCACTGTGGAGGTCGTACTTTACTTTATAGTTTGTCGGACGTTTCGGTAATTTTCGAGTGTTCAGGAAGGTTATGAGCTGCCAAGAATTTAACTCACGTGATATATAGGTAGGTAATTCAATGAGTATAGGTACTTACTCAATTGTCGTTTGTTGTGGCGTTCTAACGGGAGGCTTTTGTTCAACAGTGGACGTTTTCCGGCTATATTTTTAAATTTGATTTTATGGATATCCATAGATTTTGTATGGCAATAGGAATCTGTAAGGTCCAACGGTCATTACTCTCGGGTGTCAGTGCTGTTTACAGACTTCTAAATAAGTAAGGGAATCAGATCTACTCCTCTAAAGAATATAGGTGTCATTATATGTATGTAATTTACATACATAACATCACGCCTTTATTCCCCGAAGGGATAGGCAGAGGTGCACATATAGTACAACCACATTTCGCCAGTTATGTTTTAGGTCCCAATGTATTAGGGGGCGAGCCTATTGCCATCAACCAGGCACAAATCCAGACTCCGTGCTGCCATTGAGAATTACCTAATCAAAAAACACTCAGCACGACCAGGGATTCGAGCCCAGGACTTCGTGTTCAGCAGTCGTATGTAACTGAACATTAAAATAAAACCATTTGGACAGCTCTATCTGAATTGTAAAGCCAAGCTTTAAAACAACCTTACGAAAGAAACAAACACTTATTTACAAGTACATCAATCTAAATATTTAACGTGTCGAGCCGGGAACTGAATGTGTGCGGTCTCGTTACGCAGTAGTAATGAGTGCGCTTGCGTTCATTAGCGGCACAACACAGCGGCCCCTGCGCAGCGTCGCGTCGCTTCTATGCATCTTGTATGAGACACCCGGTGAGATGGGGCATTCTGCACGGATTGCGACGGTTTCATACAATTTGTATTGAATAAATTCTTTTTTGTATGTATTTTAATATTACGCCTGTCTTATTTGTGATACAGGTACAGATATTTCATCGCATCTCCTATGGTAAAACTGATATAAAAGAACAAAAAATTACCACCCGGGCCTTCTACTGAAAAGTTTATTTTGACAATGAAATTTTCATACTAAATTTATGATTAATATTGGTCGTAGTATTGAAAAATGATGGCCACGAGTGGGGCTCGAACCCGCGACCTTCGCTGATCCGTGCAACTGAGCTACCGTGTCGTTTCTCGCACCCATCCACTACAATTAAATTTGCACTGTTTTTGAACAATCGATTTCGGGAATTGGAAATTTGTTTTATGGTCAATTTGCGCGGTCTCCTAGCGGTTCGCGGCACAATAAACCTTGCGCTCGCGCAACACGTCGCCTTTTATGGACCCACAAATTGATAGAACTAACCACAGAGGTGCCGCCTTCATGCTTCCTAGCAGCGTGAATAGTAAACCTTAATATTGTTATTATTCTATAACACTGAAGTTAGCGAATTTATTTATGTGCTGTATTGTTGTAAATAGTTGATACAGTGAACAGTCAAACATGCATTTAAACGCACGGTAGAAAATGATTCCCGGCCAAAATGTAAATAGGGATAAGACCGATATTTTCTAAATCAGTTTTTTTTTAATCCAGACAGATATATTTTATCCTCGGATAAGGTTTTATAAAATAATACAGAGAGAAAGGTTGAAATGGCGATGACAATAACAGACCTGAACACTAAACTTCCATTGTAGATGTAGATAAACACTACACATACAAATTCCTTTGTCAAGAGGTAATTTTTGACGACTTAATTGACTCAGTGGCTAAGCGATTGGACTACCGCGCTAAGGGTTGCGGATTCGATTCCAAAAAAAATGTGTGATCTACAGATGTTAATCACGGATCTAGATGTTTTTGAATGTGATATTTCATGTTTGTGGAACGCACCCACGATACAAGAGAAATTTCAAGTGTAGTCCTAGTAGGGCGACGTATCTCTCTAAAGAAAAAAATATCACATAGCACCGCTCATCGTAAACTCATGAAAAAAAACAGACAAGGATCTCAGATCTAGTCAATCATCATACAAAAAATACTTTTTTTTTTCAAGTAGCAGTAACCAGTTTATTTTGTTTGTTTAATTTTATTTTATTTTAGTATTATTTTAATAAATGCGTTTTTTTATGTGCTCACACCGTAAATCATACTATTATAAATCTATTCGTGGGGATTTGTAATTGGCTTTCTGGTGACTAAGGTTTTTTTGTTATTGATTGTTTTTCTTAGCTGTAAGTCCTCCATGCACTAAATAAATATTTTTTGTTTCCTAAAAACTACAGAATCTCCCTGCGTCGGTGTGAGCCAGTTAGTTTGGCGCGATGTATTGCGTATTGTGGACCTACAAATTGATTGGGCTCGTCACAGAGGAGCCGCCTTCGCGCTTGTCACTTCGTCACTCCATACCAGTACGATATAACAAAGTTACGTGTACCACAAACACGGACGATTGTCTCTGAATTTAAAATGGTACAGGGGAAATTGAAGTTTTGATGGTACCGAATTCATACTTATAACGTACCATACTCAACAGAGTCAAAAAATAACTCCCTACGTACGTCCTTAAAAAAAATATTATTATGTTTATGAGCAGTATTTTTTGGAATTCTTTAGAACTTAAAGAAATGTTATGCTGGGTAAGTAATTTGCTTACCTTAGTTAGACTTACTTGGAGCTAAGCTAACGTGTTATATATTTGCGTACGACATAGAGGTTTTTACTTCACGAGCGTGTTTTTTTTTCTTTTATATGTCCTTTTTTTATAAATCAGCAGACCGGGCTTTGTGGCGTACATTGGGAGAGGCCTATGTCCAGCAGTGAACTGCAACGGGCTGATGAAGATGATAGAGCCTTTGTAGTTAGTTCAACAATAGACGTCTTCTGGCTGATGATGATGATGATAGAGTCTAATTTTTGTTTCTCATTACGAGTTAAAAAAATATTAACAATACTATTAGGTGAAACAAACCTTTACATGTTTAACAATAGGATCATTGCGTAGCTATATTATCATCGAATCAATTTAATCATCGAATACTCATATCCAATAGCAATCTTCAGAAAAGTCATAAACTAAATAAGTTTATAACATTGTGTTTACGTAAGGTACATTGTAAGGAGATCACGTTCGCCCGTTGACAATGGTACTGCATGCTTTCAATAAATAAAGACAAAAATGGCCGGGATTGTTGTAGACGAAACAATATTTATGCGCGTCCTGCACGGGATCGAACCCGCGACCCTGGGCTACCGTGCCGGCGCTGGTGGTCTGACGTATAAGTAACCGCGCATCCATTGAGATTTAATAATGATAGCTTACTGGGGACAAGATGCGCGTAGTAGGTACATTAAGAGAATTGTAAATTCAAGGGAAATAGACAAGATATTAAATGCTACTAAACATAATTGCTATTGACTGAACAGTTATTAATTAGCTTAATTACATACAAATAGATATCTTTCTAGATGCTGTTTCCTTTTCAAAGAAAAAAAAATAAGGAGCCCATAATGTCCTACTGCAGGGCAGGGCTACACTCTTTCCAAAAATAATTATGTCTTTTAATTTTGTTTCTGTACCACACCCCTTATTAGGTAACAGATTATTGATAAATGATTTTATTTCTGTAAATAGGTTTCAAAAAAACACTTTTGCACGTAATTTTTTTTTAAACTAGATGGCATCGGCCTTTCCTGACCACTGAGAAGAAATACCGAAACAAACTCAGGGGTCAAGGTCTCTTTATTAAATCATCTCTCGGTCTCGTTGACTATCCACAAGTGTATCAAAGGTTAGTAATGCGATGTTTTTAATACGAGGCTCGTACCTCTCAAACTTCATAGCTATTCAATACTCAAGTTATAGAATATTCATATAAAAGAATATTCAACATTATTTTAAATAATATTTTTTAAGTGCCACGGCCACGGTACGGCGACTGTCGCGGGTTCGAGTCCCGCTCGTGTCCATCATTTTTCAAGTTTCTCTTTATCAATTTAAAATATTTTCTAAGTTAGTATTTGGCACATCTGTTTGTAAATGTTACTACCTAGAAAGCTAAAGCTCAAATTACTGATCTCCTGTATTCATAGAGTTTAAACCTATGGCGCAGCAGTTGCTCTACCATTAAGGGTCTGCCGCTTTACCATGAACTCTTAAAAAGGAGAGTGTACAATGTGGAAATGGGCGGCAGCTTGCTTTCTTCTGTTATAGAGTATGTATCTTCAGACTTTTTTTCTATAAAGTTATTCCACTGACCTGGCTGCAGTTATTTACTTGTCTACATCCCAGAAAATACTTTTGAAGTCTTCTACAAGAACTTAATTGTAAACACGATAATTATTACACACCTTACTAACTTTAGCACGCGGCTTCACTCGCGTTATGTCCGCCTAAGTCCTTTCTCGAGTCTTAAACCGTCTACATGACAAATTTCATCAAAATCCGTCCATCGGTTTAGTCGTGAAGGTGTAACAGACAGACAGCGTTACTTTCACATTTATAATATTAGCAAGTATGTTTACCTAAAGTCTATTTTTAGATTATCGCTTATTACTGTTATGCGATAGACCTCACGACACCAACACACGTTTTATCCGACATTTAATAAAGTCATAGTATCATCCTATCATCGCATCAAGCCTTACAATTATAAGTATACATTAAATATGATAAACGAACATACTGATCACAAGAGACTTAATACCGTGGATTATCATAATCTAACCAACATTTAGCATTGATATGTAATGTGATTTATGTATGTTTTGTTTAAACGGTTTTCTTGTTTGTTTCAGGCAACGCTTCCATTTATTTACTGATATATTTTTTAATATTCAGAAACTTTAAGGTACATAATATGCTTAAGTACTAAATAATAAAATATGTTTTGTCTGCCTCGTTGGTCTAGTGGTTGCTATGCGCAACTGCTGTGCACAAGGTCTTAAGTTCGAATCTCGGGTCGGGCATAGCGTTACTGGGTTTCCCATTAGTTAATTCTCAGTAGCAGCACGAAGTCAGATTTGTACCCGGTTGATGGCAATAGGCTTGCCCCTTATTACATTGGAATCTAAAAACATAACTGGCGAAATGTAGGTGTACTATATGTGCACCTCTGCCTACCCCTTCGGGGAAGACAGGCGTGATATTATGTTATGTATAACATTTTAATAAGCACAAGGTCCCCTAACAGATCAGACGAACAAACAAACATAACAATAGTTAATATTTCCATTTTACATACCAAGTACATTGGTTATTTAACTAATAATAATGGGTATATGTCAGTTTTATAACTGGTATCAATAATTATTCACAGTGATATCAATCGGCCGGTATCGGCAGCAGAAATCTATTGTGTTGTTATATTTACATTTTCTTGCTATAAATGTGTATTCATGAGTCGGATTCGTGTAAAGATGGATAAGGAATCTGTGTTTCTGCACAACAACTAAGAATTCATGGTTCAGGACTTGTTAATACCAGCTATGGATATACACAGCGAAATGTCATTATTTAAAGTCAGTGTTTTAAAACTTTGGATTAGATAAGCGATTTTTTAATGGCGTTTAGTTTTCTGTACTTCTTCTACTTGTCCTATTATCACCGTTGCGATATATTCTGCAAAATGTCATTAATAACATAAGTTGTACTCATTATAAATATGATTTTTTATGGAAATAAAGCGCATGATAATATACTTCAATATATTTACCACCTCGCCTCCCTTTTTTTAAAAAAAGTTTGAATATAAAAGTATTCTCTACTCCAATATTTTTGCATAAAAAAACCCTCTTACTTATCCACCATTCACAGAATCCAAGTCCAAAAGGCATTAGCGTCCGGTGTTGAGGCGCATGCGTGTAAAGCAGTGATTTACTGAAGCTAACCCTTCTGAATTGCTAATTTATTGTCGTTTGTTTGTTTGTCACCAATATCACGGACGGAACAAACTCTATTGTATAATTTATGCCACAGAAACCTTTTACTTAGCCTTTGTATTGAAATTTTAGTAATTAAACGCACGATTTGTATCATAATTCTTGATATAGGCCATTCATTTGATATTTCCTTCCACGTTTTTTATTGTTTTCGCGTCTCCTTTTGCAGACGCCGTTTCCGACGGTACCTACCTATACGATATTCTGGTTATGCATATGGATGGATAATTATGGATAATTGCATATTCTATTCGTGGGTGGCTTCGTCTTACTGATTGAATTTACAGCATTGACTTATGTGTTCAAATATAATATAGGGTGCCAATACTCTACATAATTGTGGTATACCCAAGTATCTTTATTCAGCACACCCCTGGTAGGAAACCCGCCACCCATCCTTGTTACTTAGATATTCTCTTTATCAAAAAACAGGTCATCTCTTTCCATGTACACTAGCTGCTAGCAATTAGCCTATGCCACCGTTACTACGACTAAACAGTTTATAAAAGAAGTGATTAATATTATCATAAAAAGGAACTTTGAAATATGATGGACCTAAGTGGGCATCGAACCCGCGATCTTTGCCAATCCGCAGCTCTGCCAATTTAGCTATCGTGTCCGATGTTCGCAGCCATCAAAATGTTGTCCAATTTTTTTATATTGTGGTTAATTCGTGGGCTTTAAATACGATTAAGCAATTGTAGAGATTACTATTATTAATTATCTACTTATTAGTCACCATAGTTAAATAATCCAAATTAACATAATTCATAAAACTAACTAACTAAACAATTATTAAAATATTCAAATTAATGATTCGTTATAAGTGCATAATTATTAGGTTATGATAATAGATACCTATTCATATTGAATATAATGGCTTTGTCATTCAATCAATGAATTAATAAAACTTCTCCGAAGAATAAATCCTTAAGTTTCCCAGACTTATTTATAAATATTTAAACTAATATAATTATCATGACGTCATGACCTCTGGTGACCTTATTTCCCACTATTTCATCACAATGATGACGTATTTATGTCTACGCAAATCATTGTTTCTGAGAACGATGCGGTTGAAATTCCAGGTTGTGTTTGATATTTCCTTATGTTTGAGTACTTGTTTCTTGTGTTATAACTTAGATGTAATAGTCTTCGTGTTTCTTTCTCCGTTTGAATGTTCTTAGAAGCAGCTGGATTTAGTAAGCGCTCTATCATGATTAGAACCTTGCTTAAAAGTTTTGGGGAAATTGTACATTTTTCTTTTACTTATTCTATACTACGTTTATGCTATGATTTATACTAAGGTTTTCCCCTCTGCCTGACATACATAACATCACGCCTGAATTCCCTGAAGGAGTAGGCAGAGGTGCACATATAGTGCACCAACATTTTGCCAGTTATGTTATAGGTCCTAATGTAATAGGGGGCGAGCCTATTGCCATAAACTGGGCACAAATCCAGACTCCGTGCTGCTACTGAGAATTACTTAATGGAAAAACCCAGTAACACTTTGGCCGACCCGGGATTTGAACCCAGGACCTCGTGCTCAGCAGTCGCGCTTAGCAACCACTAGACCAACGAGGCAGTCTTCTGTTAATAACCCTGTTAATAACAAGTATGACATACCAATCATTGACCAATTTATAAATATGATTATTATTTAGGTTTATGGATACAATCTCTACTATAAATCTCCAACACGTAGGTACCTAGAGATAATATATACCTAATAAAGTTGTAATTAATTCTCAATAATTACAATAGGCGCCGCATTTCCTTATTCGATTCACACTGATCGTATGCATTCGAAGAATCATAATAATATTTTAATTGCTATCAAACAATTTTCCAAATAGAAGGAAAACCAACATCAATGAATAAATTACGGTGATTGAAATATTATTTACAAAGGAATTGCACTTTGATTTTATTTGTTGGAAATTGTGATGATGATATCAGGAAAACCTATTAATATTATTTTGTGATGCAATCATGAGTCTCGGTATTGTCCGTATCCATTTCTTATTAATCATCTTACCTGATTAATCCAACTATTTCTCGTAGCGATCTCATTTCGAATAAAATAAAAATAGAAGAAACTAATCTCAATATTGAGTACCTAACTAGTTTTGACAGCTTTTTTATATAGGTAATCCTATTAGGTATAACAAAATCCATACTAATATTATAAATGTATAGGTAACTCTGTCTGTCTGTTTTTTTATTACGCCTTCAAGTCTAAACCGCTGGACAGATTTTGATGAAATTTTGCATGTAGAAAGTTTAAAGACCCAAGAAAGAACATAGATTACTTAAGGCGGGTGAAGCCGCGGGCAAAAGCTAGTAATTTATATACTGATATCAACTGTCTCATAGACTAATATCGATTGTTATGAGACGGTTTTCTTATAATATCCTTATTATTACTTTTACCAATAATCTTTCGCACTCCAATAAAGAACAGGCCACAAACAATACTTTTACGAAACATAAACGCAAAATCGACTAATGAAACGTCGAATTTCAAACCGCAAACGCGAGCAAATAGTTCGCAAAGAAATAAACGACCACAGGCCAAGATCTCCCAGATTCAAACGTACCAACATAAATAGCCACGTGCCTTTAAAGGTATGGCTGTATAAAAGCGCCTCCAGCCATAAATTATAACAAATTTAAACACCCGCTATAACCCCGAGAGCAAGTTCGCATAAAAAAATACTAAAACGTAGTAATGAGTTACAAAACAACGCGATAAATTTAAACTTAAAGAGGTGTTATAATTAATGTTTCCGAGTTAAAAGGATGACCGTAAACGGTGGGTTAATATCTTAACCCTTTGTGCGGCAATGTCATAATTTGTATGAAGACAAATATTATGTGTACACAAATAACTGTAGGCGATTGGACGTGTTTGTTTTTTTTTTCCTTCTTATTTAATGGCATGGGCTGTTTAATGCTCAGATATGTATCACATATAAAAACGAATGGAAAAGTGTAATTCATTGCTCTGTACTATAAAATACAGCTGCAATAAAACTTATATTTGACACAAAACAGTAATTCTCACACATTCATACTCAAAAATTCCCACAAAAGTTCCAGGCCTTACACCTGTCATTATAAATAAAATGCATGCGCTTTTTCTTCACTAAATCGAATGCTCTTTAGTTTACAACAGATCTACAAGTAAATCTGAACACAATAAACTGTGGTACAGAGCCACGCCATAAAATTGTGTGTCCCAACGTCTTAGTTAGCCATTTATTTATGGGTGGAGCTGAAAAAGTAACTCCGCGGTCTTATGGACCGGGCCGAGTGTATTTCAAGTGTTAACTAAGTAACTCTATTCAATGTTGGGTGATTATTTATTGATTGTCCACAATCGAATTTTATGTGCCAGTGAGGGTACGATTAAAATTCTGCGTCGGACTCTACGAAGACTGAATGTCTTTTGTGAGTTAGCAGGCGATAGTTTGTTCTGTCGCGGTGTTTGGACATTGTATTCTCGATTTGATTGGTGCAGTGGTCTAGCGCTTAGGTTTTGTTCTCATAAAACTAATTTATTAAACAGCTCTTACGTAAACTGATCGTGAAGAAAACAGTTTTGAAAATGGTGCTGCTTGATGAACAAAGTTTACATTAAGTAGGTAGTTGCTATATTATAAAGTAAGGGTAGGTACTCAAATTACTTTAAATTATATTTTATATTATGAATTCATAAATATACCTACAACAAAAATATCACTCCCATCTTTATATAAATAGCTTGTGCCCGCGGCTTCACCCGCTTTTTGTAACCTATGTCCTATCTCGGGTCTAACTTTCTACATGGCAAAATTTCATTCAAATTTTTTCAGCGGTTTAGTCGTGAAGGCGAAACAGACAGACAGAGTTACTTTCACATTCATATTATTAATACGGATATGGATTGCAAATGTAAATAGTTTACAATAAAACCATTTATTTCTCACTCAAGTAAGCTAAACCTATTAAAGACATAATAAATGTAATTAATTTCCGACTATATTAATAAGTGTACCTACTCTAAACCCCACCTGGCCGTTTACCATTCAATCATAACCCCCCCCCCCCCAATGTCCTACCATATCTCGTTACCAGCCAGGGTGTAATCAACTAATCACTCTGGTACCGGTAATTTAACCCTACGCCAACATAATTGTACTGTTATCTGATATCGAGAGATATATCGTTCAATCTAGACAGAGGCGTTGCGAATAGTGTTGCCAGGTCTAACGTGTCAAACTTGGTCGGGAAGGTAGGTAAAATATTATTTAAGCTTACGGGAATTTGATTTTTAAAGGAACAAGTATCCACTGTTGAACAAAGGCCTCCCCCTTGGAGGGGCAGGGGGCTCCATAATCCCCACGCGTGGCAAGGATCGCATTGTTGGTAAAGCTACAGAAGACGCTGCTACCCATCTCCTGGATTCTCCCTTAGTCACCGCTTACGACACCCACGGGAGGAAAGGGGGTGGTCAATTCTAGGCCGGATACCACTAGGCAACCATTTTTTTTATAAACTTAAAGACTTTTCTGTTTACTCAAATTCGGTTTCTAGATTGATGGTGATTCCAGTCATGTCACCAGACTCCTAAAACTGGGACGTCCCGTGATGGTCAAAACCGTGGCAACACTAATTGCAATGACAAAGTTCAGAGGCTGTCCAGCCAGTAATTAAGTCTTACACCTGGAACAATTAATCAGTGTACAATGTAACCGTGTTTGTAATTAAAGACACACTATATTTCAATGTTCAGCACTCGCAAATAGACGTAGCTGCGGTGACTCATTGAATTACTCTTACGATTAAAATGAATACAAAAATCAAATGATTCAAGTAAAATTATTTAAACAAAAACATCTTTAGTGACTATTTCCGAGTGGTGTCCGGCCTAGAATTGACCACCCCTTTCATCCCGTGGGTGTCGTATGAGACGACTAAGGGAAAATCCAGAAGATGGGCAGCAGCGTCTTCTATAACTTCACCACCAATACTGCGATCCCCAAGCCGCTTCCCAAGCGTAGGGATTACGGCAACGCCCCCGACCCCAAGGGGAAGGCCATTTTTCCACAATGGACGTGTTCCGGCTGATAATGATGATCTTTACTAATTAACTACTTGCTTTGTAAGTACAGATACTAAATTTCACCAAAGCCTACCTTGGCTACGTTGATCCCCAAAATAATCTGCTACGAAAACCGGTAGGTGTTACATTTAGTACAAAACGTTAACAGCTGTAGGAACAATGGAAATACATCAAAATTAAATACTTATCATTCACATAAACTCGGTTAAACCGATATAATAATATCAAATCGAATGCAACTATCAGAACCACATAGCAATAATTATTTAGTGAGATAGGCCCTAAAATACGGTACTCAAATATTGCAGAGTATTAGGTAGGCACACAAAGGCATTGTATGATAGATAAGCCTTATTGGCTAAACTGTGCCACGATAAAGCAAAGTGTTAGCCGATACAATACATATTTCTAGCTTGGACAGAGATATTGATGCAATTTGTAATATGCAACACCTGGACATTTCTCCCGTTTAGGCGTATTCATGTTGGTTATTGGTCCGTGATTAAAGTTCATTGACATAATATTATAATTGTTCCTCTGCCTCATTCTGATAAGGAACGTACCCTTTAAGATCCGATAAGGCTATTTTAGTGCGTAGGGTCTGTTGTTTTGCAACGGGCAGTCCCCTACACCCCCTCCGCTGTCCTCTTGGACGGTAGAATAACTTATGAGAAATGTTCATCTGTAAAAAAAAAACATTCGGAACATTAACAAATTGTCTGTGACTTCAGACGGGTCTTAGAGGCCTACTAAGCAACGACCTTTAAAGAAATTGAAGATATAAAACGTTACTTAGTACTTTTTAGTGCAAACTGATATTTAGGTCAAAAAACACCATCTGCATCAAATACAAAAAGAGATGATTAACCTATAAATACGTTGGAAGTAACCAAACCAAACGAAGTATACAAACGAAAACCATGTCACCAACAGTCAGTTTTCCTACTCAAATCGTGTTCTTACTAGCAAACAATATTACTATAGCTACGTAATATTTAGAGCTGTATAACCGAATGCCGAGCATTCCATATAAATATGGAGGCTTGGCCAGAAGGCTCTCTAAATTAAGACATAAAACCTATATGCTTTGTTTAGAAACGTGACCTAAGGAGACCTATAACTAGGGATAAAGTACAAGCACGCGCACAAAGTGAATTCTGGGACATAAATAATTAACATGAATTGTTGGTCGCATTGCGAGTGGGTCAGTCAGTGTCTCTTGAATACACTTGACTGTTTGACCGCTCATGTGGGAGTGGTACAAGACCTGTTAGATTAATCTGACTGCAGCAGATTGGCTGTGAACTAGGATTCTGGATCATAGATCTGGAAATATTCTAAAGGAGATCAAAAGAGTTTTTCTCAGCTGTGATAAACATGGGCAGTATTGAGAAGCCTGATTGGCGCAGTGGCTAAGTGATTGGACTGCTGCGCTAAGGGCTGCGGGTTCGGTTTACGCACGGGGCAAAAATTTGTGCAAACCACAGATGTTTGTCCCAAGTCTGGGTGTTTGTGTGATTATGATATTTCATGTTTGTGAAATGCACCCATGACACAGGAGGAAGTTCTAGTGTTGCCAAATTTCATCAAAATCCGTCCAGCGGTTTAGTCGTAAAGGCGTAACAGACAGACAGAGTTTCACATTTATAATATTAAGTAAGTATGGATTTAAGCACGACTTGACAGAATATACAAAATCCTTGTTGCACTCAACGATACAATACGTACGCGACATGAGGTAGCTATTCTGAACGTTGCCGGCACAATTTTATGTCACTTTGACGATGTTATCAAATGTGCAAATGCGGCTACTCATACTGCCGGTGCAGGGATCGTCCACATTTTAGTATTGAAGTACCTAGGTGTAAGTAAATATTTTTTTTATAATTTATATTGATTTTCTTTTAAGAATTAATAAGTAAAGTTTAGTTTCGGCGTACCACAGACCAATTTTTAAATTCAAATGGATTTTAAATGACAAATGAATATTTTGCAGTTAAATACAGACTTATATTATTATTATTATTTCAGCCATGATCGTCCCACTGCAGGGCAAAAGGCGTCGCGGTAGGCCCAGAAGGAGATGGCGGGACGAGCTGGACTCCTTTAAAGGAAATTGGTGTATTGCAGCTCACAACCGAGAGGAATGGAGGAAGGAAAGGGAGGCCTTTGCCTTGCAGTGGGACAGACTTATATACCTACACTAAAAGTATGAATACTTACTTAAAAACACAATTAATGAATAAGCAAGATAGAAAGACAAGATTTCCAAAACTCAAAAAGTAAGCTACCTATTTTTTTAAATCAACAACACACAAGTAGGAAAGTATAAAAAACCAGCAGAAAATTTCCCAAAAAAACTCCTAAAGAGAACATACCAAATGTTATCAACCCCTATCTTCAAAGCCTTCACCATGTTATAATAATGAAACAGAGCATAAAGCTAGTGCACGCCAGACAAGGACACCTGTATAAAAGTCGTCTATTTAATTAACGCCGTACTCCGCTAGATGAAGTTGTCGCTGGCTGAATAAAATAACGAGGCTTGCGTCATGTTGCTGTATATCGGCTCTGGCTTATTTTACTGAGGATTTTTAGTGCGAAAATTGAAACTGCATGTGGGGTACGCCTTGTCAGTTGGTGTTTCTTTTTTATGTAGTTATCATAGATCAGTTGCTTTCGGTTTTAAATTTGATGGCTGATCTTACGGTATGGGACTTTTGTAAACTTTTTAGAAGGCATGGTTTAGGTATTTTGGCTACTAATTTATGTTAGCATGATAATATTTAATAGGGTTTTAAGTCCGTAAATTAATTATCTGCTGTATTATAATTGTAAAGAAGAAAATTATTCCTTTTGTATCCCTTTATTATGACTTTAAATCAATCTACATGTTATTAAAAGCTTGGCTGTCTAATCTTCGTCGTGGGATCTATAGTTGGATCACGTTCTCGAATTTTGTTTGCTTAACAAATTGTATCTACTTCTTCTCATTATACATATACTAAGTACCCAATGTACCTTCTTTAATAAAAAAGGTATAACTTTCCTTGAATAAAACTAGAATTAACAAGAGTATGAGATCATTAACGCGACTGCACACGAGGTCCTGGGTTCGAATACCGGGTTGGGCAAAGTGTAACTGGGTTTTTCCATTAGGTAATTCTCAGTAGCAGTGCGCAGTTTAGATTATGTGCCCGGTTGATGGCAATAAGCTCGCCCCCTATCACTATAGAACCTAAAAACATAACTTGCAAAATGTGGGTGTACTATATATGCACCTCTGCCTACCCCTTCGGGGGATACAGGCGTGTTTCAGGTCATGATCGTTAACTTTGACAAGAAGTAAAATTTCGTACATTTTAAGTCTATAATACTTGGGGCTCCCATTCAATTTAGTTATAACAATCGCTGGCGCCCAATGCCGGCACTTAAATTTTATTGTACGGACCCACTTAACCTGTGACGTGTCGTCTCCACGAAACAGGGGCACTTAGCCCTAATAGTCACGTCGTTATAGTAAATACTGAATTGATTTTAAACTCTTGACGATTTTGTTGCTTACTACTGGATTATATTATTAAGTAAATACTCAAGAAGTGCCGAGTGATATCCGGCCTAGAATTGACCACCCCCTTTCCTCCCGTGGGTGTCGTAAGAAGCGATTAAGGGAAAATTCAGAAAATAGGCAGCAGCGTCTTCTGTAACTTTACCACAAATACTCCCCAAGCCGCCTGCCAAGCGTGGGGATTATGGCAACCCAACCCTTTTAAGGGGCAGGCCTTTGTTCAACAGTGGACGTCTTTCGGCTTATAATGACTCAAGATTGGATAGGTCTTTGTTTTGAAAATTCGTTTGATATATTCTATTTCTATGTGCAGTTCTTTTTTGTTTGTTTAACAATTTGGAATGGAGTCCAAGGATTTCTAGACGACCTCATTGGCGTAGAGGCTAAGCGATTGGACTGCTGCGGTAAAGGTCGCGGATTCCTGCACGGGGCAAAAATTTGTGCGAACTGCAGATGTTTGTCCAGCGTCTGGGTGTTGTGTATGTGATATTTCATATCTGTAAAATGCATCCACGACACAGGAAAAATTCCTAGTGTTAAGCGTCGGTTTTTTTTAATATTCCTATAAAGTTTTATCAATTTACTGTTACCTACTTTTAGTGGATGGATCCTTTTTTACTCACTTTTAGAAGAATTATTGCATCTTACCAAGTACAGAACAAATAAACAATTGGAAATGACTAAAACAATTGAATGATTCATACTACCCATAATTTAACGACTCCTATTCCCAAGTAACCAGGAAATAGTGCAGTGATTTGACCTTTAAACCTTCTAATCATGTTTGTTGAAGCTAACGAGAATCCGCAGCCGGCCAATAATAAGCCAGCAATTACTTTAAAACAAGACATTACGTAAACCTGGTTAATGAAAGTTTCGTAGCTGCCGCCATAACTCAGAGAAATGAGGCGATCACACCTATAGCGTGTTCTGTTTAATTGTGCGCACGTGGTGTAGGATGTGGCCAAGAAAACGAACGGGTTGATGATATAGTGGTGATAGTACTAGTGGTAATCGGAAACATTTTAGAACACCCTTTAGGCTTAAAAAATTGGTTTTTCACCAATTCGACATGACAGAGTGTCGGAAGGGAAAGGCCTAGGCAAACATACCTAGACCAAATCGGAAATGTTCTGCAAAAAGGGCAAGTGAGGAGTACCCTCAACCGAAGAGCGTGTATGAGGAATGTGATGTGTGTGAATGAAGCAAAAGAAGTATGCCAGGATCGTAGCAAATGGAAATCCGTGGTCTCTGCCTACCCCTCAGGGAAACAGGCGTGACTTTATATTTGTAGACTGGTAGAACGCAAAATTTGTATCACTTATTATTTAGTCGTCTAGACACGCCAAGATTGTGACTTGTGTCCACGTAGTGAAACTTAAATTAAATCACTTTTATGGGGTAATTGACACTTTGACAGATTCTCTATTCAAATACGTGATTTGTTTTTATTTTTTCTTGATATAAAAATGCCAGTATTTACTTTTAGGCGACTAAATGATGACTTAAATGAAATCTACACCTTTATTTAAGGCCTTCACATTATTTATGTCATTTTCTTTTGTTTATGGGTCCCATTCCGTTAATTTTTCGGTCCATAGTTCTTCCTCCGGAATTCCTTGTAGAATTCAGTACTGTCGAATTCTATTTTTTGAGATTAAGTAAAATAGCTACTTACTGCAGATCAGTCCTCTAAGGAGGTAAGCACGCTGTGCATGCTACGGCCAGTCTTGAGATGACTGTTTTTCAATCATACGTGATTAAAAGTTGTGAACTTTTTACTTAAAATCTACTCTTGAGATTTAATTTAGTTCTTACTGTTATTCAAATATAATATCTTATCATTTGTTTAGTATAACAATTAAGATTCGGTATCAGCCGCTGTATTTATGGCTTCAGGAATGGCTTGGCCTCTGACCGGTAGCCCGGTAGTTCAATACAATAAGATGATGATATCAGAGACAACAATTAAATGATTATGATCGTTTTAATTTATCTTACAATGACAAAATTTGAATATCAATAGGGCTGTTGTTTCCGTTTAACTGTGTTTAGTTACCTTGTGAGTTACTGTACTGATAACAATAGGCTTTGTTAACTAAGTTTAATAAATAATGCTTGTTAATACGTAAATCAGTATTTCAAGTTTAAGTTAACTAATACCTAAGAACTATTTAAAGCTTAGCTTATGTAATGGTCAGTTTTTGTTATAAACAATTTTGTAAAAAAAATATTATATAAAGGAATTCCAAACGACTATAAGAAAATAGTAAAACATTACAAAAAATACAAAATTGAAATTGATTCTAAAATCGAATCTTTCAGTGTTACTAGAAACAATAATGACAACAATTTGAAATTGGAATGTTTCTATCTCGTTGTTGCACGCACGTACTGTGCGTACGCGCATCGGTAGCATCACTCGTCTTCGCAAAATAGTTATCAAATCACAATAGATGTAGCTATCTAGGTACCAACTGTTTTTACTGTACGGTATATCATCCTAATACATAATAATGATAAAAATAATTAGATAATTACAAAATTTCTTTAAGATACTACTTTCTATTTAGAATGTAAAATTATTTAGGTACTTTGACGATCAAATTGGCGCAGTGGATAAGCAATTGGACTGCTGCGCTTGAAAGATTGTGGGTTCGATTCCACCGCGGGGCAAAAATTTGTACGTACCGCAGATGTTTGTCCCGAGCCTGGGTGTCTGTGTATGCGATGTTTCATATTTGTGAAACGCACCCACGACAAGAGAAATTCCTAGTGTAGGGCGAAGTTTTTTTTTTAATAAGCGTGGCTTGATGGATTACATGATGGTTTTCATAGCGAGAGGTTTTTGTGCCATAGAGTAATATAGCGATTTCGTGTGGGCAAAAACTAATATTCTGGGCATTATCTATTTCTAAACTTTATAGAGCTAACTCACCATCCGTTCGAAATACCAACTGCCAATTAATAAATTATTTATTTATATTCTCTCTCATTTACTCACATCTCACTAACAGAAGCTTCAACTAACCCATTAAGCCCCATAATATTCCCATAGCTGTACAAAGTACAGGCGGCGTTTTATTTCTTTCTTCTTTCTTTATTTCCCTGCTTACAGAACGATAAACAATATAAAATGCATTACAGCGAGTCAGTCGTATTACAATAATGCAGCAATTGTTGCCCTTGTCGGCGCTGATACGCTTACAGAGATTGTAAACTTAGGTACAGTTGCCAAAAGAAGCAATGCTATTACGAAATATAAAGCTCTCTGTGTTTGTTTCTGGGTGTAGAAAAATACACGAAGAATCCAGTGGTCAATATTACTATGCACTGACAAACTTTTTTGTCAGTCCAAATGCTGTCAAACTGAGAGATCGCTATAATCGATTAGTACCAGTCCTAATACTACCTCTAACAACAAATATATATATATGGCTACCTATATATTTAACCAAAATTTGGACAGTTAATCCATAAAGAAAAAAAATTGAAAATCTGCTCATAATTGACGGAGAAAGTGTTAGAAACATACAAAAAAACATTCAGTCGAATTAAGAATCAACTCCGTTTTTGAAGCCGGTTGAAAAAAGACAAGAATTGTGAATATAATATTTATAAAATACAATTCTAAATATCTGTGAAAATCCGCGTCTCATTACACGTGTAACACGACAAATGCGACTTCCATCGGTAATCAACATAATATAATAATAGAGCAATATCTTTAGCGTCGCTCGTTACTGGACGGGATCCCTAAATGGCGTAGAATTGACTTTATGATATAAAACAATTTATTTAACTACTAGCAACTATGTCTGCGTTTACCAATAAAATATATTAACTTGATTTACCAGGCTTCTTTTATCGTACGCTCTGTAACAACGGAGTATTGGCTTCCAGTCTAGATGTATTGGTGTATGCTGGCTGTAGGGCATAGTTTGAGAGAGGACTATATTCAAATATAGACTTCCAATATAGATTGTCGATGATAATGTTTTTATTATTTTTAACAAAGTGATTTGGACTACTCAAAGCACAGCAATGACTATTTACCAATTATTGTGATTCACTCAATTACAATCCATGTTGTAAGTACTGCCATACCTTATTCGAAGATTAACAAAAGTTATTTGTTCCACGAAATCTCAATTCTTTTTTCTTTTCCAAAGTCAAAATGCAAACTAGCCAAAGCATTAATACCAATCGTTATCCTTTAATCAATTCTAATAACCCCTCACAAACCACAAAGTTCTCACAACATAATTTCATTACGAAAACCTCGAAAATTACTTCAAGCCGTCCTTTACGATTACCGGGCAGCACACATTATCATACATTCGCCAAGCACATAAGTGCGGAACAGGTAACAGCCAACAATAGGGCCCGGGAAGTCGGTAAAGTCGGTGCGATTACAGGGAAAGTCGCGAGCACCTCGTTAGTCTGTAACATAATAATCGCAATTTGCTATTACCTACAGGCCACACGTAATCTCTACAGTCTGACAGGCACTTGGGATGAGTAACCGTGAAAATAATAAGCTCACAGTTAGCCGCGATAGTGTTTTATAAGGGTTATGGATGGATTCAGATTTTGTTGGCTGTGTTGTGGGGTTAGATGTTAGCGTTAAGTACCTTGAAATATTCCTTATCGAGAAGGGATTGTAGAGAATTTATTGAACAAAACTAAGCTGAATTTTTACACGAGTCTGCTTAAATTAAAAAATAAAACTTCGGTTATCTGGTGGTAGAGTATTTTTTTAAGGTATTGTAATGAAGCAAGCCAATGCTGTCTTGTGGTTTTAGGCCTAGGATAGACAACTCCACCGGACCTGCAGGCCCAGTGTGGTGACTCTAGGCAAAACCTCCCATGAAGAGTAGCCAAAGAAAGCAGCCCCCAGTTTCCGCCTGCCCTACTATTCCAGGTCACTAGTAGTGACTAGGTGGCTTAAACGGGAGAGTGGGACTTGTGGCGTACTCTGGAGAAGGCCTACGTCCAGCAGTGGACTGCAATAGTCTAATGATGAAGCCAGTGCTACTGAGAGAAAAAGGCTAGCAATGATACATTGAAATCTTTAAATACCGATTTTATGATTTTTAAATAACTAAAAAAGCAACAAGTAACGCCTTGTTGGATGACTTAGGTACATTGTTGCTTTATATTCTGACACATAACGATGTACAATTGAAACGCACAGAGCGCTAGGTCGCTAGGTTAAGACAAAAATAAATAAAATCCACACAGTGTTACAGTTCAAGGAATATGAAAATAAACAGGGATATGTGCTCTTCAAACACCTGACAGTCCCATTACCGAGAACTATCACTGCACACTGCGCGCAAGATAATATTGGAAGAAAAAATATGAGTAGATCATTATTCACAGATATATTTCATTTTTATTGCGGCTCAATTTTAATTATCACTATACCTTCCTAAATAATTGTTTCAGTTTTAAAATATTCAACGGTACAAATGATTTTTATAAAATGGAAATAAAAATCCAAATTTATAATACATAAATTAAAATTTAATTAAGACTACTAGTTTTATTTCGTTATAAAATAATCAATACCTAAGCCAAACATAAATCTTAATCCTGTGCTACTTAAACAAATTATGTTACCCTCTAAATTTTTGTGTAAAACCTAAGTATCTTAATACCATAGGAGTGGGTCTATTTATTACTAGAGACACACGGAACAACAACAGGACTTATAATACCATCTATCTCTATTTTGCCCCGCTCGGGCGCTGCGCGCAACACTGTGTATCACCTCTCACCGAGGCGCCGCGTGCTGACACGCAATTAAATAATGCTCCGAGTGTTCACACTAAATTCAATATCTCGCAGCCAACTCTTTCAGATCTACGAGCATTATGATTCTGTTACCACTACCACAGATTAACTAATAGCCCACTGTCCAGAGCTGTGTGTTTCTCACCTGATATCATTGGCTCTTAGAATTTTGTTTTTGAAAGACGTACCGTTATAAAAGTTTTTGATCATTGATATTTTGGGAAAAAGATAATGATAACATTAAGTAGGTTATAACATTTATATGTTGGTCTAATTAGTGTCAAGATTAACTGAAATGTCCTTTGTAGGGTCTTAAACTTTCTAGCCAAATTTTATCAAAATCCGTCCAGCGGTTTAATCGTGAACGCGTAACAGACAGACAGACTTTTACATAAATATTATATTAAGTAAGTATTGAGAAAAAAAAGAAATATGAATGAACAAGACGTCATAAAACAATTTTAAACAACAACAAGCATAAAATGTATTAAACAAAATACACACGAGAACAAATAGTACATAATTATCGAAGGCAATTTAAGAACAGTTGTATGTAACAAAACACGCTTTGTTTTCTCAGACAGTTCCCACAGGGAAACTAATAGGCTGTCCGTACAACAAAATATTGGGTTCGCACTCGATTTTTGCGTCACTTTATTATGCAGCTAAAATTTCAATGGGAATACTCCATCCCGGAGTAAAGTGATCAATACTGATGTTTCTATTTCTCTTTAATGTGTAAGGTGATATTTTGTGGGTGATGCTTATTTTTTTATGGAGTAAAATGGTCTTATAATTTGGTATGTAATGTAGTACTTTTATAAGTATTTTACTAGGTATATCTTACTAAGTACTATTAACAATTCATGACCAAAAATACACCTATAGTAAATACTACAGACTCAATTCACAATTAGAATCTTTAACTTGCTCCGAAATCACCGAATTATTTTTAATTCAGAAATATTGAGAAAACCAGCACACCTGATTGTTCAACGGTCTACACACCGTTGCAGCCTATTAGAGGCCTACAGGCGGTTTAAACTCTGATACCGGGATGCTCATCAGCCATACGATACCTAAGAAAAATAAGAATTTTTAGTGATCAATAGTATGTTCATGATACACAGCTACCTATTAAAAAATTGGCTTAACTAAGGAAAGGTTTCAATGAAATTAATAATATCTTAAAAGAAACATTCCAACTCAGCAAAAACCTAATTCCTCCATCCAACGAACGCTACGAATTTGATTGTGATGAGGATACCATTGCAACAAAGTAAAATATCGCCGAGAAAATGCCAACATTACACCTTTTAATAACTGGTAAAACGTTCAAATGGAAGCAGTAAATCATAGTAAAATAATTTATCACTTTCAAGATTTCTGTAAGGTAGTATTATTTATTCCATTAAATCACCTAATAGACTTTAATACGTACAAAGAGTAAAGCTCAGTTTTTGTATGTGGGTAATGTTACATCTACTTTAGAGTGAAGTGAAGATACTCGATTCAAGTTACAAAATAAAAGTGAAGAAGCGTAAGTCTGATAGTGTAATTAGTTCTCGAACACATGTAACTTTTTTTTTCAATTTCAAAATATGTTCATTTCAATTAAGCCAATTACAGGCAATTATAAATGCCAATTTATTAGTTACTCGGTTCGAGATTGTCATTATCATGGCGAAGAACCGGCAGGAAACTCCAAAGATTGTGGTTTGTTGCCATTATTCGAGTACCATAATAAGGATTGAAATTAAATTACCATACAATAATGACATTTTCATTTGTTTTCTACACTTTAGCTTTAGAAGAAAAACGTCATATTTATTCTCGTTTACAGTTGTTTTTAAATTAGGTGTATATTATGTATTCTATAACTGCCAGTGTCATAAAAGTAATTAGAACGCAAGTGAAAAATTCAAATCTAACTGTCAAAATTGGCGCCATTTTCTAAATTCAGACAGCGCACAGGCAAACAATCAATCAGCCTATCTCGCCGATTTATAAATAATGTTATTTACTTTTCGATTTAACCTGCATTCACGGCACTGGCACTACCAACATTAGTTAAGTTCAAATGACACGGGCGCATAACTCACGTCATACCGACCATTACTGTAACTCAAAATGGCGGCCAACTATCAAAGAGAAAGCTCGCAAGCTCTCACATCATTCTCTATGGTCTAGTCTACGACTTGCGAAACCGAGTGCAGATTAAAAACGATGGAGTAAATAAGGCTTTATGGTAAATAATTTAGGGATGATTTTAGTTTGAGGTTAGGTTTAATTTCGTTCGTTTTTACATGTTTCCACATATTGGAGCCAATGTAAGGATCATATGCATGCCAACATCGAGGTTATAATACTTTTACTACCTGATCATGATTTATTTGTATAACTCTTTGCTGTATAATAATTAGACTATAATTAGGTACTTTCAAGTCTCTTTGTCTCACTTGCTCGGATGTTTTTGTTACATTTTATCTTTATTCCAAAACCTTTCGCACACTGTCTTTCTAAAAATACTGAGCCTATATGAACCATCTCTTTTCTTATTTTCATCTCAAAGAACCAGCACACATTGAATTCCCAAAAAATGTCTGTCTTTAAGACGGTTTCAAAGATCATTTCCTTTGGGCCAACATTGGCCGATAATCGGATGCGTTGAAAACCAACATTGGCGCCAGCCGCTCAAGCTAGTGTGACAGGACTAAATTTATCAATTTACGAAGATTGTTCGTTGCTATTAACACGTTAAGTTCGTGTCTCGTGGCGATATCGTTGCTAAATATTAAATTATTGACGTTTCTTACCGTGGAGATAACACACTGTGCTCCGGCCGTAATGGCTTCGTGATTGAACTAACTTCTTACTTTGTGAGCGGTGTTAATCAATGTGTTATATTTAGAGAAATTTAGTTTTATCGGTTATTTCTTGGCCTCGTTTCTGTGGGACAGTTTTGTATGGAGTTTATGGCGGTTTTATAATTTTTAAATTTATTTCATCTTCTTGAGCATTAATAATAAACATTAAAAAGAATTCGCGCCGATTGCATAACCTGCTCCTTTTTTTAAATCGATTAAAAAGGTTTACCCGCGTGTGTTTCTAAAGGCATTTAGGTACACAATAATAAACAGAATTAAAGTTTTTCAAGCTAAACAAATTTACAAAAAATATTTAAAATCAATCTGTGTGGAGACCCTTACATTCCCAAGAAATGAGTATTTTCTGCAGCAAGTTTTTTTGTATGATTTGCGCTGTTAATTTATGTTGTACATTCAACTGAAACCTACCAATCTCTTCAATGAACAAAACTATGTATCTTACAAACGACAAATAAACGGAAACCAAGAAATGAGTATTTTCTGCAGCAAGTTTTTTTGTATGATTTGCGCTGTTAATTTATGTTGTACATTCAACTGAAACCTACCAATCTCTTCAATGAACAAAACTATGTATCTTACAAACGACAAATAAACGGAAAAATAAAATGAAAATCATTATAACGAGAATCACGAAGAGGAAAGCGGAGCGTGGGAAGCCACCAATTAGATGAATAGACGACCTACAGAAGGTTACGGGAAACTTAGTAGGTACGCCGTTGTCTGCTAATATTAGCTATTAGCCGTTCAGAAGTTGACAAGATAATCATAAAAGTAAGCATGTTATAACTATAGAAAACGACCCCCAGTTCCCGGTCGGTACTATTTCAGGTAGTGAATGGGTGAGAGCGGGCCTATGGCGTACCCTGGGGGAAGTCTACGTCCAGCAGTGGACTGCATACTGATATGAAGCACGTTATAAATGTACTTTAAAAGAATTGTGAGTAAAGTTAAAAATTAAAGAAATAGTTATGACCATTCTAAGTAGCGTTAAGTCTACTATTGGACAGTGAGAAAAAAAAATTGATGATTAATGTAGAATTATTTTCTTTAGCTTTCCTTCTTTTACATTAGCTCCGTTTGCTTTTATATTAGTCTTAGATATGTCAACACATCTGAAATAAATACAAATTAGGGAACAGAATGAGCAATAGACTGGTCGGCTAAAGAGTCACACGTTAATTATGTTGATAAGTACATAATTAAATAAAACAATACGTACTCACTGTATATATTATATTCATCACATTTTATATAATCAATAATTCCATGTACATTAAATATGTCAAATTATTACAACATTTATTATGTTAAAATCTGTGAATTTAATTGTAACACGTCAAATCCGTGTAATTTGAAACAATAATAATGAATTAGTTACCATTATAACTACAACATCCAATTATTAAATAAATAATTGTGTCATTAAACATGAATTATTATATAATTGTTTTAAAATTCATTCGTTGAATAAACATTTATAACTTGAAACATAGTTGCAAGTTGCAACCTTCAAAGATTTAAATTTAAGGAATAATATAATATATTATTAATTATTATAATTTTGAAATAAGTTTTCGATGCCGTTCTGAGTTTACGTTGTTCAATACAATAGCGTAAGTACATTATATGCACTTATTTGTCGGCTTCTACAACATAAGCTGAGACCAACATCAAAACCCATTGGGGCATAGAGATTTTATCGTGTAAGATTTTGTATACTCTTCATAAGGAATGCTAAAGATATCCTATGAGATACTCTATGAAATAGATAGAATAAATTTGTCCTACTGTGTGTATAATAGAATTTTGTCTTATATCTTCCCTCTTTAGTCTTGTAGTTAAGTAACTATTAACTACGTTGAAAAGACAAGCGATTAGTACAACACCGAATAGACAAATTATAATTATATAATTCAAATTCTCATTTTAATTATCACACTCGTTTATAAAAGAACTAATATTGTCAGTGGCACCTTGATTTGTAACTGCTTACAATTTCACATTGTACCTACAGAGAAAATACAACCTCATCCCTCTTAAACTGCACGTATTCTAACTATTAGATTACTTTAATAAAGCAAATAAGTCTTTATATAAATAAAATACGACGCAGAATTATATATAATGGCACTCCAATAAAAACTGTAAGCATTTACAGTTTTCATACATCTTCCAGCATATTATAATATATTATAATTAAAATTGACGACACAATAAATTATATATAAATAACTATAATCGCTGTCCCAAATATAATGTATATTTGTTTATTAATACATAAATAATCAGTTTTAATTGACACTAAATGTCACTAAAATATATATAAATATAATATTTGTGTAAATTGCAAATAATTGACTTCTAAGACGCTATGAATAACTATTGGACATTTAAAATAATTTTAATTATAGTTACAATTCTATTCATAAGATCTGTCAAATGATCGAACAAGCAAAAATAATTTTACTGTTGTTTTTTATTTATTTCTACCAATTCAATTCCTTATTTCTACCATTGCTGTTAAGTGTGTAATACAAGGAGGAAATAAAGAATTAGTGTTAGGAATTTAGATAAATTTTACGTGTATTGAACTATTTTACATTATCAGATAGATTCCACTACACTTGAAAGAATTGTATAAGATAATTTCTTCAGCTTTAGGCCGATTGAGGTTATAATATAAGTATATACAGCGATTGTCGATGCGCGAATAGATATATATGTAGAATTCTAAATATAGTATCTAAAAGGCACGCAAATAAATTTTTAGACAGCCATAATTTTCATTTTAATGTTAATATCTCCGACGAAGGAAACAAGGAATATATTGTATTG
The DNA here is from genome assembly GCA_946251915.1 of Abrostola triplasia. NCBI lineage: Eukaryota > Metazoa > Arthropoda > Insecta > Lepidoptera > Noctuidae > Abrostola > Abrostola triplasia. Next base: position 6,726,155 of record OX276439.1, read on the forward strand.
ATTAAAACTTTTTTAAACTACACCTTGTAACACGGATAGATTATACCCACTTAATATTACAGTTTATATTCTGATTCACAACTTTAAGCACGATAGTTAGATTTTGTAAAAGCCCCATTACTTACAAACACGCATTTGTTTCAATTAGCACTGTCTCTTTTACACTAAAAACTTTCGCAGAAGAAATGAAAGAGACAGCGCACTGCTTAACTCAAACATTGCCAAAATATTATTGTAAGTAATGGTTAATTATTTTGTTGGAATTATAATCTGAATATTATATTATTTATTTTAACATTTTGAATAATTCTATTATTCAAAAACAGCCGAGTATATTGTGTAATATTTCGTTCCTTTAAATGTCTAGTTATTACAATAATAGGTACATATGTAATAGATTAGTTAATAAATTATTTATATAATAAATCAGCTTCTCATTTGAAGTGGAACCCAGCGGATGTGGAGTGAATAAATTACATATATTTTCCTGAAAACAATCATTTTATTTAGTAAGACATATATATAAACGTATTTCCCATCCCTTTTACTCACACCAAGTGCATTTCAATACATATATAATTGAAAATACACGTGTATTTTTCTATCATTGTTTATTGAAAAGTACATGTGTATTTTTCAATTAATGACTTATTTTTGATAGTGCATTATTTCGTACACAATCGAATGCAATCTAGTGTATAGTAATAATTATTATCGTATGTAAAGTTTACACTTGATGTGATGTGTTACTTGTAAGTTTGTGATTAGTGAAAGGGTAACCGTGCAGTATATAAAATTGAAACGTGTATGTCTAAAAATAATTACATAATATGTGTGTAAAATGGGTCTGAAATTCAAAATCGCCTATCTACTGTATGCAATGTTCACTCAATGTATGCATGTGTGTGAGCTTGAGCTATATATCTGTGAGGATAGTGGGTTGACAGGCGATGTGAATGCGTCAATGTTAGTATAATGGGTAAAATTGTGAAAAGCGTCCAATGTAGGTACGGGGTGGAAAGCTGCGTAGTCCGTTTATATATTGTAAGTATGAAACGTGTTTATGGAGTTTTGGTTTCACAGGGAATTTGGGCAATAAGACATAAGTAGGCACTTCGTAGACAAATGCAGACACAATTCGAAGGTGTGTTTCAAAAAACAAATGAACATCTGCAAGACACGTGTAATGTTCAAGGTTGTGTATAAAGGCATTGTAAAGTTCTGCTGTCTACGAAGTATCTAACACCAACGTTTTAAAATGTAACTTATTATTTTCACACGGTTTTTGGACATGAATGCGATGTCAGCCATAACCGCATACATCAGCTACAGTCGCGCACATGAACACTAACATTACAATGTACAACTACATCTACTGCTGCGTATAAAAGCGAAATGCAAAGAAAGAAGTTGAAGGAAGAAGAAATGTATTACTCACAATGGTTAGTATTCGCTGTCATAGTGTTATTGCCAGTTGCTATCGGCGGTGGGCCCGTCATTGTCGGCGTGCCTCGGTACCGAACTAACCAAACATTTGTTTAATGTTATCACCTGCAAACAGCCGTAAGCAGAACATATGCCTCGAAGCGACTACCCTCTAACTACCCGTGGTTAAAACAGACATCGTGCACCGTGGTAGTGGGGAATTAATTGGACTCGAATTTTTGTGCATGTCCTTAACGATATTCGGCGATACAAACCCCTTACCATGAAGTCTTAAAACAGGACAGTATACGATGTGAAAGCGAGACGTCGCTACGTGCTGTGTAATGCGGCGGGTCGCTTTCACATCGTAAACTGTCTTGTTTCATAAGTTCGTGGTAAGGGGGCAGTTCGTTGTGCATGCCATGTAATTCACTCGTGTGGTTGCCTAATATATTTTTGTCACATCACTATTTGGGCAACCAAGTGCAACACTACACTGTGCATTCAATTCAATGAAAAACACAATAAATGCTTCATGAGGAGTAGGGTCACTCTTGTGCTTATTTTGTTGTTTTTTAAACCTTATCCTTATTATTTGGTGCATTACCAATCCCCAAATGCTACATGCACAAATATCCGATAACTCTGACCTTAACCATAGTAATAGACTACTTTTACCATATTTTATTTTTTAATAGGCTGAGTAAACAAGACAGTACTTTTCAATTTTCCTTTTATCATGCTTAGTTAAATTAGGTATCTTTCTAATATTTTTATTTAAAGCCCTTATTAAATACTTATTTTATCTCAAGTGGTTCATCTTCACTATCAGTCTTAAATTCTTAATTAAATATATAAATAATATTTCCAATTACAAAAAAATCTTTTTTTTGTAATTGTAACTAAGATACCGCAGAACATTAATGCAAAAACATCAGCATCCGTTTTAAAAGTCGGTTAGAACCAAAATCGCTCACTAACTCCCCGCTCCACGGTTTACTTAACAAAACACAGTGCTCAAAGACAGCCATTATCACAATATTTCACAAGGAAACTATAGAGACAGTCACAGAATTTGGAAGAGCAAACAAGAAGCCAATTGCACTAAGATCAGTCGTGGTACAGTTCTAGAACATTCAACACATTAAAGAAGATGCAGCTAACAGTAGGGAGCAAATCACAAGACGTGTCACATACGATGTTAGTGGAGAGCAATGAAACTTGACTATTTCCTAACAATTCCAAATGCTAAGAATAATTTTATATACAAATTGATGCAGTTTTGTAGGAATTGTGTCAGTTTTATACTTGTAAGTAGGATTTTAGTTTTGTGTATTAGATCTAATCAGATTATTTTAGCATCATGTGTACTGTCTATAATTGCCATTGGAACTACAATCAATCATAGTTACATTACTCTATTAAATGTTACCAAAATTCTTTTGATTTTTTTGGTAATTATGTCGTCAATTTCGTATAGTATTTTAAGGCACGTGTTAGATGTTAGTCTAATAGAAAGCATTTCATAATCCCGAAACCCACACTCAAAATGTAAAATATTTGGTAGACATTTTTCAGCCAATGTTTTAATGGACCACATACACTAAGGTCTTTTCAAGCCTCATAATTGCAACTAGGCAGTTATTAGCCAGGTACCTTACTAAGACCAGCCCTCTTACCATGAACTCTAAAAGCAGGACAGTTAACGTTGAGGAAGCGAGGCATCGCACTACACTCTTCGTAGCGGCGTCTCGTATCCACATCGTAAACTGACCTTTTTTAGGAGTACATGGTATGCCTGTAATGCAAGATCATAGTAACACCGCAGCAGGTACATAAATCTGTCTTTGATGCCAACGAGTCGTCCTCGTTTTACTGTCAGCTGTACTATAGTCACAAGCTTCAATCACCAATATGCCACAAGTGTGACCAACAGTCAAATTTCATTTCTCCCCGATTCGCACACACTTCTAACGTTGACCGCTAAGCGTAACTTGACAACACCGAGTGTGGGTACGTTAATTGTGGTAACTTACCAAACAGTAGGCCTATTATAACGATTCCGATCACACCCATTATAATCATCATCTGGAATGTGAAATAATTAAAATCTCAATAATAGAAAAAAAAAATATCGAACATTTTATACGCATTATTTGAATTGAAAATTTTCCAAATTGACCGAACTCAACTGTTCTTAACAATGACAAACGTTTAGATCAAAGATTTTCCTTAAAATAGTCAGTTGAGAAGTAGAACGAAGCTCCATATAAATAAATGTAATGATTATAATAAACATGAATATTTTATTCACCCTATCAGTCGCCAAAATAACACAAGAACTTTTAGGTAATTAACATAAAATAAAAGCAATTAAAAATAATTAAAAACCTAATTCTGCCCCTCACATAAATACGTATTAAACCACTGAACAAAGAGTGGAAGTTACATATGGTCCTTGATAGTCAAATTCCACGTAACTAACATAGTTAAATGCCGCGTATGTGCACTTTCGCTAATTTCAAACGAGGGCTAAAAGCTAAGTTACTAAAAAACTAATCGGCATTTCTACGGAGTATAAGACCGTTTCGTTCTCTATAATCTAATGTAGGTACTATTTTTAAAATCAATATTCTCAATAGTTAATTCTCGTAATTTCATTTTTGCTTTTTTTGTACATTCGCGGTTTTGAATACTGTTTCTTACGCGGTATTGGACTATTAACGACGATATACTGCTATCTTTCTTCTGCTTCAGGAATATTCCTACGACAAAGATTACAGTGTCTGCAAAAATCAATTGAATTTCCCACATGTAAGCATTATTAATGTATGATTCACCTTCACCGTAATATCGATCAGCATGACTATTTCGTTTGTCGTCTTTATTCACATTTATACTGAACTATATTCAAGGCTGTAATGGTTTCGCAGAATCGACCTATTAATTTATATATTTAAGTACTAGTCCAGTTCAAGCTTTGCTCAAATAAATGGCGAAAATATTACCTTCTAGTTATCCAAACTGTTTAGTATTTTTTGTTAAGTATACTAATATAGTTTGTATATTTTAGTTTAGAAACCAGTGTATTTAGGTAAGTCATTAGATAAAACTATGTATAGTTTTGCATGTAGGTTGTTGTTAAAGTTTTTTCGAGTAGACTTTCTTCGTCTAATGAAATTACCTTGAGGTTTTGTAGCCAGAACTTATTCTTCAGACTCTTAGCTTGCTGCTCGAACTGTGATGCTCCATATTGCAGCGCATCTGTTAATAATAATTAAATTTATTCAAATCTATACACAAAAAAAACAATATGGAATTAACAATAAAATAAAGAGTAGAAACAGTTAATGCATAACACTATTAGCTGTGAATAGCCCATTTCTGAATCAGAGCATTTTCTTTTTCTACTATTCTTCTTTGTCCTTTTTTATTCTTCTGTATTATCCTTATGTCTTTCCATTATAATGTTTGGGCCATTCTCCATTGTATTTCTATTGTTATCATACAGAAACCCAGATTAGATACCTAAGCACCCATTGGGGTCAAATACATAAAGCCTCTTAAGCTTTGAGGCCCTTATGTGCTGAGAAAGGACCTATACACGTCGGACCCATGTCTTGAGTAAGCCTACTAATGCACCGAATATAATAATAAACAATAATAGGTACCTGCTCTATCGTCCAGTTCTGATAGCTTCACATCTCTATCGAGCACCTTGTCCATATTCGTCTTCATAATGTCAACGACCTAAACAATTGAGTTGATATTAAAGACAATATTTCAGTAACTTTAGAAGGCTGGATAAAGTTTTTAAGTTAAAGATAGAAGGGGAAGCAGTCAAACCGAATGATGAAAATAGGGAATAGTGGCCTTTGCTCCACCGACAAGAGCAAAGCTCTTAAACTTAAGAAGAAGAAGATACATTTTTGACCCGACTACTGTGGAGCCAAACAATAAGGGTTATATATTTACTTCAAGTATTCATATTTTAACACTTGATGAGCCGTGCCTGATCGTTCCCAAAGCCGCCAAGCGTGGGGATTATGGCAAGCCCACCCTTTACTTAAAGGGGAGGCCTTTGTTCAACAGTGGACGTCTTCGGCTGACGATGATAATGAGCCATGATGATTCATTGTTCAGTACTTAACAAGGCTTAAGATTCCTCCGCGTTTAGTGGAGCAAGAAACTGCCATCATCATATCGAGGGACATTTTAAAATCTCTCTTACCAGAATAGAACCCCTCAAAATTCCAAATCCTTATAACAAACCTCATCGACTTGAGCCTGGGTTTGCTGCAACCTCCTCTGCGCGGCGATCTGCTGCGGCGTGCGGGGTCCTCCGATGATCTCGCCATCGGGCCCCGTCTCAGGCTCGGGAGGGGCCAGTCCAGCTTGAGCAGTTCCTGGTTCGGCCGACCTGGAACATGACAAATGTAAAATCAGAATATTTCCAAGACACAACACAAAAAGTTGTTAAATAAGTGTTGCTACACCCTCACAGGGTCTATGTTAGTTATGATAATATATATTATTTTCCGTAAACTACATAGTGCAATAAATAAATAAAAGTCCGCAACCTAATCTTTTCACCCGTTTAAGAGCCACGGTGCCACAGACAAACTTATAACACCCTTCCTTTTACATCGGGGGTTAAAAAACAAAGATTAGTAGTCTATTGCCTGGCTTAAATCAGATTCGTCTCATATAAAACGATTTTCTAGCACGCCCACTCCCACCCCCTCTCCCCAATAAATCTAGATCAATAAGTACATTATTTAATTAAAGTTGTATGTTTCTTTTGTGTCATATTATACAAAAAACACGCGCCGGTATCATCTAGCGTGCGAAAACTTAAGTTACGACTTAAACTTAATCGATAATTTTATTTAGAACCTAACATTAAAGTTTAGGTATTCAACAATCTTGGCCGAAATTATAAAATTAGATAAGATATTGAAACAGACTTGCTTCAAACCACATAAAGTTATGTAATACCCTGAAACTAGTATATACGCGTGTCGGCCACATACTTTGGTTAGGATAGGGTTGAAAACTTGCCAAACACAAACTGGCAAACATTTAAAGTATACAGATATGATTCGTCTTACGTAAGCAACTCCGCAGTAAAGAACTAGGCTAAACAATCCGCGGTGGTTCTGGTCTAGAAGTAACTTCGGAAAGTTTCTGTTGTCGGTATATTAAGGCCTAGTTGGTCTAGTGGTTAAGTTAAGCGCGACTGCTGAGCTGTCCTGTGTCCGAAATCGGGGTCGGGCAAAGTGTGTCTGGGTTTGTTCATTAGGTAATTCTCAGCAGCACGAAGGCTAGATTTGTGCCTGGTTAATGGCAATAGGCTTGCCCCCTATTACACTGGGACCTATAACTGGAAAAATTTGGGTGTACTATACACGTCCGCCTACCCCGTCGGGGAATACAGGCGAGATGTTAAAATGTATATTTAGACTTCGAGTTATATAAAGTGTTGAGAGAGATTATAAATTCAGTAACGGAGTAACATGTTTTAACTCATCAAATTAACATACGTCGACCCACATATTATAATATTAAGTCATGCTTGTTCCACAGATGGTAAGCAAAGACCACGGATTTACATCTATTACGATCCTAGAGTAGCTTTTGTTTTCGTCTCATTCTTAATACCTGCATACTCCGCGGTTGAACGTACTCATAACCTTGCCTTATGAAATTAAATAAGCAAGTAATCTAAATCAGAGTGCGACCTTAAATCTTTTAATATCTAAAGAGGAAAGAAAGAAAGAAAACTCGTTTATTTGCACGGAAATTAAATAATATGACACGAAATAAGAAAAACAAACGCAAAAAAAAAGCATTTATGAAGAGACAATATGCGTCACTTCCGCGCAAAATGGCTGTCCCTCAGCATAATGCTGTGTTCATTTCTATTTTTGAATTTTCTTCAACATTAGGATATAAAAAAAATATTTAACGCTCAACACTGCAGAGGGAGCTATAATCTCATCCGTCACTGAGCCTCTATTAAGATTAACAAGTTTAAGTTATTCATTAGCTACAACGTGGTCCTATCTTCACCGCAAGTCAGTTGGAACTTGGAACATGCTGAAAAAGCCGGCCTCAGATCGGAGCATTGTGCTAATGAGCCAGCCTAAAACCTTCACCCTGAACGTTTCTTTAAAAAGAAAATAAAAGAGAAATTTCTTGAGAAACTATTAACAATTTAGGGCAATAGCACAAAGGAATTTATTCAAAGAAGTTAAAAAGTTGGATTATTCTGTTCCAACAACTCTGTAATCGCATTGAAACTAACTTTATTCAAGATCGTTATCGTTAAGTTCTTAATAGTTTCTGCAGTCATTGTTTCAACTCTCTCCGCAACTTACTTATCAGATAAAGCAACTATTTACATTCAGTATTAGGTTGGAAATTTAGTTGACATTTGCAAAATTAGTTGACAATTGCGACAAGATGTGTCAAAATTGGTTGAGATTAGCATCGTAGGTATAGTTCACCATACTATGGTTGCCAAACTGCCTGCCCAGTCTGGTCACTACAGACAAAACTCCTCATGAAGCGTCGCCAAAGAAAACGGCCCCCAGTTCCCGGCCTACTACAGTATAATAATATTTCAGGTATGGTAGTGACTGAATGGCGAAAACGGGAGAGCAGGCCTTGAGGCGTACCCTGGGGGAGGCCTACGTCCAGCAGTAGACTGAAATAGGCTGATGTAATGATGATGAGCACTGTAGATGAGGAAATTGTATCAGAGGTCTTCTCATCTATCAGGATCATGAACTCCAAAATTTCCCCATCTATCAGTCCCATGCTCGTAGGTTTACTGCTATCAATCAAGGCCACTCCAGATTTATCTCAGTCTTGCCACTTCTTATTCAGAACCACCGCAAGGTTATGACTTTATTTTTGACATACTGTTTGAGGTTCCATCACGTATACTCGACGGCTGAAAGACCTTGTTCTTCTGTAAAATATTCTCTGACTACCTTCCCCAATTTACTGACGTTGTCCATATTTCTTTCACCATTTTTACATATTGCATCAAACGCAGATCACCGATCAATAAAACACATTTCAACATTCACCTTGAAATATGGCTGTATCGATTTCACCGATCATGTATTATGCACATCAATTTCACTTAATAGCCATATAATCGGCTCCTACACTTGAAGCAGGCAAGGCAATCGATAGAAAAATGGCATGGCGCCAGATGACGTCATAAATTCTATGCGAGTATGCTGCTAATGGCACGTTATTTATTTAACGCGGCAATTAAATGGATGTCAATGGTTCTAACGATGCAGGTAGTTTGGGTCTGGAATTTCAATTATAATGATACTTGACTGAATTTGGATCACTGGGGCCAAACACCTAGTCAACTACGCAAAAGATGTAATGGTGTACAAGTGTAAGTTTAATTACGTATGTTCTCTCTGGCCTGGCTGCAAGCTTTTTGTCAGGTCCCGCCAAATGTCCAGAGAAGCTAAGTCAGCTATCCGTGGTCTTATCTTTAACAGACAACATAGAAAATAGTTGCACACTCTTTGCTCACTCCTGACTTTCCAATTCTCGACCAGCTCTGATCAGTTGTTTTGGAAGGCGTCCAAATCATCCCGCAATATCTGTCTGGGTCTTCCGCATCTCCGGCGTCCTTTTCGGGATGCAACATGACGCCTATATTCCTTGAAAAGGCAGGAAGAGGTGCTCATATACCTTTACACACCATTACATTTCGCCATTTATGCTTTAAGCCCCAATAGGGTGCGAGTTTATTACTATCAAGCAAGCAAAAAAGACTCCATGCTGCTACTGAGAATTTCCTAATGGAAAAACTCAGTAACACTTTGTCTAGCCCAGGATTCGGACCCAGGACCTCAGGCTCGGTAGTCGCCCTTAGTAACCAGGCAGAGTGCAAACAATGGTTTATGTTATGTTTGTAACTCAACCTCTTTTATACAAGAAAAATAGGACTTCGAGCTAGCTATAAAATTGTATAAAAGTGTTGCATGATGAATTTTAATAAGGTTTTCCCCGTATAAACTTCAGTCCGTACAAAGTTCTTTCTACAAGCTAATCAAAATGTAAGCTACTTTCATTATACGCGGATCTACGGTAAAGCTACCTTAGCTTAAGATTGTCAAAGGAGATCAAGAGAGCGGAAACTGGGAGTCGATATCGAAGATAAGACTTCAAATATTGCAAGATTAATTTGATTTCTAAGAAAGTGTAGGCTTTTTGGTAATAAATCCTATCTTTGTTCTATTCTTCTCAGTTATAAGTTTGAAAAAAATCCTGGTTTAATATTGAGACCTGAAACTTTATTTTTTACTGTAATAATGATGGATTATAATGGATTTGACACATCGTTACTTCAACAAGACATATTCCTCTACTTGAAATATCATAATAACAGCATCAACTGAAATGAAATCTAATCTATTCCACTATCAGAACACTCTTAAACATTTATTATATTGTTGCGTGTCGTTGTGTGGACCTACTTTAAACTATCGCTTTACACGGACAGGTGAGAGACTAGGTTTAATATTAACATGCATACTTAATGTTATTAAAACTGAAACTTAATATAACAAAGCTTCCATAAATGTAGAGCGTTTTAAACGTTTTATGGAATTTTTGGATGCAGAATTAGGGACACAATTTAGTTGATCGTGATCTCGTATCTCTTAATTCGTCATTAAACACAGAGACACGAAGAACAACACTATATTCGATGTACAGAGGCGAGTATTACTCAGTAATTGGCTACTCCAAACTAAATATGATGTTATATTCACTGTAGCTACTAAAGTATTGCATTCATAACTAGAAACTGTTGCTTTCAATGTCTCACTTGTTTGATTTTACTGAATGTAGACACGCTTTGTAAGACCTCTAGTTTGACAAGCCGGCCGTGAATAAATAACTATGCGGCATAACTGACACTTAAATCTGGGTAATGCGTAGTTACAATTTGCATTCATATTTTAATTTTTTACCCTCCTTTTTAACTATTTACTTGATTTAAATATGAATTATCCTTCAAGTAAAGCGTAAAAACAGAAATAACAAATCTAAAGTGCAAACCAACACAACAAATACAAAATAATTTTACAAATACATTAAAAAATTAATGCAATTAAAACTTACATGTTTCCGTCTTCACACTCACTTCAATTAAATTGAATTTAAAAATTATCAATTAAATAATCACGAAGCGATTGAATTATTTCAGCGTTCCGTTTCAGTGTTCAGGCGAGCTTTCAGCAGCGTTGTTGCCGCAAAGTGTGACTGGAGTCGGCCGCAGTAATATCGCGCACACAACGCTTTCCGACTTGCCTGGTTTTGGCAAAGTTGAGGTTTTTTTTTAATGCATTGATACGCTCTAGATATAAGGTAATGGTTTTTTGTACATGCGACAAGTACTTACTTGTATTTTAAGGGTTTTGTGAGCGTGCAACTAGACTTTTGTAAAAGTTTTGACTTTTTATTTATTTGATTTTAAATCTTATGTCGTCTATTGACTAACAACTACATTTTTTCAAAATACACTTTATGGCATAATCATAGTAAGTAAATACGTAGAGGAAATACAAAATATTTTGCTACAGTTAGAAAACACATATACCTAAGTAATACTAAAATCTATAACACTTATGCAATTTCATGTTACTGTGGTATAAGTTGCAACATAAACTTTGAAATACTTACTTAAATATATTTATATCATATTATAAACACCTATAAACAAAGTACATCAATTACTCTAACTTGACGTTATATGAAACGAATTTATCATCTCAAAAATTCGCCATACAATTCTGTCGCCACCTGTACAACGATAAAACCTTTCACGACGCATGCGCGAGGCACTGCGTGTGTGCACCCCCATCGATTTCCCCCACTCGTGGGGTAGGTCCGGTGGCTGCTGCACGTGTCGCATTCACCACCCTATCAATGAATATACACAAATGAATATAATATGAACTATAAGATACATTGATGCAAAAACCCATTCAGTAATGCGCGCAAGCTCTAGGTACCTTTATACAGTACCTACCTAACTTTAGCAAACACTTTTATGAATGAAAAGGTTGCCTGAGAACATTATTACAGCAATGTTTATATTTTTATAGAGCTTGTAAAATAGACGACCGATTGGGGTAATGGCTTCGTGATCGGTCTATCACTGAGGGACCTATTACCTCAAGGGTTTACTGTTTGTATGAGTTGTTGTTATTAATCCCAAGTTGCGTTTATGTGTGTGATGTTTATGTCTTTCTAACGCACTTCCAATACATGAGACTTTACTAGTGAGGGGAAACTGTCCACTTGGTTGTGTGTTCGGTTATTTTGTTCGTGTCTGGTAGCTTGGGTATTTGATATTTATTTAATACGCACTATACTATTGAATATACCATACTATTATATATTGCAGTATAGCCGAGTGGTATGACCGTTGGACTATCAAGCCAAAGGTCTCAAGTTCAAACCCCCGGCACGCACCAATGTCTTTTCGATTGCCTGTGCGTACTATAAATGAGTTATCTGTTGCTAAAAACTGTCGAAACATCTTGAGGAGACCGGCACACCAGAGAGATTTTTCAACGGAGTGTAAAGCCATATCAGGGGCCTACAGGCGATTTAAACTCTAACACTCGGTTGTTTATCAACCATACGATAAGAAGTCGATTAAATATACATGCTAGACGTTACTAGTACCTATGGGGTAAAGTTTATCAATATTGTTAACACACTTTGTGCGGAACTTATTAACGTAATATGCGCGCGCAGCCACGGACCTCGGTCCTGAAATAAGCGAACTTTCTCCAATATAACAAGAAGAAGAAATTTCATTTTGTTAAAAATGAAATTTCTTCTTCTTGTTATATTTCAAAGTTTCCGTTTACTTCAATATTGTTAGAACGGTATGTAAATCCTATTTTCTTAAGAATGAATTAATTTTAATTTGATTAGTGCATTGAGTTTAGAATGTTATAATTTTGTCTGGTTGCTTAGCGATTGCTGAGCTTGCCTGTTCGACTCCCGCGTTGAGCAGAAGTATCAATTTTTACCATTAGGGAATTCTCAGTAGAAGCGCCAAATCTGGTTGTATCCGGGTAATTGGCAGTAGGTTTGCTTTCATAACATGTGACCCCAAAGAAAATGTGGGAAACCTCTTGGTTTACCTTCTCCTGCTGCCTACTCGTTTGAGTAATACAGGCGTAAGGTAATATAATAACTCAAAAAAGTACTAATTTCTAATTTTCCAGGAGAGAAATAATTGAGTGTCGTAAAGTTCACTGACCACATTTTAGGTTTCTGGCGAGGTTAACGCTCGAGTACTCATTCAATTAGAGATTAAATTACTGATTATATTTTATAGTAGAATCTTAGACATTTACGTTTTTGCTTTTAGGCACGCCACTTGGTTTGTTTAGCAGCCTGAATAGTAATAAGTTAATATTAAAATACACAAGTTAATATTAAAATATTTTAACACAAACTTTGAAATCAAAAGTACTTACCATGAAATTGTATTGTCACCAAACCTATTTAAGTATGCAAAATTTCATTTCTATCGATGTCAAAAGGTGGTTCTAATTTAGATTGCAAGATTGGACCTAAATAAACTCACATACATACAAACATTGCTAGTTGAATACAAGCTTGTAAAAAGGGATTGATTCAATTAAAATGATCCCCTGTATCGTGTGTGCGTTTCTCAAACATGAATTATCGTATACACAAATACCCAGACTTGGAACTAACATCTGCGAATAACACAATTTTTTATCCCTTGCTTTTGAAAACATAACACCAGGCAATACCTAAGGCATAACAAAAGAGTAAAAGAGCAGGCAGATGGCGTATAGGTATAGTACATTCACACTTCATCAGTACGTTAAAGGTTCCAATGTAATAGGGGCGAGCCTATTGCCATTAACCGAGCATAATTCCTGACTCCGTACTGAATCCGTAACATTACAACAAAGTAACACTTTGCCTGACTCGGGACTTAACCCAGGACTGGTTCAGAAGTCATTCTTAGCGACCACTAGACCACTGCATAATTTACATTATATATTGCGTAAAACCTTAAACTTTTCATGCGTAACGTTTATCAAAGTATACACAGCAGCAGTCGTTTTTATAAAACAGCCGTTTTATGGTTTTCAGAGCACGTAACTGCCGTGACCCGACTGAAAAATCCATTTACCTCCCGGACTGTTTTGGGAGCTGTGAGAGATGATAAAACTCTTTACGGTCAACCGAAATAAAGGATTTTAACCAATTGGGTAGTTGTTACCAATAAGCAATTATTCAAAGACACTTTCATTCAGTAAATAAAGAATTGACTGCCTCGTTGGTCAAGTGGTCGTTAAGCGCGACTGCTTAGCATCTGACATCACGCCCGTTTTCCCCGAAGGGGTAGGCAGAGGTACACATATAGTATACCCACATTTCGCCAGTTATGTTTTTAGGTAATAGGGGGCGAGCCTATTGCTATCAAACGGACACAAATCCAGACTCCGGGCTGCTACTGAGAATGACCTAATCAAATAACCCAGTAACACTTTGCCCGACCCGGGATTCAAACCCAGGACCTTGTTAGCGATTACGATTATAAGCTTTTACAATATTTGCTTATGTTCCTACATTTGGCTGAACATGGGTTTGCTCTCAACTGGGCTGCACAATTTGATGCCACCTAGAAGGTACAAACGTAACTACGCATTTAGTGCGTACTGAATGTGTACCACAATAAAACAAATGCTTATCGATAATATGAAATAATTGTATGGATGTGCTGTACAATACGTCATGTCCGCATTCTATACACGGACGTACCGAGGACAGATAAATTCTACCATAAACACTACTGCAACGTCATTAGTTAATTATTTATTCAGAATTTATATGAAAAGTTAAGCATATATTCTGAGTATGTTTTTTTAACCAAACTTTGCCCCACACTTAGAATTTCCCCTGTGTCGTGGGTGCATTTCACAAACATGAAATATCACATACACAAACACCCAGAGTCGAAACAAACATCTGCAGTTCGCTCAAAATATAGGTTATAGATCATCTTTAGATGTATCTGATATCGATATAAAGTGTCTAGTTGCAAGTAATAATTATCTTTATACACTATTGTATTATCATTCTAAAAAGATATAGGTCCTTTCTCTATTTCTAAACTAATAACAACCTCATCCACACAAATCCAACGCATGATAAATACATTAAATATAAATTTTATAAGGCCATTAAAATTAGGGCGGTCGGGCCGCGAGCAAATTGTTGTGAGCGTCGGCGCAGGCGCACAAAGAGCGCCGGCTAATCAATTGCTTCGGACCAACTCTTGCGCACCACACACGAACAGATGTGGTGTAAGTCGGAAATTAATAATTTTGATGTTTGTTTTTGACGTAATTTAATTGTTCATTTTACTTTTAGTACAATGTTAAATTAATTTTCAAAGCTTTTTTGTACAATAAAATATGTACTTAGCTTCAGTTTAATGATTAAAAATTAACACATTAATTATGATATTTTCGTGTCATGAAATCGTGTTTTTACTTATCACGAAAATAATTTGATCAAACAAAAACAAAATTCACGTTTTTTTTTTAATTTATAATATTTCCTCATCTATTTTCTTTATTACCAATTCAAACAATAAAAATTGTATTACCTAACACCGAATTAATATTTCTGAAATTCTCAAATTCCTCAGTTACACCATGTTCCCCCACGAGCCGTCATACCCCGATCCAGTGCCGACTCTTCATTTATTTTATTAGCCGGACTCCGCGAGGCATCGTAACTCACTCTTCTAATGCATTTATTTATTTCAACCATATCTTTAATTACGTGGACTTAAGAATTAACGAGCATCAATCCGTGGGACTCCACAGTGCGATATTAGTATGCAGTGTTTGTTTAATACATACTTCTATAGGTACTAATATTATAAATGTGAAAGTAATTCTGTCTGTAATGCCTCACGACTAAACCGCTGGACGGCTTTGATGAAATTTGGCAAGAAAATTTAAGACCCGAGAAAGGAAATAGGTTACTTAAAGCGGGAAAATATAGTATACTGTATACATAATGACGACCTGATTGACTCCGGGGCCAAGCGATTGGATCGCTGCGCTGAGGGTTGAGGGTTTGATTCCCGCACGGGACGAAAAATTGTGAAAAACTTTTAGTTATAGTTTTTTATATCATCGATGCACGCATTTTTTTAGTAGTCGCATCAGCCAACATTTCCTTTTATATTATATTCCGATGTTATATTGAACAACTTAACATTGTTCCCAAAGGTCTAGTATGCAAAGTTTGCGTCGAAACTACGCCACTGTTGGCCACTGTGGCCCACTGTACTCCACTAGGATGAACTCTTAATTAAACCGCCGTGTTTACACGTGCATTGGGCAAACAACACTTTGTTTAACCCGTATCGTGAATAAACTAGGACTGGTCTAGAAAATGTTATGAACATTTGTAGGGTTCCTTTCTAATATAGAGTGGGTGGTGGGTTAGATTTTAGATTTTTAATATATGGCAATCAAATTGGTGTAATCTAGGTACTACAAGGTTCTTGAAGGAGAATCTATGACTTATTATAATATATATCTATGTGACACTGTTAAAAGCTGTGTTGGACCCTAAGTTATTAGTTTTGATTAGGGGTCCCAAGCCATGATCCCATTATCGTCAGCTGGAAGACTTCCAGTAATGAAGAAAGCTCTCCCCCTAAGAACGCCACAATGAATGACAACTTGCCATTCGCATCCACCGGTTGCCCGCAACTCTGACGAAATCGTCGTTCCACCTAGCGGGAGGCCTTCCGACGATGCGTTTTCCGGTTCATGGTCGCCACTCAAGCACCTTTCTTCCCCAGCTTTCTAAAAATACCAGAATATCGGGTCAAAATACCGGGCAAATACCGAAATTGTCGGTATCCTGGTAAGCGACCCCTAATTTGGATAAGGACATTGACTATTTCTTCTAAAATTCCAAATTGTTTCCCGAACTCCTAGCAATTCCAGTAATATTCAAACTAAATCATATGTAAATAATCATATTTGGTAAACTAAATAAATTCTGTGATAAGAATGTACGCAGGTCATAAATGTGTGATTTGTGACAATTGTGTGACTTTACGAGTACAATATAACCTGGGGACACGGCAGTGCCCATGCCAAGTCGAGCAAAAAAGCGGCGCGGCCGTACCATCCTTTTCGCAGCAGCTCAGGTCATTTTCGACCCCATAACTTTGTCGTGAAAGCTTGAATTTTCAGTAATTAAGCTGGTTCATATATCCCAATATCATTCTACTGATGCGGCCTTTTTTGCCGCACCGCCTTCTTCAGGGGGCAAAGCGAGGTCGCAGCAGGTACAGCCGACATTCTATCAACAATTAGCCCACTTACCCCGCAACTAGGCGCTGTAAACAAATCCGTGCTTTGTCCACCGAGTTAACATGGCTCAGCTAAGTGCTGGCCGATCCTTGTTAACGTTTTAGGTTAACAAGGCGACCGCGGTGTTTACGGCCGGTGTTGGTACAAGGAGGTAGCGCCTTACTGCTGTGTTTGGGATAGATGAGGAGAGAGCGGCGGTAGAAGTAGCGGTTGAGGGTTACGTTGTTTCAATACGGTTGGTGATTAAAGGAAAGAGGCTTGAGTCGTGAATAGTTCATGATTTTAACTTAAACATAGAGGCCCCGCGTTCTGCCATTTTTGCTTTCCGTGCATTGTGAACATGTGTACAAATGAAATATAATCTTAACATGTTTTTGTATAATTCCGACTGCACATTGGTATTACGCAGAACGCCAAGCTCGAATCAAATGCACAGCAAGTTAAACGTTCCTATGATGCGCGTGATGTATGTAAAATTAAATTTCAAATTGTCTAATTAGGTAACTACTCCAATTTGGGATAGTTGGTTTTGCTTCAATATTATGCGCTCACGGATTCTGGTTTGTTCTGTATTCTGAACTTAAACACAATCACTTAAACAATTATGCTTTACTGCTGTGTTTGGGATAAAGATGAAAGGAGAATGACGATATAAGTTTTGCCAATGTTGGTGCCTCGTTGGTCTAGTGATCGATAAGCGGGACTGCTAAGCTTCTGAGCTCGAATCCCGGGTCGGGCAGTGTTACTGGATTTTTCCAAGTAATTTTCAGTATCAGCATGAAGTTTGTATTTGTGCCCGGTTGATGGCAATAAGCTCGCCACCTATTGCATTGGGACTTATGACACACCAACCTGACAAAATGTTGGTGTATTATGTGCATTTCTGCCTACCTCTCCGGGGATACAGGCGTTATGTTATGTATTCAGTATTCAATGTACTGTTACTTAGTGTAATTTTATTTTCGCGTGGACGGTGTTGTAGGTATCCTATTACTAAGAGTTATCCTACGATTTTTAGGTTTAATTGCTTGCTCATAACTATTCAATCAATTATAAGTAAAGACGAAAGTCTTTATCTTAGACCACACCTGAAAAAACGATGACGTAGATTACAAAACATTTCAGTGTACTGTGTGTGTGTATTTAGTCTGAAAATTACCATATTACTAGTAATTATGTTAATTTAGTATCTTGTTTATAGATATTCATTATTTTGCTATAATGTTAACCCTAGCAATACTTTTAAAGGCCTTTCTAACCCTTACAGCTACTGCTTGTTGAATTTTTGACATAACCTTTCCATTTTGACACATAAATATTGACTCAACTGTCATGACTTATGTCCACAGCGGCACGAACTTCATATCTTCTTCTCTGTCACACGTAACACGAAAGAGAAGGAGGCCCGATTTTGAGTTGTCATATTGAATTTAACACATCAAGACCAATGTCACCAGTAGTCGGCTTTAAGTCAAAATTCGGCATGTTCCTCCAACAGCATTATCACATATATGGTAATAGGCACGGATGCGCGCGCGCCGACATCTGTGCAAACAAACTCACAACACAGAAACGAAACTAGAAAGAAACTGTATCAAATATAGAACGCGATTTTGGATGATTTTGTTTAAAACATAATTGGTGGGTACACCAAGTGGTGGGTATACTCCGGGAAGAGGGGACGAAGTTCTGTGAGACGCAACGTACCGGTAAGGGGTCCAAACTTTCTGCAGAATGTCTGCAGCTAATGAATCAGCGACGAGAAGATCCCACTGTCGCTTCGTCAGACCAGCGGGCTTTGAATAAAAGAATTTCTAAGCTGGTAAGGCGTGACCTCCGATGCTCCAATACACGCATTATTATGGAAGCTATCGAGCAAAATCGGGGGTCTAAAGTCTTTGTTCAGCCGCTGGGCCGAAGTCATCTGACGAAGCTGACCAAATCTAGTGGAGAAATCGTCGCCACTAAGCCGGAGATTCTCGCGGAAATTCAGGACTTCTACGGTCAGTTGTATAAATCTCATGCGTCCCGTCCCCTACCCAATAGAGAAGACCCGAGAGCCACTTTAACCCGCCACTTTACCGAAGAAATTAGCCTAGACGAGATCGAGATCGCTCTTAAACAGCTTAAGAATGGAAAAGCCCCCGGAGAGGATGGAATTACAACGGAGCTCTTGAGAGCAGGTGGAGCTCCTACGCTCAGACAACTCCAGCGTATATTTAATTCCGTCCTTTTTCTGGGGAGAACTCCTAAAGCATGGCACAAGAGTATGGTCGTTTTGTTTTTCAAAAAGGGCGACAAAACCCTGTTGAAGAACTATCGACCCATCTCTTTACTGAGCCATGTCTATAAGCTGTTTTCAAGAGTGATCACAAACCGTCTCGCGCGTAGACTCGACGAGTTCCAACCACCCGAACAGGCCGGGTTCCGAGGAGGATATGGCACCATAGACCACATCCACACAGTGCGGCAGATAATACAGAAGACAGAAGAATATAATCAGCCCCTGTGTCTCGCCTTTGTGGACTATGAGAAGGCATTTGACTCTATCGAGACCTGGTCTGTTCTGGAGTCTTTGCAACGGTGCCAAGTCGATTGGCGATACATCCAGGTGCTGAGGTGTCTGTACGACGCCGCGACGATGACCGTCCGTATACAGAACCAGCAGTCTGAGCCGATTCCGATGCATCGTGGAGTGAGACAAGGGGACGTTATTTCCCCCAAATTGTTCACAAATGCATTGGAAGATATGTTTAAGACTCTGGACTGGAAAGGACGGGGTATAAATATAAACGGCGAGTACATCTCACACCTGAGATTTGCAGACGATATCGTCATCGTGGCCGAAACCGTGCAAGACCTACAACACATGCTGCTTGATCTGGCTGAATCTTCAGTGTTTCGTGCTTCTTTCTCGAAGTTGTTCACGAGTATGTTTACCTCGGACAAATAGTCCAAGTGGGTAAGAACAACTTCGAGAAAGAAGCACGAAAAAGAATACAGCTAGGTTGGGCAGCATTTAGGAAACTTCGTCGAGTCTTTTCGTCGCCCATACCACAAAGTCTAAAGACGAAAGTCTTTAACGAGTGCGTCCTACCCGTCATGACATACGGAGCCGAGACGTGGACACTGACTGTGCGACTTGTCCACCAATTTAAGGTCGCTCAGCGAGCTATGGAAAGGGCTATGTTGGGAGTTTCTCTGAAGGATAAGATCAGAAATGAAGTTATCCGACAGAGAACCAAGGTTATCGACATAGCCCACAGGATTAGCAAGCTGAAGTGGCAGTGGGCAGGTCACATCTGTCGCAGAACCGATAACCGTTGGGGAAAACGTGTTCTGGAGTGGAGACCACGACTCGGTAAACGTAGTGTAGGACGTCCTCCAGCTAGGTGGGGCGACGATATACGCAAAATGGCTGGCAGTGGTTGGAGGCGGAGGGCCGAAGATCGAGCTCAGTGGCGTGCCATGGGAGAGGCCTATGTCCAGCAGTGGACTGAGATAGGCTGATGATGATGATAATTATCAAAATTTTTTGTAAGTAGATATAGGTTTAGGTATGTATGGAAAAATAGAATTATGCATGCATAACAAGCGAGTAGAATAAAAAAAAGATAAATGAATGAATCGATAGTCAATAAAAGTAACAAGTCGAATGTTTCTATAGAACCCTATATGATAATTAGTTTGACTTACCTACCCATAAAAAATCAGCAATACGCAGTTTTGAAACATTTTTTAATAAAACCGCGCCCTAAGCTCGCAAAATATCAAACACACAAACACCCAGACTCGAGACAAACGTTTGCGGTTCGCACTAATTTTTGCCATCGGGAATCAAACCCGCCACCCTAAGCGCAGTAATCGCTTAACAACTGCGCCAATCAGGTTGTCAAACTTCTTTAGGTACTTTTCCCTTACCATATAGTTCCTGACATGGCCACACTTAAAAAATACACCCTACATAAAACCTAAGTATGTACCTAGATTCAAAGTTCAATATAATAAGAGAATACCAAACTCCTTTCGACATAATTCGTGCTAAATCTTTTAAACCTAACCTTTCTTCCGCTAAAGGTTACGACAATAAATACAATGTCTATCAGAAACATTAAGTTGTGCAAATCTTATCGGCAGGAACTCAATACTTGTTTAGTAAAAAGGTACAAATAGTTACAAGAGAGTTACGATGTACCAAGGACCCAAGGTACTGTACGAAGCACTTCAATCTTTGTGCGTATGATAACCATTCTATATTATGTTTATTTGAAATTAAATGTTTGAACGTCGTGGTGGCCTAGTGGTTAACATACCGGATTTGTATACCGGATAGGTTCAAACCCGGGCAAGTATCAACGTAACTTTTTCAATGTTATAAATACTTTCTTAGTTATCCTAAGACACCACTGACTAACGTTGACGGAAAACATAGTGAGGAAACCTGGATTTAATTATCTGAAATCGCCAACCCGCAGTGAGCTAGCGTGGTGATCAAATGCTCAATCCTTCTCTATACGAGAAGAGGCCTTTGCCCTGCAGTGGGACAGTTATAGGCTGTTATAAATGTTTGAACTGAGCGGCTGAGGCCACCATTTGTAAGCATTATTTTTAATGAGAATGCCATGAGCAGTAAATACAGAATATATTATGAACTCCCTTTGCACTGGCTGCTTTTCTATTAACCCTATGAATGCCTGTTTGCAAGTTTTTAGTAACACCTTCCAACTGTAAAGTATGTGTTGTAGAGGACATTCATCATTTGTGTATGGAATGTGTTCGATATGAGGCTGATAGGAGTAAGCTTTGAAATTGAACAAGAATAATATAGGCACAATTGACGACCTGTTTAGCGCAGTGGCTAAGCGATTGGACGGCTGCGCTAAGGGTTGATTCCCGCACGGGGCAAAACTTTGTGCATTTTGTGTGTATGTGATATTTCATGTTTGTGAAACGCACCCGCGACACAGGAGAAATTCCTAGTGTGGGGCGACGTTTTTTTTTAAAAAAAAAAAATTCATCAAATATTAACCAATCCCAGTTGCGATGATGCTAAAAGGTTGTTAGATTTCATGGCCTTGATACATTGATCTTGCTTGTTTTGGCAAATTGGCATCAAAATGGCGGCTTTTGATGTCATTAAACTCATTGATGGATTACAAACAACCATCTTAGTTTGTTGGTACTTTTGCAGGCCAGTGTAAAACCATCCCAATTTGGTAACTATTACAGTTGATTTTAATATATTAAATAATGACTGCTTACATAGTTATTATTAGGTAGATATAAATTAAATTATATATTACAATATACTTAAGCTTATTTACACTTATTTACCCACTATATAGAACCTACGTTAAAATATAAATATATACAAAAGAAAAAATTTAAACTAAAAATTATTGAATAATTAATATAAATTGTCAAGCTCAGTCCACATTTCTTAATAGCCTACTTCCTCTTTGTGTCCAAGAACAAACGCACTTAGTTTTATTAACTGTTTCATACATCCGCTTCATTTTATAAAAGAGTTATTAGTTGCGCACGCGCCTCTTTGCAGGTGGTCTTTGCGAGCTGATTTATTTATATCATTATTGTAATATGAACTAATTTTTATTAGGCTTTGTGTAAATGTTTTTTTTTTTAAATCTGCTGAAAATAGTTTTATTCATATAAAACTAAAACAAAACAGAAGAGGAATTTGGAAGTTCAGAGGTAAGAGGTAGTAATTAAGAGAGCCCTTTGCCCAACAGTGGGCAACTAGGCTTAAAAAAAAACTACCTATGTATCTTATTCGTTAATCACCGATTAATTAGCCAGTTCTGTTTACCTTCCGTAGGTACATAATACTTCACGCCAATCACAACTTCATCCTGGTAGATCCAATTAACTCTTCAACATTATCAACCGTGTACAATGAGTGGCTTCGACGTGCCGAACATAACCAAAGACAGCCGATATCTGCCGAGTAATTGAGCATTGTACGCACGCGTAATGGGACGTGCGCAAGAGCACTTCGCTGTTATCTTTATGAAGACGCATGCGCCGAACTAAACGGTGGTACTATGAGTGCGGTGAGACTAAATGGTTAAGGTGTTAGTTTTTGAGCAAATTGGATGATTGTCTTGGAAATGTTTTAGATTTAGTGTTAGCTACCGGCGCCCCGCGGTGTTACCCGCCACATGTTTTCGGGATAAAAAGTAGCCTATGTGTTAATCCAGGGTGTCAGCTGAAATTTCATCAAAATCTTTATTTTACCTTTTATTTTTTCAAAAACGTCACACCACACCAGCTATTTCTCCTGTATCGTGGGTGCGTTTCCCAAACACCCAGAATCAGGACAAACATCTGCGGATCACAGTAATTTTAGTTCCTTGCGGGAATCGCAACCCCTAGCGCAGTAGTCCAATCGCTTAGACACTGCGCCACTCAAGTCGTCTTTCGTTTTTTTCCTACTAAATAGTTCCTAAAACTAGCATCGAGTTCACAAGGTAGTGTGTGAGTCCTAAATCCATAAAATTAGCTATCGTTGTGCGACGGTAAAGGCACGGCCGTCAGCTCGACTCAGGGCGACCATAACGAAGCTCATATCTTGCGACTTTCTCGACTTTGGCGGCCGCGGTGACACTAGTTTGTTCTGCAGCTTTATGACTACAGAACGAATGCCTTAGCATAGATGTATGCATTCATGGTTGAGGGCTTTTCTTCAATGTGTTTGTGTTGGTATATTGTGCATCATACAAATAGTATAAAGGCGAAAGTTTGTGAGTGTGTTTGTTACCTCCTCGTGCTCAAACGACTAGACCGATTTACCACATACACTAATACCCAGAGGGACAAATATCTGCAGATCACACATTTTTTGTCGCGCGAATCGAACCAGCAACCCTAGCTTCCACGCAATCACACTTTGCGACCACTAGGCCAGTCCGACCGCGGCAGTCCCAAATGAGTATGGGTAATAAAACTCCTTACAATAATACTTTTGACTCATAATACTACATAATCCATACTAATATTATTTTAATACTCGTATTAAAGTTACTCTGTCTGGTACGCCTTTACGACTTAACACGCCCAGCGACGGATTTTGATGAAATTTGGCATGTAGAAAGTTTAAGACCCGAGAAAGGACATAGGCTACCAAACGCAGGCGAAACCACTGGCAAAAGATGGTATAATATAGTACTAAAAGAACGTATTTGCTACAGAACTGGGTCCACTCATCTACATAACATTATTTGCTCAAGTAATTCTAGGAATATGTAACGCAGGCGTAGGCGGCTTGTGACGTCAAACTTGTGAAGTTTGCTTTCTTACCGTTGTTTGCGCTCGCGCACAGCCGCTGCCTCTGCTCCTGTTTGAAGATTATTTTGCTAGGAATTGTAGCAAGTGTATTTAAAAAAAAGGATAGGCCTTTCTTTAGACCTAGGTTTTTAGTATTTAGGATGTGGGATACATAGAAATGTAATTATTTAGTATAGAAGTGTAGAATTATCGACATCGGCCTTTCATGGTGCCGCACCTGTTAAGTTTACTGTCTTGTCTGCGCTGGCGCATCTGGTGAATCATTACAGCATTCTTCCGGATTGTAGATTGTTCAATAATTTGTGATAAAAATATCTGTGCCGTTTTAAAATTGTATTATTTGTTGCAGTACTTATTGAAAATATATTTAAAAAAAATTGTAGTTATTCTTTTTGCTCTTTGCTCATGTATTAGGCAGTGGACTTATAACAGGCTGGTTATCGGTCTTATAGATCAGTAAACAAACATTTTGATTCTATTTTTTATGAGGATATTTGGACGTAGCTAAGCAAAAAGGATCTAATGCGCATCGAACAAATTTTGAGTTATTTAACTTTAAAGTTTAGATCGTATTTCTTTTTCAATGCGAGACAGTAAACCTGCTGGTGTGATGGCAGACGAAGGGTATTTTCTTGTGTTTAAATATTTAAATAATGGAATTAGGTTTACTTTTTATCTCTTTAATATGTACAACTCAATTTTGGTGTTGGTGTGGGATGGATAATTTCTGCTTAACTACGTCCATTTGTCCTCAAGTGATCTAAATTATATTTTTTCTGATCTCGAGCTACTGCCAGCAAAAGATAAAATATTATTTAGATAAATATTTCTATACACAGACTAAAATAAATAATAAATCTGCGTAATATCTATATTTAATGTCTAGTAAGTAATTTGTATTTGTATAAACAATTTATATACACATAACAATGAGTTACAACGTCGATTCCGCGGCAGCCGCCTCATATTTACACACGTCCATCTTCACGTGTCTGTATTCTGGAAATAAGTTTAACAGAAATAAGGTTTATACCACATCATATCATATGTTTACAGTAATTCCATAATGTGGTAGCGGACGTACGCCAAAATTACAAAAGATGGTGAGGGTTAATATATTTAGAGCCTTCTTTACAAACAGGAGTTAATAACTAAGCTTGTACCTTTAAGACGAATGACTAAACACGACTAATATCAATATTTGTATATTAAAACTAAGACAGAGGTCAACTCCCTGTGTGATTTACAGGACCTCTCTTATGCTAAGCGTGGGGGAAACCCTTCCCTTCTTTATACTCACGTTTCTTCTCATCACAGTTGTACTCAAACAGGTCACAATTGTCGTTGAACATCCTCGTGATGCCGAGGGAGTCCTGGCCGCAGATCGGCACGAAGTCGTGTTGACACTGGTCGGCCATCTTACAGAAATTTATTACCTGTTACAGTAGGATACTTGGTTAAGAGGTTCTTTTTTTAGGCTAATTGGTTATTAGAGTTGTCAAAACTCTGATACCAATGATAAAAAAAATGACCAACTAGAGAGATACTGCTTAACTGGTCTTTGGTCGAGACTTAAAGGCGTTCTACCAGATTAAAGGTATTTAAGGTAGATATTTAAGGGGTATACATGGATCTTTCTTTCTAGTTATTTCTGGTATTTGGGTGACCGGTAGAAAATTAAAAAAGGCCCCTAGAGTGTTCCTTCCTACTCCTTTTTTGGACTCTCTCCTCGTTATGCTTCAATTGAAAAGCACGTAATATGCCTTTCGGAGAAACAGCACTAACTTGTTAGTGTGTCTGGAATTTTCTGGATGGTTAGCTCCACTGTGATCTAGTGGAACTATAATAATTAAGCTCACATGAAAAAACATTGCATTGATTATACCAGAAACAATTGTCTTCTTCTTTAATTACCAATTTAAGATAATTATGCATTTTAACAAAATTTACAGAATGAATCTACTTCAATCTCTTTCAAAATTTAATCACTTGAAAAGTAATAGGTTTCTTAATAAAACTCCACTTTGTAGAATGCAAAATCCATTTTGCTTTTTCCTATTGTGGCGTTGAGAGTCTTGGCCTAGCTTTGTTCATTGAGTATATGTCAAGAGGGACCAGCTATACCAAGGCTATGCCTCTAATTTCATTTATATTTTCGTTTACTTTAAAAAAAGGTGGGTATAAAAAGAGCATTTTCTGAATTTTGAAATAAAAAGAATATTGTTGGATTATACCCTGAGTTATTCTCTATAATTATGTTTATTTAAGTAACTTCATATGAAGATATAAGCAATGCAAGCCACAAAATAAGTGATGTCCATGTTTTACCGGTTCTAAGGGAAAGAAGTAATCTTCAGCTTCTATTTCAACGTGTGACCAGACTTCAGCAGCTAAACCAATGACAATTAAACCTGAAAAAAATACAAATAAGTACAGAATAAGTCTATAGAAAAGATCACTTTTTTGTTTATAAAGAACTAACAGATAATCGCGACTTGTCCGCGTGGGTTCGTTTAAACTTATAATATAGATGTTGTTGATAGTGTAATAGGTATCTACATTCTTTGCAAATAAATCTTGTCCGCGTGGGTTCGTTTAAACTTATAATATAGATGTTGTTGATAGTGTAATAGGTGTAACTTTCTTTGCAAATAAATCTATTCTATTATATTCGGCCAGAAACCCTCTCAAGCATCTTCAGAAGAGCCTACCAAAGGTTATAAAAATGGCTTAGGAAAGCATCACACTAGTATTATATAGGCGAAAGTTTCTGAGTGTGTTTGTTACCTCTTCACGCTCAAACTGCTTGACCGATTTTGATTAAATTTCATATAGAGGTAGCTGACACCCTGGATTACCACATAGGCTACCGCGGGGCGCAGGCAGTAAAGTTTAAATGTATTAACAGTATTATTACATAGATTATGAAGCAATCTCACTATGTCAAAAACTACTGCATTTATCTAGATAAATAAAAGAGAGAACCTTAGTAGGTTTTAGTTATAAGAAAGATACTTACTAGTAAAAACTTTCCTAAATATCATAGCGCGCACGAACACTTAGTCAAACGAACAACAATGATCTAGTTTAACAATGGTGGCATTTGTTTACTTTGAAGCAGCATAACTAAGGCGGTGGGACAGGAAATTATTACACAACACACAACATTATGATCAAAGCTTGAGTACGACGTTCATTTTGCAGAGGTGCTCAACATAGGAACATACAGAGTAAATTTTTACCAACTTTGGAAATAAGCACGACACTTTTGAGTGTTGAAAAGTATTCTCTTGTTAAACAATTTTATGACCATATTCACTTTAATAAAACAAAAAACCAAATTAATAAAAAATAAAAATTCTCTACTCCTATGTCTTTAAATATAAATATTATTGCTGACCAACAGAATATTTTATGAAATGTAAATAAAATACGTTTAAGCTATATATACCTACATCTAGACACAGCAATGTTTTACCAGTGTGTACCTATATGAAAATAATGATTGAAAATAAACAAATTGTTGAGCACCCCTCACAAAGGCACAACATTAACACTGATCTATAACTATTTTATGTAGTGTAACGTACTTGAATAGCGTATAGCGTCGGATATTATCATTAAACTTATTCCTGCCGCATCGGAATGTGGGTCAAGATAGCTGAAATATTTGTGTTTTGTGAGTAATTGGATTTTATATTATAGAATCTACCTTGCGATTTAAATTAGCTGCTAAGTCTCAAGATTACTATAAAGTTGGTGTTGTTAATTTTATAATTGGCAGGATATAGTAATAAATCCTGAATGAATTTAATTTATTACAAAAAAAAATACGCAATATTTCTTAAAGATAGTCTAAATCCTACTATCATAATATTTTATAATTGCAAAAGTGAGTTGACTTTTCTTTATTTACGCTGGAACGAATATAAATTGATTTTGCATTACCACTATAAGAGTTAGAATTAGGTACGACTTGTGGTTCATTGTGGCATTGTACAACAACAGTTCAACAGTCTTCCTGCTGATGATGATAACTTGCGAAAGGATGCAAAAGGCCCAAAATAGAAAACAGAGGCGTTTGAGGGAGGAGGCTTATGCCCAGCAGTGGGTCACATAAAGGCTGATGAGTATGATTTGCGAACCTTAAGAACCGGCGCACTGCATCTACTTCCTTCTTCGGGAGTATGGGAACCACATTTGTCACTCCACTTTGTCCCGCTTACGGACGAATTGTTAATAAAGGTGCAGATGCACCTTTATGATTAAAACTTGAATACAAACATCATCATCATCATCAGCCGGAAGACGTCCACTGTTGAACAAAGGCCTCCCCCTTAGAACGCCAAACATAATTCCATTTTATTTTCAGACATATTGTTACTGCTTAGGATATCGCCGGTGCGCAGTCATCTCCCGAGTTACGTGTCTACACCAGCGGTTAGCAACATTTTTTGTTCTTATTAAAATACACTGGCCTTCAAAATTAAGGACGACGCTTTTAAATTATTTTTTTCTTAACTCTAGACTTTAGAGATTTAAAATAAATTTCATTTTATAGCTAATTTTATCAGCTGTCTTTGAGACTGTAGGAAATTAAGGGGAAGGCCTTTGTTTAACAGTGGACCTCTTCCGGCTGATGATGATGATGATAGGAAACTAAACATTAGTAACATTTTAGTTATTATTATTTATTTATTGCAATTGAATAAAAACTTGGGGTTTAGTCGGTGGGAGTACGAATACACCTTCCACCGGAGGTAGATAATAAAAAAACCCAGTACAAAAGGCCTTTGTATCTGTATAGTTATCAAATGAAGTCGCGATAAAATACGTAGCAGTTTTATTCTAATGTATTAAGTAAAATATAGATAAGTAACTGTTAGAATAACTTGTTTATTTGCAGAATAAGATAGAGCAATACTGCTTAATGTCCGACTCGTGTGTCCACGATACGATTCCCATTTGTGGCAAGATGGGCGACGAGAAGAGAACCTTCCTGGACATTTGTGATCTGTTGGAGCTTGCTTGTGACACAAATCAGAGTTAGTATTAACATAACATAACATCACGCCTCTATTCCCCGAAGGTGTAGGCAAAGGTTTACATATATCGTACACCCATATTTCGCCAGTTATGTTTTTATTTTCCAATATAATGCAGCTCACAACCGTGAGGAATGGAGGAAGGAAAGGGAGGCCTTTGCCCTGCAGTGGGACGATCATGGCTGAAATAATAATAATATAATAGGGGGCCAACCTATTGCCATCAACCGGGCACAAAGCCAGACTTCATGCTACTACTGCGAATTTTGTGCTCAGCAGTCGCGTTTAGCAACAACTAGACCAACGAGGCAGTTATTGTATTATATGTATTAATCTTTTTAATTTTACTGCCTGGTTCGTTGTCGGGTCGGGCAGTGTGACTGGGCGTAATTTTATACTATTTATTTATTCATCAAAAAACATCTAGGAATTCTCCAGTACGTGAAGAAACAAAACATCACATACACAAACACCTAGACTCGGGACAAATATCTGCGCCTCACAAATTTTTGTCCCGTGCGGAAATCGTAGACGCGCATCAGTCCGATCACTTAACCACTGAGCCAACAGCCTTAATATCCAAGAAACAGCATGTTTATTGAGTTCAAATTAAAATACAGTTTGATGTTAATTTGTTTTCCAGTTTACACACATGTCGACGATATGCCAGGCTGCCCGGTCCCTAGGGAATATCACTGAAAATTAGACATAGAACCCAAAGAAGAAGAAGCGAGCTGATGAACACGTGTGTCCAATCATAGTAATTTATTTGTCTATAGGTACATACCGATTTTTTGTTGAGTTTTGAGCCGAAACCTTCTTCTTATCGTCAATCCAGACTGAAAATTGTGCATAATAATATCTAAGTAAAGCATTCTAAGAGCTCATACGCACTGTGCAGGTAGCCAAAACCAACAAAAAATCATGATTTAAAAATATTGTATTTATATCCTCATGCTACAATAAACACTGATGTCGTGTTTCAAGTTTATTGCTCTTCTAGTTGCATCTCTCAATAGTACGACGAGCGTGTATGAGGAATGAGATGCGTGTGAATGAAGCAAAAGAAGTATGCCAGGATCGTAGCAAATGGAAATCCGTGGTCTCTGCCTACCCCTCAGGGAATCAGGCGTGACTTTCAATAATATTGCTACATTATTATAATAAAATCTTTAAAGATTTCTAAAACTAAAGAGAGCATCGGAGACTACTACTTTAAGCGTCAAAGTACTATGAAAGGCGGTTATTTAAAATCTTAAACACATCTTGTGTAGTTTTCCTAACTCTATACTTACGTATACACAGAAAGGTCTATTCTCATAACAAACTCTCTAAGTATAACCAAGGTCTCTCTGCAATACTAAAATTCCAGACAAAGTCAGAAAGTCGCAGAATTACACCACAAATTATAAAATACCAGACTACACTCACACAACTTTTTAAGAGAAAAAGAATCTTAACTTAAATATGTGTTTAAGTATCATTACGGTAATGTGCTTCGGCCTGACCTAAGATCGTTGGAGCAGGAGGGCTGTATCAAAGGTTACGTGGGAGGGAGAGAGAGCGAAGGCTCGAAGGTTGACCGGGTAACAGGTTACAGCAGACAGAATAAGTATAGCGAATGCAGTAAGGTACGGTGGATCGGCGCATCTTATCTATACGATGGCACACCAATAATCTGGGTTTAACTGCGAGTTTAAAACTGCAGACGAGGGATTACGCGGTCAAACTCGAAATTTGGCGAGGATATTTAGCAGTAAGACAACTGTAATTATGGTTTGTAAATATTTTTTTATTATTATTTATTTTGTAAAAATAAATAATAAAAAAAAGTCTGGTATTTTAGGTTTTAACTAAGGTTAACAAGTTACCCTGTATAATTGACTGTGATATATATAGCTACTTGTACTATGAAAATTTATATTCAAAATTAAATTAAGATAGATCCGGGTTACTATTCTAGCATGATTGCCAATATTTCTTTTGTACCTAGATGAATGCTCAAAAATGTTTACCTAACTCATGAACTCTATGATAGAAATATTAAATATTTCATCAATAAATAACCAACTCAGTAATTATAGAACTCATTGCGTTTCATCAGTTACTTTGAGATATTTTTTATTATCTTTATACTTTTAAGAGGTGTAACCATCTCAAGACCTGATGATTTGCCGTTAGGTCTAACTAGATCTGAATTCAATTACTTAGGTGTAAAGGCAGATTGCATTTCAGACAAGAACATGAGTATTTTTTTACATAGAAAACTAAGAGTTCTTAATAGATTGCTATTAGCGATAATACTGACTACAGTTCATCTGCTTTTTCTGTTTCGTTTAAATCGCTCTATTAGACTCTAAAAATAGTTTCCATCCAAAAACCCTATACGTGGTATGTTCTACCACTAACTTGTAGAGTATACATATATTTATTTAATTTTGTTGTACATATATACATATATTACAACTTATACTAACTTACTTGACTGCCTCGTTGGTATAGTGGCGACTGCTGAGCACGAGGTCCTGGGTTTGAATCCCGGGTCGGGCAAAGTGTTATTGGGTTTTTCCATTAGGTAATTCTCAGTAGCAGCACGGAGTCTGGATTTGTGCCCGGTTGGTGGCAATAGGCTCGCCCCCTATTACATTGGGACCTAAAACATAACTGGCGAAATGTGGGTGTACTATATGTGCACCTCTGCCTACCCCTTCGGGGAATACAGGCGTGATGTTATGTTATGATGTTTATTTTATGTTACAACTTATATTGTTATAAAATTGTAAATACCTATTTATTGTTTCTTATTCTTTTTTCTCTTTGTCATAATACGTTTTGTTTTTTGTGTGATTAGCTTAGACCGTTCTATTTCAAGTAAATATTAATAAATATTATACTAGAAATAATATATAACTAAAGCAAGTGTATAATATTAATATATCATGCTTTAGTAAATGTTACAAATAAAATTAGCTTATTACCAACGTTCTTTTCAAAAACAATGTAATATTTTGTGGTATCTATTTATGACAAATTATTGTATCCCACCAGTTATTTTTTAATTAACTTCATACAATGTATCAATTTCCTTCAACCTCACCATCTCATCATCACCTTAAATTATTCGCAGTAACGCAAGACAGAGAAAACCTCATTAAGAAGCCAATTAATATTAATAACTTCCTTTATAACATTTCTATAATTATAATCCAATAAAAATGTAATAGCATATTTAATGTGAAATTTATAAAAAACTTGTAACTACTTGAAGTTTTAAGTTGCAGTGTAACCGGTCCGTGTTGTCCGTGAGAAAGCTACAATTTGAACAAGCCATAATTAGCGACTGGGGTATTAAATCACGGGCATGGACGCCCCCCTCCCCCTCCCTATCCGCGCCTCCCCGGCTGCGCGGGCGCCGGCCCGTTCGCAACGATTCCATCGATTAGCCCGATTTAAGGTCAAGTTTGGAACAGGTGGAATCGTAGGGTCAAGGACACTTGAACCGTAAATTATATGTCTCCGTGATCTAGATAACAGGTAAAATTATAGACTGGAGAATGAGAGAAAAAGTTATCGTTAACAAGTATTAAAGATGAACCCCAATTTAAATGTTAATTAAAGTAAATGTTATTGTAAAGTACCTACATTGATTAACATTAGCTTGCATTGTTTCTAATTATAGAAATCGCATTATCAATAATACAAAAAATCTTAAACAGGTATTGAACCTACAACCTCGCGCAGCAGTTCATTTACCCAATCCGTCAATCACGTTATTGATATTACACAGTTGATATAGAGTTACAATACCAAGTACTTATAGGTACTATCGAAGGGGGAGACTTGCTACTTACAGCTCTACCTATCCTTGGAGAAAAAATATTTCATGGAATTCGTCCCGGACCAGCTCAAAGTTAGTCTATATTTTCAGTTTCAACTTTAAATGGGACCAAGCCTATCGATGCGGTCATTTAATATAAAATAAAGTGTATTTTACATTTTAATATAGCCTGCTAGTTTTATATCTTTATACTCAAATTGGATCACTACGTTGCAAGCCTTTGCTCCAGACCTCTTTACACCTTCCGATCCGATTAATTCCCACAAACATCAACGTTGAACTGTGAAACCGTACCCGAATAATATAATTTAAAAATGCATACGTGGCTAGTATTGTAGGTTCCGATATATTGATCGGATCGTGTCGATCGCAAGGTGTGAGAGGACCTGGTGCTTTTGTTTGCGCAGTACAGGCAGGTAAACAGGACGGACGCACCGGCCGACAATCGCGCCATCTGCACGCCACGCCCAGCGACCCCGCGACCGATGGCAGGGCTGGCAGCCAACCGATTGGTCAGCAGACGGCGATAGACCATGTCCTAAGACACTATCCT
The DNA here is from genome assembly GCA_946251915.1 of Abrostola triplasia. Taxonomy (NCBI): domain Eukaryota; kingdom Metazoa; phylum Arthropoda; class Insecta; order Lepidoptera; family Noctuidae; genus Abrostola; species Abrostola triplasia. The sequence continues at coordinate 6,759,773 of OX276439.1, forward strand.
GCATCTGTGTACGGTAAGAACTAACCGAACTTAAGAGGTACTTTTCTAGGACAATTCAGAAGTAACCTTAGACATGTTGCCTCGTTGGTCCAGTGGTACTAAGTGCAATTGCTAAGCGTGAGGTTCCAGGTTTGATTCTCGGGTCCTGCAGTGTTATCAGCCTTTTCTATTGGGTGTTATCAGTAGCAGCGTAAAATCTCAGTTAATAAATAGTAAAGGATTCGCTTCTTCTTATATAGGACGTAACGGATCTACAACATAATTGGCGATATGTGAGTGTAGTAGCTATACAGATAGGTACCTCTCCATCAATCCATTCCAATAAACCCGAAACAAATTCAAGTAAGTCAAAAGAACATAAAGATACTCGTATCATAAAACCTAAAAGATAAATCACCAAACACCACATTAGGCATTAAAAAGAAGATCCATAATGGTTCGCAAGAAATCTTCACTGCACGCAAACTAATCCTACATTAAATTAACATTTACACAACTCGAAAACTTAAGCTCTCATTAAGATGAATCAGCTAAACAGCAAAATTTTAATATTCCGTGAACCATCTATACCCTAAAATTGCTCTCAATCAAAACTGAGTAATCCTAATCCGAGCTTTGTAACCTTTCAATTTTGCCTCAACAAATAAAATTACAAGACTTCGACAGCCCTGTGGTTAAAAATGCATCTTAAGTGAGGTCTGTTTTACTTACCTCGTAACTAACGGCCTGAGTTGGAGATTATAAAATTATCCCCTGCACAGGTGATGTTTGACGAAACGTCCTTCTGTCTTCTTAAAAAATGGAAGAGTATATCGAATTTGTTATTTTAGAATCGCTTGGGAATACACTAGCTAGCGATCACTACAGCCCCCTTACCACGAACTCTTAAATCAGCTATGCTATTCTCTATGGATTCCGTCTTGCGTACAGCGCTGAGTAAACTGAGTATCGCTGCTGCAGCAGCGCTGTACGCAAGGCAAAATCCTAAGAGAATAGCATAGCAGGACAGTTTGCGTTGTTAAAGCGATACATCGCATTACACCGCATGTAGCGGTGTCTCGCTTTCACATCTTAAAAAGTTCTGGTTTAAAAGTTCATGGTAAGGGGGCTGGCCAGTAATTGGTGATGCATTGTCAATAATTCATCTATATACAACCTGAAATACATTCATTGCAAAGAAAGTTATTTACTTCGCAGTGTACTACTTAAGTTTTTCTATAAGGAATCTAAAGCAGTTATCATTCTTATTTATAAGCATTATTTTTAAGCATTCAAAAGAGAACTAAATACTGATCAAAATTAACGCGAGCAAGGTCCGGGGCCAAGCTTAGTTATCCCCGAAGAGTTAAAAGTAAGCCGGCTTACGAAAATAATAAATATTATGGATCAGAAATGATCTTAACACTTTAAAAATTGGTCAGTGTACATTTAATAACAAAATTATAGGTTGGATAAAGTTGTTTAATGAACATATGGTTATAAATAGTTATTCTCTTCAGCTTATTATGCAGCTTTGGGTACCTAATGCGTTTGTTTTTAATAAAATCCCATCATAACTAATGTAATTATGAATTAGTGTTAGAAGGTATGAATAGATTGTGTAAACTTTTATTAAAAAAATATTTTGTACCTTTCTATTGTTTTGTATTAAAAAATATAATTATATTATATAAATATTTAATAAAATTAAATATTAAATAAGTATTCTTATTCGAAACACGAGCTTGACGCGGGAGAAAGACATGCATAAAAAAATGCAATCGAATTGAAAACCTCCTCCTTTTTTTAAGTCTGTCAATAAGGATCAATCCAAATAATTACAGCAATTTAATTTAAAAACATCCTTAGATTAATAAACTAGGTGCTCACCAATTAAAATCAAATAAAAAACTCCACAATAACATTGCCACATATAAAAATAACCTTATAAAGCCTAATCTACGGCGCGATGGTATCTTAACGACCTCTTTAGTGAAAAAGGACTGACAAAATCAGTGCACCACCCTACACAGCCGGGTATTCCTGGTAAATCGGACGCAGGTATAGACGTGGAGAGAAGTGTTAAGAAATAACAACTTAAGATTTAATTTTATAGAAAAATATTTTCGAGTTCTGCTATTAATTGATATTATTTTTTGGTTTGGTAAGTACCCTTTTAAGTTTCTTGGTGAATTTCAACTTGGTGCAACTATGGACTTTGTAAGCCTATGTATAAAATAAAAATTAATTATTAGATATGAAAAACTTCACAACAGTAATCTCAAAACACCAACATTTCTTGTAGCGAGCCTTATGCCATTTTTATTAAGATAGGCCCATTTTTTTGGCCCCGGAGGATTGGCATTCACTTGTAGCTTTCCTGAGCGATGATACCTGCTTTCGTTCAGTTCTAACAGGGCACTGAGCAAAAGCCAGTTAGTTACATACTGTAGGCTGAAAATATTATGGGACTCGAGCAAATAAAAAAGGAAACCGTTAGAAGATAATTTCAAGTCTACTTTTAAGAATAGCATAATTTGACGACATTTTTTTTATTTTGTGTATTTGGTATTCGTCTTATCGTATGCTTGATAAACAACCTGATGTCAGAGTTGAATCGCCTGCAGGCCTCTGACATGGCATTACACACCGTTGAAAAATCTCTCAGGTGTGCCGTTTTCCTCACGATGTCTTCCTTCACCGTTTAAGCAACTGATACCTAATTTATGGTACGCATATCGCACATGAATTCGAAAAGACATTGGTGTGTCGTGTAACTTTGACTTGGCCATCCAAAGGTCATACCACGCGGCTCTCACTGTTTATAGAATGCTGTTGTGTTTTTGATTAAACCTGGATTTGATGAATTTGAAATCGTCGTTCTTTTATGTTCTCTACAGTATAAGAAGTGGCTTTTGCCATACAGTGGGATAGCTATGGGCTGGTACTATAATATTTTACTTTTGGAATTAGTTTCAATACCAAATAGGCACTTATCATATCATATATTCCGGGGATGCTCGACCAGTTTCGGGCTCAAACGAAACCTTTATTCATGAGCTGGTGACGGGGGGTCATGTTACTTATAAACGATGCTAAAATTTTAAGATAACTACGCCTTAAGTCTATTGACAATGATAGGTATAATTTAATCAATTGTTTAACTGACAATTTTTATAAGTAAGGAGGTTAACTCCTACCGAAACATAGGTTGGTATTACAGCTGATTGTATTAACTTTCTTCACTCAAAAACGTCCTCACCTGTACTCAGTAACTATGATAATAATCGGGTATCCTAATAACAGTGTCGGGCTCTTTGTCTATTGTTTACATTAGGGTGGCTCGCTACGTGATTTCGGTGGTCATGCCGGCCCCTTTGCGCAGACCTCCCTGCTGTTATTGTTAAATACGTCGTCATTCTGATATGTCTACAGCGTGTTTGGGTATTGACTGATTGAGTTTTATGTACGAGACTTACGTAGACTAAGGTGCTTCGAAGTTTTATGTCCACCCTTTACACTTTTGTCCTTATTTATAGCAAATATTTTGAGAGAAAAAAACTAACATTTGATGAACTATATCTGTTTCCAAAATATTTATTTTTTTGTTAGTTTTAGTAGTCTAGTATACTTATACTCTGTAAACGAATAGTTAATGTTTTTCGTTATCGTCAAAGTTTTTGTAGAACGGCTCAAGTATTGGAGTGGCAATCGTATTGCCATTTTATCAGGCATGCACTAACGTCCCCGACTATAAAGAAATACTTTTAGCAGTGAGATAAAACTGTATACGTCGCCCTGCACACATAAAACAAAACTTTTCGTAGAGAACACATAGAGTATCTTAGATACTCGCCGATTAAATAAAGAATATAAAATACACCAGTCCAACAATTGCCGCTTAGGTACAAGTTTTTATAAACCTCCGAAAACACTCCCAATAAAAAGAAACTCGTCAAAAAACAGCCTGTACGTGAAGGAAGGGTGCGCGGGCGTTTGTCGGCGCAGACGCAGCACGTGGCGCAGTTTAGCCTGCGCGTGAGTCGCGCGCTAATGACACCGTGTCACTCGACTCCCGGCCGCCGAACGCGCCGGACGTAAAGTAATGTGCCGCTCTATTATCTATTATGTATGTTTAATTAGGTATTTTCTTCGAATAAGCTTAATTTCCAATTAAATGGTTCAGCAGAAGGAGCGGCAGCTGTTGAGTCTTTGTATGTTTGTTTAAATTATTTATACTGACGAGAGGTAAACTTAACGTAACGTTTCAATAACTTTAACCAACACGACGTGTTTTCCTCGCAGGTTTGAGATAATAATACAGTCTGTAATTCAGGACAGTTTATTTAATTGATGAACTACATTATCGCGCTAACGTTCACATTTACTTCAGGCATACGCTAAATACCTACGGCTTATTAATCAAAAAATAAATTAATGTTGAAATGTTGATACATACTTCACCAAAACCGCTCTACATTAGTCAATAGGTGATCAAAATGATCAAATACGTTTTCATTCATCATAAAAAGCACGATACGGTTTCTAAACAGTTAAACACAGATGCTCATCTCATTGCTCAAGTTGGTTGATGCCATGAGAACAAACTGTAACTATTAGTAAACTGGAAAATTGATTTAATCCGTCTCTACCGAAAGAAACGACACTGTTTGATCAAAAACCTGTAATTTATACAAAAACGAATAAAACATTCGTATGTGTTAATCATTGCGGAACCTTCCGTTAGGTGGACCGACGATATAGTCAAAGTTGCTGCAAACGGTGAATGCAGATCGCAAGTTGTTGGTCATCGCAGTGTTCTAAGGGGGAGGCCGTTGTTCTACAGTGGACGTCTTTTGGCTGATGATGATGATGATGATGAGTTTATCATTATGCTTGTAGCTTCCGATGGAGACACCACATTTGGTTTAGTTGATACCAGACTTTCGTAGTCTTATGTAGAAGAGTTCAAACCTAATGAATTTGGTCCTTATGCATTTGGACCTATTCCTTTTACGCATGAACCGACTGATACCATATTCATGACAGAATTTTCGTATTATATGCTTTTCACCAATATTCCCAAAGGTGCAAATTGTGAAGCCACTGTGCAATGCAATGCAAACCAATTGCACCCCAAACAGTCCTTTCACAGACATTTGTGTCCGTCATACATCACCTGCACTCTCCTACGTCATCTTCACGACATTTATCACGTTCGGCGTGCCGCTGGACGGCTGTTAACATTACAGTTAGGGCGCCCGCGCCGGTCGGCAGCCAACAAAACCTTTTAGCAAGTTCAGTCAATATCAACAGCGGACGAATATTTTATGTCATTTCTTTACTGCAACCGTTTTTCTGGCAATTTGGAGTTACTATTTTATTCTGATGTTTGAGTATAAGATGTCGTAGTTGCGTAGCGGTTGAAAATTTGTCTCTAAAGGATGCAGGTTCAATTCTAGGCAGGTATGTACTTAAATCTAAATTTAAAGGGCATATCCTAGGGCCCATATAAGTATCTAACTCTATCTGCCTAATTTTGAAATATGGCAGGCTGACAGTGCAACTGGCTAGTTCTCTTTTATTGTGGCGTTTTAAGGGGGAGGTCGTTGTTCAACAGTTGACGTCTATCGGCTGATGTGATAAAGCTGAAAGTATAATTTGAATTAACATGTCTTTATCCAAAGATACACGGCTTATAAATAACCAATATCACCAAATCATTAAGCATCCTCTTTATGTACTCAATGTAATAATTACTCTCCAAAATCTCGTGGCCGTACGAAGTTCTCACATTAACGTGTTGATGTCGAGATTATAGTGGTTATCTGCGTAACCCGCGCAGCCCGAGGCGACCACTCATCTTGAGGCTTTTATTTTTACTCACATAAGGACCACACGTTTTAATTGAGAAGTTTTAAAAAGGCTGGTAACATTTTGACGAATTACCATAGCAGGGAGTCGTACCCTGTGTTAAAAGTAGCAGGGTAGCCATGCTATGGAGCACCTAAGTAGGTACCAAGATTTAAGCATCTATGATATTAGAGTTGCACAGCACAGCTATTCTATTCTATAGATATTCTATCTGCAATAGACTAGATCTATCCGAAGTTACCCAATTGATGTTAAGGTTGCGTATTGATCAAAGGCAATTTTGTTTTACTTAAAATTTTCGTCGCAACCATAAGAAGATTATTGTCCATTTGTCTCAAAATTCATGAGTATTTTCAGAAATAAAGAGTACGATATTTTATAACGCTTTGATAAACTTTTACTTGTGGTAAAATAAACATTAGAAAGTCTGACAGAAACAAAATATGTCCAATTCTAAGTAATGAACTATTCAGGACTGATATGCGTAGAATATAGGAATTCAATTCTGAGCTGAACTCGCCTCTATACATCAAACATATTGAATAACAAACAATAAAGCATTAAGTGTAGTTTATTTAGAATTGTATTGTATAAAAGTGGCCAGTTACTTCAAAGGCTTGTTTGAAAATGAAGAAAAGTCAGAATCAAGCAATCCCACATAATCTATATTCAATAATAAAGCTAACATCATCAATAACTTAACAAACAAAGATAGAATTGAAAACTGTTATAAAATAATGTAATACTTAGTCATAGATATATTCCAAGGATAATTAACTACAACAAAGACAAGCTGAAGCTAAACATGTCACTAATCAATAAACGCTAACATAAAATTAACTTAAACCACTCTAAGTAGCGCTTAACGAAATACAGTAAATAGCACACGGGTCCTAAATATAGCAAGCACTTGCTAACTCCTTGCAACACTTGCACGGATTAAACCTCCATACGCCACCATAAAACCAACGAATGCCAACGAGCCGTCATTAAATTCTAATTAACATTAGCGATCTAGATGCGCTCGCGCACCCCACCTATACGGCAAATCTCTGAGCCACAAATCGACGCTTATTACGACAATATCAATAACTGTCATTGCGCCCAATCATTATAGTTTCGTCTCGTTTACGCGAAACAACAGTAATTACCCGGCCATTACCTACATCTCTTTCGAACTCATTAATCTAAAGCGAAGTAAGTAAGGTACAACTCTTTCCATTTCTTTCGCGCGAAACAACGAACGATGCTGGAAAAACGTGCCTCACAAATATACGCCCGTCTCTCTCACACTCGCGCAGTACCGCGCTTGAATTAAAACCTTCAAAAGAATACTTTTTTTCTAATTACACCACAGTTACATTTCCAAAATGACAAGACGAAAGTGTCTCGAAAATTTGAAATTGGAGCAGTCCCCACCACACGTAGGGATTCGTTAAGGCGCTCGCGCATGTTTTTTCAACGTAAAAAAGAAAATAAGGCTCGCGGGAAAGAGAGGCTTAGTTGCTTTTTATAGTCGTTCTCCCGGTGCGCCGGCGCACGGAAGTATCGGAGCTTCAGGATCGAGCCTTAATCTCATTCTAATAAAAAGCTCACGCATAAATTGACGCGCTGACATTAGATTTAAATTATAATAGTTTTTTATTAGTGGATTATGGAAAATCGTGTGAGATCGTACGGTTGTTGAATAATGCCGGGCACGTGCAGTTTATTGTTATTTTTATTGTCGCAATTAACATTAATTTTGTGAAGTAAAGTGTGAAGGGATGTTTTTATTAAGTTATCATTAAGACTTCGACGTTCGGGCAGTGTGGTCGTGTTTACTTTATATTTTTTAATTATAATGAATTGATTTATCGTGCTGCAAGTGTTAGTAGATTATTTGGAGATAATATTGAACAATCAAGATGTTTTTAAGGTAAGAAGAATTTCAAACATTACTCTATTATTGATTTATAATAATAATGTCATTATTATAATATGTTTTAGAAAAGATTTAATTAAGAATAAATATTGCACTATTCAAATATTAGAAAATATACTCATTACGATACAGATACCTGGATCTATCTGTAATTTAAAATATACATTATTGATTAAAAAAGTTTTACAATAGATCGCTTGTATTTTTATCTTTAGTATTTTTTTATTTAGTTATGTTTTAGAAGGCCAACTAGAATAAAAACCAATAGATTATTTATTTATTTATTTGTACAAGAAACTTCACAGCTTGCAGTTCTAGATACACAATAATTAATTTATAACTTAACAATACGCTAATGACGGAGTATACATTTTTACCTATTTATCAATAATTACATTCAGATGGAGTTTATAGTTTTATCTATTAGGTTAATATATATTTAACTATTTATTATTATGCTTAAGATTTCAGTTTCATCTTTGAAAATAAAATGTTCAAACAAATACAATTGTAAATATTGCCTTTGTTACATATGTGTTAACCATATTAGTTTTCGTCCACCATTGTTTCATATATTTTCACGAAATATTCACACAATTATCGACATTAAATGTATTAGTACAAAGGCGTTTACAGCATATACAGTTCTGCATACATAAACACATTACTTTGTCGGTTGTATGGCAATACTTAGGTAATGTCACAAATTTGTGACCTTGTATGGTAATATTTGCGTCTAAATATTACGTATCTAAGTTCGTGATGTGCCTTTTGATACATATTCTAAATACAGAAACGACGGATTTCGTGATACACGGGTATTTTCATAAAGGTATTAAAAGGCACGTGTGAGACGCGTTAATTTTTTTTTTCAAAGTTGCTCCTTTTTTACATTTACTATCAAAAATTTTGATAATTTTTAAATCTGCGATTACTTAGGTACTGAATCTATTTTATCATCATATAATTTAGTCGTCGTTTAATATATATTATCTACTTATTAATACTGAAAGTTTTAATTATCACACATTTTTAATCTAAAGATGATGAAGTTGAAAAACAAATATACGAGGATTCCAACATTAAATTCAAAATCAAATTCAAAAATGTATTCGCAAAAATATGGTGTACAATGGAGTTCAGGGGTTTTTGAATTATTTCCTAAGTATGATTAGAATATCAAAATTTACATTGAAAGATTTACGTCCTGTTTCCTAGATAGGTAACATAACAAGATGAATAAATAGTTTTTTAACAATTACCACTACATCAAGCTACCAACTGTGGATATTTGCTAATGATGAGAAATATCTACTAGAAAATTTTATTAGTAGGTACACGAGTAGATATGTATTTCTCCTATAATGACTATTATAATTGACTTATCTACGCAATATTAATTTAAAAATGCATATTATATAATTATAATTTCGCGTGATGGTAGGTATGCAATTATAAATTAATAATTATATAACTCGATTTTATCAATTAAGTTGCTCTTACTAACCATCTTCTTTTAAAGACTGCCTCGTTGGTTTAGTGGTTGCTAAGCGCGACTGCTAAGCACGAGATCCTGGGTTAGAATCCCGAGTCAGGCAAAGTGTTACTGGGTTTTTCCATTAGGTTATTTCCCATTGCAGCACGGAGTCTAGATTTGTGCCCAGTTGATGGCAACAGGCTCGCCCCTATTGCATTGGTACATTAAAAAAATAACGGTCGAAATGTGGGTGTACTATATGTGCACCTCTGCGTACCCCGTTGGGGAATACAAGCGGGATGTTATGTTATGTTCTTTTAAAGGTACAGTTTCATTTAATCACTTCGGAAACCACGTGTTCTTAAAATTAAGTTGCAAACACGCAAATTAACCTTCAATTTCCACACACTAACATGTGCAAAATAAAGGAAGAAATACAGTAATAAAGGAAACAAACACATTTGAAATAAGAACAAAACAAACGGCCAGTTGTGTGCCTTATTTGCACTGAGAATTATTCGATATTTTTTTAAAGTTACATAAATAAGGTCGACTAAAAAAGTCGCACCTCATTTTTTGCTGAATAGATACTTCAGTGTTGCTTGTACCGTTAATAATATCAAGGTTATGTTATTTTATATTTTTTTAATAAGTTGGCGAAGAAAGTAACTCATGAGTTATAATGGGTGTTTATATTTTTTTGGTGTTTGCGCACTAGTTCTGACTATATTTTTAGGACAACATTTAGTTTATGCATGAAGAATTCCGTTGCAAGAAATATTGCAAATAAAATATTTTTGTGCAGCGATCCAATATAAACAATCAGATGGTGCCCCTCATAATTAAAGTGAACGAAAAAGTCTGCAAAAATAATTCAGTCCTCTAATAAAGTAATTAGAATAGATATAATCAATTTGTGGAAGGTATTCTCTTTTTCCTAGTAATCACAATTACATAAGAGGCAATATACCTATTAATTATTTATTATTGTAATTTATTAAAAATCTACTTTAATGATAGATAATAAAATAATGTCGTTTATTGTGACGTTCTAAGGGGGAAGCCTTTGTTCAACAGTGGACGTCTTCCGACTGATGATAATGATGATGAAAAAAAATTGTATACATGATTCACATTAATGCATAGAGCGCATTCTGGGGGAGTTCACACCAAGCGAACCTGGTTTTACACCAAATTACTCATAGGCTCTTAGCTATAAAATCTCTTAACGCATCAGTATAAGGATGTACACGCGAATTCTCCGTGTTAACTGTAATTATTGTTCTCATTGAGGTCTTATCGTATGGTTGATAAACAACCTGTAGTCAGAGTTCAAACTGCCTGTAGGCCTCTAACATGGCATTACACACCGTTGAAAAATCTCTCAGGTGTGCCGGTTTACTCACGATGTTTTCCTTCACCGTTTTTAGCAAATGATAACTAATTTGTAGTACGCACATGAATTTAAAACGACTTTGAACTTGCGAACTTTGACTTTGCAGTCCTATGGTCATACCAATCATCACAGCTATCGGCTAAATCCATGTGGTAGGATGATAGGCTAACTTTGCGTCAAATGATAGGGTAATACATCAGTTTATATTTACTTTAAGTTACAAACATAGCTTATTAAAATAACATTATTTAAACAATAATTACTTTATTAGGATGAGATTATTCTACAGCTAATGCTGAGAACATTTTAACAACGGACGTTACATTATCATTGCCAACACCCTAAGGTACTGCCTAGTTTGGGGTCCGCTAACGTAATTAGGCTTTATGACAAATAAACGATTTATTATTATGGGTTCAAATCCCGGGTCGGGGAGTTTTGGGTTTCTGCATTAGGTAATTCTCAGTAGCACTTTCCCCGACCTGAATTCGTACCCGGGATCTCATGATCATCAGTCACGCTTAGCGACCACTACGAAGCAAGGAAGCACTACCACAACGAGGCAATTATTTGCAAGAGGGAACGCGAAAATGTTTGCACCATAAATATTACACTATCGACCAATATTATAGCATCACATTTGCATTATCTACAGCCTTCCTCACATCACCAGATGTCCAGTAATGTATTACGGAAGAATTTAAACGGTCGACTTATAGAATTTAGCGTGAAGCGTTCACGTCGTTACACGGCTCAGTATGTAAGGAATGCTGCTTTTTGTGGCCCGACGTGTAAACGATTTTACAGATACATTCTTGATTCGATATATTTAAAAAATAGGACTCGGCCCTTCGGAAGCTTTGGTGAGGTCAAGATGGTGGGATGAAGAAATAAATGAGTATCGAAGTGTAATAGGTAATTGTCAAACTAAAAGTAATTTTTTTCTTCAACAATCCCCATACAATCGAAAGTAGTTAAATTACAATATTAAACTTCTTATTTATATTTATGAAATAGGATATAAAAAGGCTGTATAATGAAATATATACTAAACAAAAAATACTTATCAGTAGACCTAATCATATCTTATCATGGTTCGCATTTATAGGTACTAACAGCACTGTGTTCTAAAAACCATAACGATAAACCATTACCTTTCAAATGCTAAGACAAACGCACCTAATCGAATCACTCACCAAACAACATCGATTAATAATCCAATTTATTCGCTATTACGCCAATCGATCATCAAAAACAAACAATCGCTCTACAAAGTTCAATCAAATTAATAACACTGGCCGAATCATGGTTTCCCACAATCATACTTAACGATCAGTAAAAAAAGTCTAATCACTCAAAGAAATAAAAAGAGGAATAAATATAAAAAGGACTCCCAGGTGAGATGAAAGGCCCGCGCATGCGCGGTGCGGTGCCGCGCGTCGGGTGCGCTAGCGCATGTTAACATGCCGCGGACGGACGGAAAGACACTTCCTTACGGTTTTTTTCGTTTTGTAGGCAATTTATTTTGTTTTGAATTAATTATGATGTAATATGGGTATATTGTTGTGGATTTTACGCGGATTTATTTGTTTTCACCATATTTTTTTATAAATGTGGTTAAATAAGAATTTAGAAGTAGGTTCAGATTAAGATTTTTATAGGAATTAAGACGAATTGTCACATTGTAATGATAACTAAGTTAAGTATGTTACATAGTTGTTAAATGAAATTTTAGTACGTGTTAGGTTAGTCGCTGACTAGCCCAGACTTGACGTGAAGGCATTACCTAAGGATGTTATAACAACACTAATCCAATTTAAGCATTTTCTAGCCCTAATAGTATGCGTAAAAATAAACATCGACGAAATAGAGTAAAAAATAATTTTAGTGACAAGTAAAGTTTCATCATCTGCTTTGCCTTTTTGAAATACATTGGTGTTGACTTCCAGTATTCAAAACCTTTTTTATGTTTACCAATTTTAGGTGCTTCAATTAAATTTCGAACTTCGAACGAAAAAAAATAAATTTGAACTTAAAAGGAAATGTATTATCCCCTGCCCGAAAAGTCTGTGTTGAAAATGAAGAAAATAATATGCTCACATATGAGAGAAACGCTTATCTATGTACTAGTTTTTTCATTTTCTAATCAGCCATTTCTTCACAGAGCAAAACTTTCTCATAAATTTAAATTCTCACACTGTTTCTAATAATTCTTATTTCCAGAGAACAATATAAATAAAACAGTAGTCGCCTTGTGTTTTCAAAGCAATAAATCAATGGATCCGGCGCGTGCGCAGATTATAAAAATGTTATAATACGCTCTCCACCCTACTTAACTATCTAAATCGTATCAAGCGCAAATGTTCATATAACAACTTCTGGCTAATGCAGCCGTCGTGAATGATAATCATACTTAGATCATTTAAAATTTCTGGTGAAATCGATCCTTGTTGTTCAGTGCCAAAATATCATCATGCATGTGAATCATGAATTCATAACGATTTATAGGTAACTAGCTTTTGCCCGCGGCTTCGCCCGCATTTATTAGCCTATGTCCTTTCTACATGCCAAATTTCTAAATCCAGTGGTCTAGTTGTGAAGGCGTAATACTTTTACATATATACACAAGCTGCGCCCCGCGGTGTTACCCGCTAATTATTTTCGGGATAAAAATTTGCCTATGTGTTAATCCAGGGTGCCAGTCAAAACAAAATTGGTACAATTTTCGTTTTTGGTTAAAATATTTATGGTTCGTAACTTATAAGACTATACTCTGAATCTTATTTCACTCCCTCTAGAGAACAGAAAAAAGGCACCAAAATCTTCTACAGCGCCAGTGTTTTGTTTTAACAAAATGACATTACTTGTTGGGCACACCTCGGCGTTGCTTAGATACTCTCTTCTTATAAACTGGCTGAATCAGAATAACTCGTATACAATTCTAGGTAGGTAAATAAAAATAATAAACACCTCATTGAGTCTCTATCAGTCAATACAACAAAGTTCAAATAACCACAGAAATTAGTCATCAAGGTCCCAAATATTTTTCGCCATCATAGATACATAACATCACGCCTATATTCCCCGAAAGGGTAGACTGAGGTACACATAGAGTACGCCGCCATTTCGCCAGTCATGTTTTTTTTCTGCCACCATGTGTAAATGTAAAAGTATCAAAAAAGTACAATACCGAAAGAACGAAATAGTTCTTTACAACAATAACGGCTATCCGTACTCTTACATAATCATTAAAAACATGAAATAGAAATAGAAATGTATGCAGGTGTCTATGAAAACATAATACTCCAGGAAACATAGACATGCCTATCATAAATAAAATCCAGACAAAAAAGCTTAAAGCGAATCCGTCAAAACGATAAATCAAAGTATCCTGCGCGCGCGCATATTACACAACAACACCGCGAGATCGCTATGTTAATGCGATGGTGACAAGAAGTGCGGACACCTGTCCGGAACATAGCATCCGCGCATTGTCTCATATCCTAGAACTAGGAATGCTTTCTATTTGAATTCTTCTTGGTAGAAAGGAGGAAAAGTTAGATATTTTCTTGATGGAACCTCATTTTATTGTTTCCTTTATAAGTGTGAAGTGACAAGCCATCAACTTCTAAGGTGTGAAAGTTTATAATTAAAAACGTTCGTTATTAAAATACTTTAGAATAGGCACATAAAAATAAAAGAGGTTTTAATGGCAGCCGTTGGAACGTTTGTAAATTTTGAATGTAATAATTATTGGGTAGATCTAACCTCGCTGTAAAGAAGGACTGCAATCAAGTAGTTTCCGATGCAATATGGAATTGATAAAATTAAATACCCTGTCATAATAATATTAAACAGTATTTAAGTTCAAACTCTTCTCTTCTCTCTCTTTACTGACTGCTTCGTTGGTTGTTAAGCGCGACTGCTGAGCACGAGGTCCTAGGCTCGAATCCCGGGTCGGCGAAACTGTTACTGGATTTTTCCATTAGGTTATTCTCAGTAGCAGCACGGATTCTGGATTTGTGCCCGGTTGATGGCAATAGGCTCGCCCGCTATTACATTGGGTCCTAAAACATAACTGGCGAAATGTGGGTGTACTATATGTGCACCTTTGTCTACCCCCCTGGGGAAAACAGGCGTGATGTTATGTTATGTCATTAATTACTTGTGGAATATATATTTACAACCTATCTATTTTAATAACAATTAAAACTTTTTCTATATCGTTTGTTCTCTATTGTGCAGATTTGAACCAACAAAATCGACAAAGGGCGCCAGCAAGATGCGTCGCGACCTAATCAACGCTGAGATTTCAAACCTACGAGACTTGCTCCCTCTTCCACCGTCCACCAGACAGCGGCTCTCGCAGCTGCAACTCATGGCTCTCGTCTGCGTCTACGTCAGGAAGATGAACTACTTCCAACAAGGTTGGAGTCTACTGTCTATTTTTGATTTAATATTTTAAAAAACGTCGCCCCCACTAGGAACTACTCCTGTGTCGTAGGTGCCTTTACCCTCGGGACAAACATCTGCGGTTGGCACAATTTTTTGCGCCGCCCGGGAATGGAACCCACAACCCTAAGCGCAGCAGTCCAATCGCTTAATCACTGCACCAATTAGGTCGTCAAAACTATTTACTAACTTTTTTAGCTAAAGAAGGTAAGATTGAGTTCATACTGTTACTTTTTTTCATAATTAGTACAATATTTCGTTTTTGTAGTACTGTTCCAATTTTTTATATAAATAGATTCAAAGAAACGCTTTGTTTTACTCGCCAATATATATAGAAACTAAATAAAGCAGCAACAGCATTCTAACCGAGTACCTTTAAAATAAAAAGCCACAACTTATTTAGAAGACAATAGGTCTTATTCTAGGTCCTCCAAAACATATAATAGTTTTAAGATATCAACTTCGTTATGTCAATTAATAAAGGAGTCATTGCCGCTGATTTGTTGTACTATTGATCAAGTACTACACAAAGCCTATCACGTACTTAGTCGGGCATCTCTATAGAACCACAACAGGCATAAGAGTCACCTGGGTTACACGTACGTTTTGTGCGTGCGTGCTGTGCGGCTGTTGTTCGCTAATAGGAGTAAGGGCTTCACATGTTCATTCACCATGTTCACCAATCTATGCTCCATTAACAGTGCACTCTCTGTTTAACACTCTTCTTACTGAAAAACATTGTGACAAGGTCTGTGCGTACTGTTCCAAAAAAACTTTTTTTTGTTAGAAAAATCCGATTACAACAAATTTTACTTTACTGGTAAAAAGTTTGTTTGATGGCGGTATCCTGTTGATTTCCGATTCCCTATCAGTAATTAAATTGGAAAGTACTTTGAAAACCGTTCGACATTTTTAACTTGTTTTCATACGATTGGCAAGGCTTTTGAATTGTTTGAAGTTAGTAGAAATAATAGTTGTGGCGTTCTAAGGGGCAGGTCTTTGTTCAACAGTGGACGTATTTCGGCTGATGATGAGAAGAAATAATAAGGAAAGGACCCATAAAATTGTTCCATTACTCTAGCAACATAGCATATTGTGATTTACGGCCTAGGACAAGGCACTTCTAAGCTTAAAAATAAATCCTTTAATAAATAAATTTAACTAAAGCTTAACGAGTCAAGAAGTGTAACAAAAAGTGGTTCTAAATCACATCAAGAAGGCGGGCCAGACCGATTTCAATATAATGCTTCTCTTCTGAAGAGCTAATTTCCTGAAATGAATTAAGCATTCGATGCTTGGTTCCGTCAACATGATGCTAACGAAAATCTGCACCAATCTGAATCGCTCCAGTTAACAAATAGGTACAACAATATCGCTCAAACAAGTTTAGATTCAAAACCACATTTATTAGGCCTCTGTCAAGAGCGTTTCATTGACAACGTCTAGCACGCTACAGGCTAAGACAGCTACTTTCAACGTTAGTCACTACAATAGAATGTTCCCAGCACGCCCACACGCCGATTTGTGATCACATTATGTAACTGACTGGGTCAGTGGATTAACTGGATCGATGACGTTTAGCTGCTCTGATGCTGTGATTCATGCAAAATGTACTTGGGATTGTGGCCCAATAATATCAACACACCAATCAAATTTCTACTATCTTTAATTGACTTGTTATCTTTTTTGTAGTGCAGAAAGATTTAAAAGCCCTCTTCTTAACATATGCCAAAATAACATAATTATAGGCTAAATTGCAATTAGGTAGGCACTTATTACAGGATTGTCGCGCAAAAAATAAAAAAAAGTCGCACCAATAGTCATACTCCCTGAGATGCATATAAATTTTAAAATATCTATGCATGATCGATGAAACGCAAATGCTTGCATTACATACAAAATTGCAACTTTATTCGTCTCCTCTCTATAGTTTATGAGTCTCAGATCACTGTTATCCAATTAAAGGAATATTCTCGAAATAAGTTCCTTCTCAATCAATAAAGTAGATAATAACGTAAGAATGTAAAAACAAACGATAATTTTATATGTACTTTATCTGGTTTCTCATAAAAGAGAAATGTTTTTTAACGTTAGCACTATGTATTCTTTGTTGCATCTTCAGCTATGGTATAATAGTAGGTCAAAAACCAGTCCACATTTTTCAAATTGTGCAACCTACTAGTCAAACTCTAGTGTGTACTCTATTATTGGCTTTAGATTATATTTTTTCGCTGTAAAAAATATACATAACTTTAATGACAAGACGATTTTCATCGAATAAAAACGCAAACAGTTATTTAACTAATACAATAACAAACATTAGTTAATTCGTTTCTTTGTCCTCCATTCCATTACATTCAACAGTTACTCCCCCCGTTCCGTAACAAAATCGTGCGTTTAATTCCTCTTCATTTCCATGTAAAATTTCCCCCGGTGGATTCTCATGGCCCAAATCTTTGGGCAAACTCATCACGTCTCATTTATCCTTGATCTCGGAACATCGTCTCCCCAACTTTTTGTCAGCTCACCTTCAGTCACGAAAAGGCATATTAAGACGTTTAAAATGCATTTAGTTCGCTATCTTATCTGCCGTTGCTATTACTTCACCCATAATACCGTCTTTCTTTCTGTTTTAGTGTTCAAAAGTCACGACTTCAGCTATCAGTATCAAGAACAACCGACTCCCACACCTAATATCGGATTTTCAAAGGTTTGTTTTTTTACTAGTACCTAGTTTACGAGCGTTTGACGTGACATAAACTAACTTTACAATGTATTTTCAGGCAATGAACGGTTTTATGATGATGATGACACAGAATGGAAAATTGTTGTACATATCGGAAAATGCGGCTGAATACTTAGGACATTCAATGGTAAGTGCCAATCTGGAAAACGTCACACAGACCTTAATTTTGGAAAGAAATATAATTTTGGTATTCATTTGTAGGAGGATTTACTAATACACGGAGACAGTGTGTATGATATCATAGATAGACAAGACCACCAGACAGTTCAGATGGAACTGAACAGAGGCGGCAACGGAGAGACTGAAAACGTACCAAAGAATAGGCATTTCTTCTGCAGAATGAACGTGTCTAGAAATGCGAGGAGACAAATGAGGTTCGGTGACCAAAAAGTAAGTATTATAATGCCTGTGAGATTTTTGTTCCCATTCTCTCTCAGTGTATACTTTGCAGACCCTTTAGAAAAAAGGAACATACTCGTCAATTTATTTATTTTTCTCGACATCAAACGAAGCCTGAAGAAATCCTTAATGCCGATCAGATTTATGTGAATGAACACCGAGAACTAAAAATCTGTACCAAGTATCTCTACGGGTTCAATTCTCTCACTGACCAAACATTTACACAGTTACGGATACCTGTTTTTGGTCTAGAGCACTCAGTGCTGCAAAAAATAATAACACCGATTGGTTTTAAATATAAGGTGTTAATACTTATTCGGATTTAAATGTGTTAGTTGTCAATTCGCGTCTAGCAGTCAACTGTTTTTTGTTGACTGGTCGATTATTAGGAGCTCGTTGGCAATATTAGCATTTGCATGCAAACTTTCGCAGTTTTGGCAGTTTTAAACCTAGATAACATTTCTGTGCAAATTCTAGTTGTATAAAAAGCGGATACAAATATAATACTTATGTAAATATTTGTCACCGAACAAGGTTGAAGATATTCCATGCCATCCAGATAATACAAAAATGTATGTTCATTCTAAAAAGATTTGATAATTATCATGGAGTTTGGTGATGCCTATAATATTCTTCACTACCGCGTCTTCCACTCTTACAGTCCTTCTCATCAGTAATTTTGCACAAATGTTTGATAGCAGTTTATTTTCAGGTAGTTCTGGTCCGTGGCCACTACGTGTCGTACCTACCACTGTGCAGTCGCAACGAGCCCGTGTTCCTGGCGGTGTGCACGCCCCTCGCCATGCCGGAGACGCGCGAGTGTGTGGTACATGGAGCCACGAATGTATTTACCACTGTACACTCAATGGACATGAAGATATTACACATTGACGCCAAGTAAGCACTCTAAAATAAAAATAGACATCAGAAAATAATAATAGCATACCCAAGAAATCGCAAATGTCTTTGTCCACCGTCTTTGCTCACTGTACTGAAAACGTGATTTTAATTGAAAATTAAACGTCTTGCTTATGAACCCGCTAACCATGACCATTCTAGTGAAAAACTGCATTAGACCACCTAGAGATTTTCGAGGTTATTCACCTGTATTATGACGATGATATCCATCCTCAGTTGTAACATTATGCTTAAACAAATAATAGAGCAAAAAATATAACAAATTAAAAGATGAAAAGTCTTTAAAGCAAAAAAAAATTACTCGACGACATCAGTTACTTACTCTTTCTATAGAAGATAGACCAATTTACCGAATAGCGGTACATTCTAATCTAGTTTGTGAGGAAGATTAATTAATACCTTGTAATTTTTGAAGTCCATTTCTGATGCTAAATTAATTAGCTGTAATCCCGCGTGTTAATTAGGTTTTTTAATTATGAAATTTGGGCATAAAATGTTTAGATTTAATTTGTTGGGCAATATACAAAGTGTACGGGCCGGGCAAAGTGTTACTGGGTTTTTCCATTACGTAATTCTCTGTGGCAGTACGGAGTCTGGATTTGTGCCCGGTTGATGGCAATAGGCTCGCCCCCTGTTACATTGGGACCTAAAACATAACTGGCGAAATGTGGGTGTACTGTATGTGCACCTCTGCCTACCCCTTCGAGGAATACAGGCGTGATGTTATGTTTATGTACAGTCTACTTTCTTTCATATCGTTTTATTTTTCAGTGTTTATATGCATTATTTTGTTTCAGTGGCGAATGGTATTTGGGGTGGAAAAAAACTGAACTGGCTGATGTGTCTTGGTATCAGCTCATACACTGGGACAGTTTACGGGAAGCACAAAGTAAACATAGATTAGGTGAGTAATATATTTTAAAACATTTAATAAAACACGGCTACTTAGCAGGTGCTTCTTTGCCCGTCACTTAGTTGGTATGTAACGGTTTATATATGAAATTAGAAACCATTGATTTCAGTTTAAAGATCTTTCCTGACAAACATCTAATTTTATTCGATATTTAGTAAAAAGATAACAATAGCAGTGCAAAATCTTAATCTACCCTTAATATTTTAGAAAAATCAAAATACTATATATTTACAATAATTTATTTATTATTGCAACATACAGAAAAACTTAGTGTTTGAAAATTTAATTTCTTAATCATAGAGGTTTAGACATTTAACCTCTTCTTTATAAACAGTATGATGAAGCACATTGATCTATATCAGTAATATAGATAACGTAATGAAACAAGATCTTTACTCCTCTGAAATATGATATCTAATTAATAAATATTATTAGCCGATCCTTTTACGCGAATGGAGTCACGAGTAAAAACAAGCTGCGGAGAAAATTGTTGGATGGTGTGCATCAGGTAGTAAAAGGCTACTTATTAGAAATCAGCAACATCTATTCGATCAACATTATACGATTTGCAGAAATAAATCATTTAGTGTCAAATTTTAGGAAACAATAACTTACAGATATTTTTTTCTGTGTCTATTGAAATAATACTTCAATACTATCTTCTATTACGGCGTTCTAAGGGGGAGGCCTTTATTCAACAGTGGACGTCTTTCGGCTGATGATGATGATCTTCTATTAGTGATTGATTTCCTTTAAGTGGTTCGTAGCTACCTTAATAGTCATCACAAAATTGAGGATATCGCTAAAATCATAATTCTTTGAAATCACTTTATTATGACATCCTCATTACTGATCATTTCTTAAAAATTACAGTTCCCATTGCCATTATAGAAGATTAGAAGGTAATAAGAATATAAATTTTGGTGATAATGGACCTAATAGCAAAGAAGAAGCAAGACGAATCGAAGAACTTGGTTTTAATATAGAATTTGTTGTTGCAGTAACACAAACAGAGCAGGATAAATGTTGCATATTGCTAGTGAAGTTACAGCAGCGGAACGGACAGTATCTTTGGGTTCACGTGGTGTTACAAGTCAAAGATGCTACGGATACACCTCGACAGTTCATAGTGGCCACTAATCAGATCTTAAGGTAACGTTCGAATAACTTCTTTGTCAATTACCATTTCTACAGCAGAGTGTTTCTTCAGTCAGAATCCCGAAATCTGGTTTTACCGAAACAATTTCTATTTGGTCCTCCACTAGCAATTATGCCTGCAATGAGTTCCCTGTGTCGTCCTGTATTTTTAAAATTGTTACATATAACATCACATTAACAAACACTTAGGCTCAAGACACACATCTGTGGATCACACAAATATCAATCCTTGGAAATAGAACCGGCAACTTTTAGCATGCCAGTCCAATCGCTGAGCCACTGCGCCAATCAAGTCGTCTGTATTTACTTAACTAGTTCAATTATTTGATTGTACGTACGTTTTGGATCAGACATCAAAGTCAAAACCAGTTAAACATTCATTTTTATTTACGAAGCTCTCAAAAAGGTCAGCCGTCTATTTTGTGATATACACTTGACAGGCGCAATTACCTATTTTAAATATTTCTAAAGTTTGCCCCAAAGTGAATATCGATCAATCATGATTATTATAAATATATATATTACTACTAGACCGTTGCAATACTTAATTAGTTTTTACGCCATTTTTTTTTACTTTTACACGTGATTGATTAAAGATGGTAATGTTCGTTTACCGTGGAACTTCTGATCACGATGTTATTTAGGAAATCTATTTTGAGCTATTTTATATTTCGTCACCATTCATTCGTTAATGATACTTACTGTTAGCAGAACATCTTTTTTATACTATGTAACAAGGTTTCTCTCAGCTGATACATTTTACCCGGTAGATTATTATACCGCCTCCTTTCTACACCTATAACACTAGTGGTAGGTGAAGTCAGTCTTTTGTTATGTATTTTATCGAAAAGACTATTTCCAATCGACTTTGAAAAATGTTTTTATTTTGGTTTTGATTGCCTTCTGTTCACCGTTATATCATTAAACACAGTTGCTAAGTCGAACCCAACTCGTGAGATATCGGTGTCTGTAAAAAAAAATGGTATCTTTTCACAATTAATCAAAATTTTGCATCGACAGCCTAATAGAATCTTTACTTTTTTCCTTTAGTGAGGAAGAAGCGGCAATAATGCTGTCCAATTCGTGGCTGTACCAGTACTACGGTTACCAGAACCAGCCGTGTGGCATGTTAGATCCTCGATGCCAGAAGTTCTTCCGACGGGACCAATGTTACCAGGAGTATCAAGAATACCCTTACTTGGAGAACCAGGAGTTGGAGTACACTGGGTACCACGTGTCGTCGTATGTGCAGCCGAAGGTTGTGGAGGATTACGGTGGCTGTGAACGAGTGTACATGGATCGAGGACCCGTTGATTATTCAACACATTCTCCGCAGTCTACTGTTAGCGAAGAGAGGTAAGAATCTTAATGAGTTTTGAGCGGCTAAAATTTAATTTTGTCACTGACTCACTAAAAACAAGAAGTGGCATTTCCTTATTCTAATAGGAAATAAATCAGAGTCGACTAACTAATAATGACATCATGACATTCAGTATTTAATGATTTATCAATACTGTCTAGATAACTAAGTCATCTACATTAGTCATCGTTTTCTTTTTAACGATTCCCTAAATTGATTATCTTCTTCTCCTTTTTCGTATTAGCACAAGCCAATAGCCACATAGAATAGATCATGCCGTGGTGTAGAGATTGGTCAGTCAACAAGAATGGTAGCGAGGATGACCGTCTAGGGTGCGCCTAACGTACTTATGTATCGTCAATCATGAAGGCTCTGTACTTGCACCCGTCTAAAAGTACAAATAAAAACAAGTGCTCAATGAGGCACTGATTACAAGCCAATAAATTCAAAATTGAATGAAGGACCCGAATGTCCCGGTACTCATTCACCAATACCCTCACTCCACGCTAATGTTTTCACACATTTGAATAATAAATCAACCTATATCCAAATAAACAAACAAGCCAAGGTCAGTTCAGACAATTTGTACCCGTCATGTCACACTGTAGGGAATATAAATAAGAAAATCATCACCCCGTCCGTCCGTCCGTCCGGCTGCGTAATTTGACACCTTTCATTACCATATTTATTGTAAACTCGCTATTACCAGCTATGTGCTGGTCGATTTCAATTTATGGATCTTATTAATATGCTGTTAGAGTTTGTTTTGGAATGATTTTGTTATTTAAATGGTAGTTTTAGGTTTGTTAATATATTGTAAACCAAATATGAAAAGGCTGGGTCAGCAAGGGTGTACGTCCGTGATAGTTTATTATTTTGATGATGTTCAGTATTGGGTATGACGTTCACAGCGTGTTGATGAAAATTATTAAAACATAACATCATAACATAACATCACGCCTGTATTCCCCGAAGGGGTAGGCAGAGGTGCACATTTAGTACACCCACATTTCGCCAGTTATGTTTTTAGGTCCCAATGTAATAGGGGGCGAGCCTATTGCCATCAACCGGGCACAAATCCAGACTCCGTGCTGCTACTGAGAATTACCTAATGGAAAAACCCAATAACACTTTGCCCGACCCGGGATTCGAACCCAGGACCTCGTGCTCAGCAGTCGCGCTTAGCAACCACTAGACCAACGAGGCAGTCAGTAATGAAAATTATTACTGTGTTGTAATTTGTTCTTTATAGACAGCTATCCTATACGTTATTAGTATTGACGAATACGTTATTGAGTAAGTTAATATAATTTGTAGTGTCTCATTCTTTCACTCCAATCCAATCATCAATTTTAGAGGCCAATATTTACTTGCTAATACACATTTGACTCCCTATTTAGTATACGCAAAACGCGCCTGCTGAGTATGAGGTGCTGGGTTCGAATTTTCGGTCGGGCAAAGTGTTACTGGGTGTTTCCATTAGGTAGTTTGGTTAATGGCAATAGGCTCGCCACCTATTACACTGGGATCTATTACATAACTGGCGAAATGTGAACAATTTTTTTTTTAAATGTCGCCCCGCTTTAGGATCTGTGCCGTGTGTGCGTTTCACAAACATGAAATATCACATACACCCAAACTCGGGACAAACATCTGCGGTTCACACAAATTTTGTCCTGTGCCGAAATCGAACCCGCAACCCTTAGCGCAGCAGTCCAATCGCTTAACCACTGCGCTAATCAGGTCATCGAAATAAATAAAACTATGATTAATCGAGGCTTAATCTATCTACATTTTTTATTCGAGCTCTAAATCCTAAAGCTTAATCCGAAGATTAAGGAGAAGGTATGTCAAACATGAATATCGAGAGTTCAAATCTTGTCGATCTTGTAGTTCACGACGACATACACGAAGGGTCGGATTAGAAGTGCCTGTCACGATCGGGTTCACTCGTAACTGACATCGGTGCGGCTAACACGTGGAATGTTGGAAAATCTTTCGTTCAATATATTGACTAAATTGTTATTTTTAATTTGCAAGATTTTCAAAGAACAAATTTTACATTTTGTCAGGGTCTTACATAGATAAAATCGACCATGGCGGCTAATTTAGCTTACTTCTGTAAATAATATGAATTTTAAATTGTATAGCATTCATAAACCAGTGTCAATTTGAAATTATATTTTTAATTATATTTAAAATCAAGTTCTGTTTTCTGTATTTAAGGTGTCTGTTTCTCTTGTATACCTCAATAGATATAAAACGGAAAGAGACACCTTCATTACTGATATACATTGACTTATTTAATAGCTGTCAAGTCCAGATTAAATTTCTCCGTCTCCGTCATATCCGTCTCTTACGATGGAGAGATAGCAAGATCTAACCACCATTTTGTTTCCAGGTCTCCACATCACTACGATCCGCCACCAGACATCGTAGTGAACAGTAGTATGTACATGTACCCTCACCACGGCAAGCGGGAGTACTACGAACAGTACCCTAGGGTCAACTACCACGTCCAAGAACCCTGCTCTAGTACGGCGATTGACGGTAAATCATCGAAATATAATTTTCAGAATGTTCTTTTCTTAAACCTTTTTTTTTGAACCAAGATACAACAGGCCGTTTCTATGTTAAGATTCAATTTAAAATGAGATAAAGTGTTCTTATTTTAAATGATTTTAATTTTTAATCAATCAGAAGAATTTCTCTGGATCGTTGCTTCTCAATTACATTACAAACTGTAAAGTGACTTTTAGTTCATTGTCTTTAGATTGTTACTCAGATTACTGGAGGGATCCAAAGTAGAATTCAATAAAAAATATAACGTAACTTTCTTCTTCTCAGGTATGGACTATCCAAGTCCGAAGAGAATGCGGTTAGCCCCACCTCCCCTGACCATCGAAGAAACGGACGGCATGGACCGATGGAACCCCAGCCCACCCTGGTCAGATACTACCCTCAAACTACCCGAGTACACCCAGCGGTTCACATACAACCACATGGTACCTATGCCCCCTGAGAGAGCAATGGTCACTTAAGATATTTATAGAATACCAAGTTAAGTAGGTACAAAAGTGTTCGAGCAACTTCAAAAGTTGGTTTTCAGTATTAAGTTAAGAATTGTTTTTATTAAGATTTTTCTTGAGATTGCTCTGACGATACTATTTTCGTAATCTGTAGTTTAAATAGTGGATATTGATTCCGTTGATCTGATTGGCGCAGCCGTAGTTTATTTACTCGATAATATACAGCTGATGTTTCTTCAAAACAAAATACTGGAGGGGTATAAACAAAGTATGTTTCACTGTAAATTGATAGTTCATGTTAAATGTTTCTTGTTTAATACGTCCCAAATTGAAGGGGCTACCATGAGCTAGCATTTCAGGTCATTTACATTGGGAACCGAGACGAAGCGCCCCGCTCTGTGTAGTATAGTGCGTTGTCTCACTTTCAAAGCGGAAAATAACCTGCAATGGCAGCTTATGGTAACCCTCCTAATTGATCCAAAATATTGATGGATTTACTTAGTTTTTTGGTTCACATAATTTTATATTGCACTCGAATCCTAGTTGTAGAATGATATTCCTATTTCGATGCATTTAAAAATTATTACTTTTTAAATAGTTCAAATGATTTCCTTTTTAAGAATTGGCCAACATGAGCCATTTGACTGAAATGGTTTGGAGCTCTTTTTATGTTGGCACAAATGGTTGGCGTTGGCCGGCCAAACTGAACATTTGGGCAAACTTTTAACAGTATTCTAATATTAAGTATGTTTAAGTTAATGTATAGTGTACAATTAAGCATTGGAATATGGTTCCGTCCAAATATTTGTATTCCAAAGGAATAGTTAAGTTAATCTCGATGTAAATATTTATCTATAAAAGTAGTGGCATTTATGTAAATACTAAGTATATTTTATTTCAATTGTAGAAAAGAAAAGTGAAAAATAACTTAAATAAAGAAGTTTATAAGTTACGATAACACGTGTAGTTTTATTTTAAAAGAAGAAAAATACTATTCCTCCTACCTCTAAGCGATCACAAAACTTTACTTAGGACCTTCTTAAAGCTATTGACGTCCCTATTCATTAGCATGTCAACGACAACGAGTTAATGATGAGGATAATTAAATCAATGATTAAAATGCATATTTTATGAGTCCTAAGGTTAACTACTATTATGTATGTCGAAAGGATTAATGAAAGAAGATTGATTAATAAAGTAGTAGAGACGAGTTAGAATGAAATTCTTGGAAGAAAAGACAAGATTGTTACCTACTCTTAAAGAAAACCGATGAATACAGATCTTTTGACTGCCTCGTTGCACGAGCACACACAGCACGAAGTCCTGAGTTCGAATCCCGGGTCGGGCAAAGAGTTATAGGGTTTTTCCAGATGTGTGCCCGGTTGATGGCAATAGGCTCGCCCCCTATTACATTGGGACCTAAAACATAACTGGCGAAATGTGGGTGTACTATATGTGCACCTCTGCCTACCCCTTCGGGGAATACAGGCGTGATGTTATGTTTATAGATCTTTTACCTATCAGGATGTCTGATGTTTTTACCTGATCCACAATCAGAATAAAAAGTTGACGACTACCCTGAGAGGCATCTTATTGGACGTCTGGACAAAAAGGCAAGTCTACTTGGACCTTCAGCCAGGTAGGAAAGTAGGAAGTCTCTGTTAACCGTCAAATAATATTCAGCCAGTATTTTTCCAGTGTAATAGATTCCTCGAAGTCTAACATTAGTTTTCCGCCTCCTTATCGATAAATAGATCAAAGTCAAACATTACTTTTCAGTTTCTACAAACTAACTCATTGAAATAAAAGATAAATACGGCTGGGTTCTGTGTGTTGAAAACTGTTCGTTGGAAAATAGTTGTTCTTCAGGTCGATATCTCTGTAGAAAAACTCGTAAGGAGAACCAAAAATTCTATGATATTTGTTACTGATTGTAACCCTCTAGATGAAGCTACAGTTCCTTCATCTCTGAAGGTTTCTGCTTTTTGGTCAATACATACCGTAAAACCTAGAATACCGTTTCATACCTATTACCGAACACTGACACTATTGGGTTTCGTCACTCTTAGGCATACTTACGTAAAATGTAAGTCTTCAATATACCACTTCTGCCTACCTCTTTGTAGAACACCGGTCTATAGTATACGTAAAATATTGCTGTACGACGTCACACATAACAATTATCGTACTTATTCGTCGAACGATAAAAGGAAAAGTGCCAATACAGAGTCCAAAAACTAAAAATGTTATATCAATGTGGACACCCTGGCTGGACAGTTGTAGGTTAATTCAGCGGCATATCATTCGCGCCCAATGACGTACTCCTGACTCCTGTGACCAGAATGCCACCCTTCCACGAACAATGTAAAACAACACATACGCGGTTAAAATTTTAACTCAAAGGCAAATTATGTGGACGGTGCGCAAGTGTTCGTAATGCCACCCATTAGCCACATTTAGTACTTGCATAAGTTACACGAATTATATTTAAATGTCTAATGCGTGCGAATTACATTAGAGATACAAGCGTTGAAGTTCTTAATAGATGTAATGCGCTTAACAAACAACCAGTGTATGTTGACCTGTGATAGAGCTGAAGTTTTCCCCTGTCTCGTCCAGTTTAGATACACAAAGGGAGGAATGGAGGGTCAAGTTATAACGGTGGCGCTATAGCTGTCAATCAGGCAAAAGCTAAGCCACATGGGGTGTGGTACAAGTGAAAAAAGATAGTATTAAATGATGTTTAATTTTAAGTTGCAAATAAAATCTTATCTTCTTCATATATTATAGATGAAAGAAGGTTTTTTCAAAACATATTATGTTAGAGTTACCTACAGTCACAAAAGTACCTGATCCCACACATGACAAATGGTTAAATTGTCTGTAATAGACGCAAAAGCCAAAGATGGCGGAATAAGTGCTTACTGAGTCAATTGCTAATGCAATTAATTGATTTGACAGATACGTAACCAATTATTTCTGTAGGTGCTGGAAATTGTATATTTTTTCATCGCGAATTGTAAGTCGCTTCCCGCTCTGAACTTGGACCACAAAGCTCGAGTAAAACTTTGATCCATTGTTATTTCAAGCCTGTCTGACTGCAGCCAGATGAATTATTGATGCCTAGGATATATACGTGATCCTATATCCTAAGTTAACCTGCACTATAACGAGGCACAATATTCAAAGAACCTTCTTAAGTAAATCGGTAGAAAAAATCATACCACCATGTTGTACAGTTAATTCATAAATTGTATGGAGTGAATTTTTTGCTGAATAATTTTTGTTTATTAAAATTTTAGTTGCTTGATTTGTGTACCGTGTTATGTTATGATAGCATGAATATCAAGATGTGGGTAATATGTTCATTTATAGAATTAATAATAGTCTAATACGTCTTATAGTGAATGGTGTTATGGAACATTACAAAGCAAGATATTTTTTAAAACATATTTTAATCTAAGATTTATTAGTTAATCCGTGTAAGTATTTCAATTATTTTTAATAACAATTGAAGTATTAAGAACATCTTTTAGTGATAGAGCTTGCAACAAGATTTTCTGAAGAAAGACAACAAGTACGCTAAATCATCGTTGCCAGCTAAGATCGTAGCAAATGATAATTCGTGGCTTCTACCTACCCTTCTGGGAATCATACTTTGCTACGGGTGTATAAAAACCAAAACAAAATTACTCCAAAAAATCTATAAAGTACCACATACAATAAAAATAATATATACCTAATGACGTCATAAACCATCTTCAAATAACAGTTACAAGATAGTCCAACAGATATTGAAAGCACGCGGATCAATAATGAAAGCAATGGTTCATTACTGCATAAAACATCGCATGCTTGAGAGGCACACCGGTTCGCATTAGCGCACTCGTTAGTGGAAAACAAATTAATAAATTATACCTTAGTCAGGCTTTCTGATCACACGGCGCGTGGGAAATGAGAAGGCATCGGCTAAATTATTTAAACGGTCCGCAAACAGTTGACGGGGACAGTACTGGGCGATATCTGTTGATCAATTGTTGCTGGATTATAAATCGAAAATTGTGGACGGATTTTGAAAAAAAGAGAAAAAATAATTTTCTTTATTTTTCAAAATCCGTCAATTATTATTTTTATCATTCAGCGATAAACTAATTCTATAATTTATCGCAAAAGTACATTTTAATAATATTGAATTTTTTCTCTTTCGACAGGTCCAGTTTTGGATTAGTATCCTAAGTCATAGTTGCTAAAAACGGTTAAGGGAAACATCGTAAGGAAACCGACACACTTGAGAAATTTTTCAACGATGTGAAAACCCAAGTCAGATGCCTGGAGGTGGTTTAAACTCTGACACCAGGTTGTTCATCGACCATACGATTAGAAGATACGTCATAGCAAAATTGGTCCTGCACCTGATCCCTCGCCAGTCGTGTCGGTCTCCCGTCCTATCGGAGTGAGAGTGAGGGAATAGGTAGTGCACCTGTGTTTGCGCGCATACTTGTTCACTATAATACCGACGTGACCGAAATTCGGTCAGGAGAACTTTATCATACAGGTGTGTGAAGCAGCAGCTAATAAAATAAATACTGGGAAATTATGGGGCTTTACAAACTGCTACAATAAAATTGCGCAGTGCACTGAATCTCTTATTGTCAGTGTGCAAGTTAGACATGGAGCTGTTTGAAGGTCGACACATATTTGTATGCACCCAAAAACTTAAACCCAATATATAAACGAAATTGGCCGTAACCTAATCGGTGGCGACATTGAGTATTTTATATGATTCGTACGTACGACAAATACAGATGGTGTTTGTTTTGTATTACCAAAATACATAAATTAACATAATATCACGTCTGTATTCAAGGGGAAGGCAAAGTTGTAAGGACACTCAAATTTCGCCAGAGTTGTTATAGGTCCCAATGTAATAGGGGACGAGTTTTTGCCATTAACGAAGCACAAAAACAGACTCCACGCTGCTAACTCTATTACCTAATGAAAAAACCCAAAGACACTGACCGGCCCAGGAATCGAACCGTCAGGCGGGCAAATTCAAATTGTTTATTTGCACAGAATGTAGGTAATACACAAATGTTGATGTTATAAAATTATTAGGAACCTTATACATTCTACCAATAGGCATGCAAAACATTTAAGTGGAGAACGGTAATAAATCACACTGCATACAAATAAAATAATAACATACATCATGTTTATTTTTACCCGACTACGGCGAAGCGAATAGGAAGGGTTATGATTTTTACTTACAGCCGCAGTACATATGTGTTATTACGTAATGGTACATCGTAAAGTGTTAAACAAATAGCCCGTTACTTCTTACCCTATAACTCTAAACATTTAGTCAGAATCGTGAAAATTTCTGCTCAGTGCATTCAAAGTGCCTGTCTCGAATTTGATGTAATAAATTAGACAACTTTGCCACCGCAGTAGCATGATTTGAATGTGAATATAACCTAATATGACGGTAATGCGTGATGCACAGCGATTTGCTTCCGAAGAATATGAATACGGAGAAGTATAATTTTGTACACACAGTCCAGAAGTCCACTGTTGAACGAGGGCAATATGGAAACATTAACATAATAATTATCTCAAATTAATTAAATATTGGGAGCGGCCTATGTCCAGCAGTGGTCAGCAACGGCCTGATGATGATGATAAAATAAATATGGAACACGTTATGGAATACGTTTTTCAGAGGTTATTATGAAACTCTAATCGCTTTTTATATAAAAGAAAACATGTATCGCAAAACCAGAAGCAATAAATTTGAAAAAATATTATTTGTACCTACTCACGGATGACTGCTAGAAAATATTATTATTACCTAATCAAAATAGGAGAAAACTAGCTGCACCCCGCGGTGTTACCCGCTACATTTTCTCGGGATAAAAGTAGCATAATATGTGTTAATCCAGGTTGTCAGCTAACTCCATACCAAATTTTGCCAAAATTGGCCAAGCCTTTTAAACGTGAAGAAGTAACAAACACACAAACTTTGGCCTTAATAATATTAGTGTGATATTGGCATAAAGTCCAGTTCGGTTGATTTTTAGAAGTGAACATCTTAAACAACACCATGTCCATATCGCTTTAAATAATATATCCTATACCTTTAGTTTATGTCAACAATGACTTTAGCCTCGAACACTCTTATCACAAACTAATATTCGCAGTATCACTAGGTACGTTTTAAAACGCAATAAACATCAATGTAAAAAACAACGTTAACAAAACTTAGATAAAAATGTATTGACATGCAGTTTACGACTTAAGCGACAATATCTATGATAAATATTCATGCAAATATACATACATCCTGGATTCCGTTGAAAAAGGAAAATATCAACGCGAACGGATTATGTGACACGTTCATTGAACATTTTATAGATTAAGTGGTACGGGATTTGTTATAAACCCGTCGGCATTTCATTGTGAATATGTTAGGAAGTGGGAACTGTGACTGCACTTCTGAGTGATCTAAGTTTGCGTTGAAAGTTCACACACACAGATACGCACCGCACTATGGGGTTATGTGAAGATTGAGATGGCTTAACTTAGTAGATGCTATTCCTGTACTGGCTGATATGACGATTGTGCTGGTACTTAACTTTGGAGTATTCGTTTTTTAAAAATAGGTAATAATAAGTAAAATAATAATTTGAGTATGTAGGTTTCTTTCTGTAGCTGTAGCCCTGAGCACTGGTAGCTTGGACCCAGTTCCCGCTGCTGGTTGGGCCCTATATTTTATATAGATATTTAAAAATGTAATTTATAAGAAAGATGTTTAAATAAATTTAAATAATATACATTTGTATTTATGAGTAAACTTTAAAAATAAGTAGATGGTAAAAATGCAGCGTAAAGTTTAGGCTATACCTACATCTGACGGCTCAACTATTCAAAAGTACTAAATTACTAGGTACTACAGTATATCCTAAAAAAGATTCATCGTCATCTGTTCATAAGTGACAAATTATTTATTATTAAAACCGCTAGGTATAAAATTCGAAAATAGCTTTAATTCAACCACTTTAATCTTTATTAAAAGTTCCTTAAACAAACACGTAATACGATGATAAAATATCATTTAATACTTAAAAACTCAGCAAAATGTCCATAATAATTATAATTAGGGCGCAAAAATGCTGTCCCTCACTTCACGTGGCCATTGACGCTGCATACAAAGTGGATTACCGTCAAAGAAGACGATTCCTTTATTCGTGTTAATCGAAATGGAGTCGATATTGAAAACAATCGACAGGGTGAGTGCACGACTCGACAGCTTTATTGTAGGGTTGTGACTTGGTGGTGAATTGTCGATAAGTAATTACAATTTATCGACTCATATATCCTGTTTGCTCCCAGCATTATTTCCCATGGTTAGAGTATACCAAATTATAATTTACTTTCAAACGAAGTTGTTCTTTTTTCGATTATATAGTAGAAACTAAAGCTTTTAATGATAGTGTCTAATTAATATAAAGTAGTAAAATCTGTTAATTTTTTTTAATATTTTATCTTAAAGTTAAAATAGGTGTCAAAACGCCAAATCATAGTAGTAAAAGATATCCCAAGAACACTATAAAGTATCACAAATCTGACATTAAATAAAGGAATATATAATATTGCTATCGATAAACGGTTCATCACTATTCATTCATACGCACGCACGATTTTCATGTCATTTGCCACGTGTTCACCGCGTATACACGACTTTAGCTTACTCCCTGAATTAGAAATTAGTGAAACAATATTATTCATTTTTACCCTTTCCAATTCTAATTGTTTAAGCGCACGCATTTTATAACACGTGCCGTGAAACGCAACTGAATTTTAATCGATTTAAATTTAGTGATATCGATTAAAATACAAAGGGGTGTGATAACGGTTTATCGATAACATCGATATTTTGGTACCGTTAGTGAAGTAAAACAATCGAATTAGTTGCGGCTTTCTTTGTGATAATCTCGTTCGGATGATGAAACGAAAGGAAGGAAGAATTGATTCATGATAAGCAAGGTTTTGACTTTTTAATACGATAAACAATGAATAGGTATTGTAATCCAAATATATTTTATTTACTTATATGCTATTGCCCGCGACTTTGTCCGCATGAATTTGGGGTAAACGCACCAGTAGAACATTATCAAATTTTCTAACTTCAGACATTTGAAGTAAGTTAAAAACACTTTGAATTACTCCAAAGGAATATAAATCCGTATTATCCGGTTATTTCAAAAATAGAACATCTAATATAATAACTAATGTATTTTCTTAAATGAATAGTTCCCAAAGACGAAAAAGAATATTGAACTTGAAAATAAAAACATTATGACTTCAGTGATATGTTGGTACTGAATGATTTTGAAGTTATTATATTATATATTGTATTCGATTATTGTTATTATAGGGACATTAGGGACGAACATATAACCTTTTTATTATACCTACCGGAGTTACAAATTCACACTGAGCCTTCGATGCAAACACGTCCTTTGCTGTAAAGTTACTCGCAATTACGCAAAAGGTAAAGATATATTTTCTACTTCCTGTTACATTTCATCCATATTTGTGAACATAGACAAAAAAGACAAAGGAACATTAAACTTTCGTTAAGAATGAACCCATTTTGCAAAAATTTGAGCGTTGATTAATTGTATAGATAAATGATGCTAATGTTTTACATATTTAAAGTATTTTCCTTGTAAATGGGAGCAAAATCATCAACACAACTCATAGTATTCGAAAGCCGTTTGTCGCTTTGTATGTTCACTCCTATTTAGATTTTTCTCAACTAATATCGAGATTTTTTATTTATACATATACAAAATCACTTGTCTCCTATAGGGGTGGGCTAAGACTGCTGCAGATTTCCATTTTCTACGATCCTGGCATCTTTCCCTCGCTTGATTCTCTCTCATCACATTTCCTGTACTCACTTTGACATCGACATCGACATCGATATTGTTGTGTCGAAGTAAGAAAAAGAACAAGTCTTTTTTTCTGCCTCATTGATCTAGTGGTTGCTAAGCACGAGATCCTGGGATCGAATCCCGAGTCGGGCAAAGTGTTACTGGGTTTTTTCATAAGGTAATTCTCAGTAGCAGTCTGAATTTGTGCTCAGTTGATGTCAATAGGCTCGCCCCTATTACATTGGGTCCTAAAACATAACTGGCGAGATGTGGTTAAACTATATATGTGCACCTCTGCCTACCCCTTCGGAATGAAACCGTAATGTTATGATTATGTTTGAATATTTTTTTTCGAAACTCGCATAATTTTTATTCTCATTTGATTCTCAGTGTCAAAAATGTTTTTCATCTGTCTCCCCATTACAAAATAAATAAGCAAGTTAGCTAACTACACAAGCAAAGTCGCATGAAAAACTTATTAACAGAGATCGTGGGAACAACAGGTGGACTCGTGGGCGGGTTATCTAATCTGAATCGAGATACTGTGACAGTTTCACTAAACACTTAGTGAGGCGCACGGTTTCGCAAACAACCCTTGTAACGGTATTGTGGTATGAGGACTAAACGACCTAGTGGCTAATTGCCTAGAATGGCCAGAATGCTGCACTGAATGTTGCGGTATTGATCGATTTGTGTAGACTTGACATTTCTCCAGTGGGATATTACGCCGATCATCCATCATCTACCTGTTGATCCTACGGTAAAATAATGAGGTACGCGCGATGTTTTATAGTGTTTTACACTAAACTACCACTGCTAAACAGTCGCTAGGTTACACACAAGGAACAATTAAACCGGTAACTGTGTGTGGTCGTGACATGACGTAGTTTCCAACTTCTAAGTATTTCCGAGGCTCTACTTCCATATGTATTAACCGTAGTATACGGTAATACTTCCTTTTATATGCTAGTCACAGTGGAGTGTCCGTTTTTCCAGCTGCACTTACCGTGCCGTTACTCAATGGAACTCGAAATTCATGTGCATTGATAATTATAGTGCTTAGCATTACCCTAGCGCGTCTACTTTGAAACAGTATTCAGTTTCATAGTGAAAGAAGGACGGTCCAAGCTTTACAATTTTCTAAATCAAATTAAGTCTGTGAAAGGATAAATCAAGAATACAATTCCTTTAGACAACTTTAAGGAGTAAGAATCGACTGATGAATTGCAATAGGCTTACAACAATATTACATGAGAGTTACACTACACACACAAACTCTCGCAGACAACTCATTCACACCTACGTATAAGCACACGTCACATAAGAGCATAAATGTATTTCTTTAGCAGTTTAAATTTTTAATTGACTATTTATAGTATACTAGCTTTTGCTCGCGGCTTCGCCTGTTAAGTAGCCTATGTCCTTTCTCGGGTCTTAAACTTTCTATATACCAAATTTCATCAAAATCTATCCAGCGATTTAGTCGTGAAGACTTAACAGACAGACAGAGTTACTTTCATAATGGTACAAGTGGAAGGAGGCAAGGGAGGCCTTTGGCCTGCAGTGGGACAATACGGTCTAATATTAATAATAATGTACCTATTTAAATTGTAACTTCCGAAACGGTTGACCTGCGGTTTCAAATAGAAATTTACTAATCCTTTTATGTCGCTATTCGAGGACGCTAGATGGCGCTGATAAAGTAAACATCCGAAGTGTAGTTCTCTGATCTATTATTGACTTTAAAATTATAAAACAGATAAAATGGTACATTAAATTGTGTTTAATAAGTCCGTTACGGTGTAAATGGTGTGCACAAATGTTATCCAAATAAACTATGTGATATATTTTCGAATAAGTAAAGACAAATAAGTGAAGTGACGAAACAGATTATAACGTAAATAAACATTAAATAGCACTGTGATAAACAATTACCTACGTGAAATACGCTAAAAAATAAGTGACAAGTGTATATTAACTGGTAAAAACTTTTGTAAGAAGTTAAAATTGAAGTTGGTGTTGTGTGGAAAAAATATTTAAACGATGAATCATTCCCCAACGACTTCTTAACTATTTGAATGATATTCCAGTAACCACTTGCAAATTTGGGACACTCATGTAATGTTATAATAGCCGAAGTAAATCAGTGTTGGATTGCTGCGGAACTGAGTGCTGGTTCGGATCCCACAAACTGTGAAACTTTTTGTGTTTCATAAAACCTCAAATTTAAATCAATATGAACTTCTTTGGGAACATCACACAACGTCGTAATCGAAGAGTATCCGAAACAAAAAGTGAAGACTTAAATTTAACAAATAGTGAACTAGATGGCACCACTAGTAACAGTCTACCAAACATATCGGACGACGAGGGCTCCGAAGAAATTCTTCAACTAAAAAACCAAATAAAAGAATTGACGCTGCAACTAGAGACTGCACACCGAGAAGTTGAATCCCTGAATATGGACAACACAAATCTCAAAAAGACCATCGAAAAGCTAACAAAAAAGGAAAACATTTACAAAAAACTTACAACTGACATTGTAAATAACACTCCAAAAAAGAAAAAATCTTCGCAAACAGTTCCTACAATAGATCTAAGCATTACTCCCAAGTCGACGAAGAAAGTTATGAAGCTTACTCCCGAAATGGCTGATAAATCAACTTCTGATGTTATACCCCAGATGGTTAATAAGACT
Source organism: Abrostola triplasia (assembly GCA_946251915.1). Classification (NCBI taxonomy): domain Eukaryota; kingdom Metazoa; phylum Arthropoda; class Insecta; order Lepidoptera; family Noctuidae; genus Abrostola; species Abrostola triplasia. The sequence goes on from OX276439.1 coordinate 6,797,032, forward strand.
ACTCAATGTAACACCTATGAAATTGAACACTCAATACATGAGGATTCAAGACGACATACGGCAAACGTCAAACGGTTCTTGACACAAAAAACAATAAAAAGTAAACTAAGTATAATAAGCGCTAACAATAGAAATGGACTTTGCAACATTATTGAAGATTTTTTTGCAACTAGTTATGATTTTTGCCACTACTCATATCCAAATGGTAGTATTGAACAACTCTTACTTGGCATAGAAAATAAGGTCAAACATTATAGTAAAACCGACTATTGTGTTATTCTACTTGGAGAAAAGGACTTTTTAAGAACTAAAAACTATCACGATCTAATCTACCATATTAAAGATACCATCGAAAAACTAAGCCACACTAATGTAATTATATGTCTCCCAACCTATAGACAATGTGGTGAATACACAACAATATACAACTCACGGGTTGAAATGTTTAATAATCTTTTGTATCTGCATAACACAACATATGAATATGCTTATTTACTGGACTCAAACGCTGACTTATGTTATGATAACACAATGTTTTCTGGTCGTCAGGGTCTCCTAAATGACACAGGCATGAAAAACGTAATTTTGAATCTCAAAAAGATTATTTGTGAAATCCAAATGGAAAATAGTAGTAACACTAACCCAACGGATACATTTGAAGATATATCAAATCATTTTTTTCTATAATCATCTGTCAATAATGCATCAAAATATAGCAGGATTGATAAATAAGGCAGACCAATTACTTTTGCATCTGCTTGAATTTCAAGACCGCATAGACGTAATCTGCGTGACTGAACACTTCATGGAGACTGGATATGAAGATTTTCTCACTTTACCTAATTATAAATTAGCAGCTTGTTACTCTAGGGACACAAAAAGAGGAGGAGCGTGCATATTAATAAAAAACGACCTTCAGTATAGAGAACTTGAAGATATCAAGAAACTTTCAATTCAGGGAACATTCGAGTGCTGCGCAATCGAATTAACAAAGCACAACATTATCGTTGTATGTATTTACAGAATACCTAAATCAAATAATCTTGATACTTTTTACTCTAAATTAGATATTATCTTGCCCAAAATTTGTTACAAAGCGCGCAAGAATGTTATTATATGTGGTGACTTTAACATTAATACACTGAAAAAAAATAGAACTTCCCTTGAGTTTACCAACTATCTATTAAGCTATAATTTAAAATTGCAAATTGATCAGCCCACTAGGTTACAAAGCAACACATGTATAGATAATTTTGCGCACAATTTTAAGCAAAAATGTATCCACAATATAATTGACCTTAACATGTCAGATCATACCGCCCAAATTTTAAAGATCCCGGTAAAAAAGACTTGTGCAATAAACAGTTGGAATATAACAGCGCGTGATTACAGTTACGATAACCTTATGAAATTTAGATCATGTTTATACCCTTTGTCGTTTTGTGAAGTTTATCAAGCAGATGATCCTAATATAGCGTACGATGGTTTTATGGAAGTATTCCGGCTGTTTCATGACTTGTGTTTTCCCTTGATCAACAAAAAAATAAAGTTAAAAAGGAAACCGAATTGGTTGACACCCGGTATAAAACGCTGTAGCAAAAATAAAAGACAGCTTCTTTGGCAACTAAGAGCAAAACCTAATAACAATAACTTAACTAAATTTAAAAGTTACTCACAAAGACTTAAGAAAATAATAAAACTAACACAAAAGGCAAAAAATAACCATAGGATAATGACATCAACAAACAAGTCAAAAGATACATGGAGGATCATTAATGAAAATAAATACTGCCCACCCTATGAACACATAGCGGAAATACGAAGGAACGGGGTTTCAATAACACACCCCAGTGATATAGCGAACGCATTTAACGATCACTTTGTGGATCAAGCAGAATTACTTTCGAAGGCCTCAAAATCTTCAAGCTATGAGATCCCAAATACATGTTGCGAATCAATGTTCTTGACCCCGACTACACCTGATGAAGTATGTAGAATAATAAAGAATTTAAAAAATAAAGTTAGTGTAGGGTATGACGACATCTCAACAAAAGTATTAAAATTTGTTTCCGATATCATATCTGGCCCCATTTGCCACATCACTAATGTTAGTATCTCCTCTGGAATTTATCCTGATAAACTTAAACCAACAATAATTAAGCCCTTATTTAAGAAACATGACAAAACCGATATTAATAATTACAGACCCATTGCCCTAATACCAGTAATATCAAAAATATTTGAGAAAGCTATTTATTACCGTATGGATTCCTTTTTCACGAAACACAACCTGTTAGTAAAGGAACAGAAAGGATTTAGGAAAAATAAATCAATAAACATGGCTATCTATGATTTCCTTAATATTATAATGACAGATATCGATGAAAGAATTCCTGTAGGTGCTATATTTATGGACATGACGAAAGCTTTCGATTTAGTTGATCATAATATTCTACTACAGAAACTTAATGCGTATGGAATAAGGGGCAAAGCATTTTCCCTTATACAATCATATCTAGACAGTAGAACACAGTATACGGAAATTAAACGAATTTCTGTAAAGCTTAAGAAAGAACTTAAATATGTATCTGAAAAACGTAAAATCACTTTTGGCGTACCACAAGGCAGCGTATTGGGCCCACCGTTATTTTTGGTTTACATAAATGACTTTCCAAAACACGTCAGTTTTCCTATGGTTCTTTTTGCTGATGACAGTACGATAATTGTTAGACAAAATAAAAATAGAAACTATGAATGTGACATTAAAGACTCATTGCAACAATCAATTAATTGGCTTGATCAAAATAATTTAAAATTAAATTTAAGTAAAACCAAAATTATGCAGTTTAGACAAAGAGCAACTACTCCTGACATAAATATATTTTTTGAAGATAACAGAATTGAAGAAGTAGAGCATATAAAATTTCTAGGCTTGACGATTGACTCTAAACTGACTTGGAAAGAACATGCGTCAATACTTATAAAAAAATTAAGTCGCTTTGCCTTTGCTCTATACAAGCTTAAGAAAATAGTGAATCAGGCAGCTGTTATAGCTGCATATTATGGTTATGTTGATTCCACATTACGCTATGGAGTAATTTTTTGGGCAAATTCCTGCGAGAAAAATAACATTTTTAAAGCACAGAAGAGGTGCATTAGGTCGATCTGTAATTTAAAACCAACGGATAGCTGTAAACCTCATTTTAAATCTTTTAGAATATTACCATTACCTTGCATTTACATATACGAAACCGCAATGTTCGTGAAGAAAAATAGTAAATTGTTTAAAAAAGCTTCAGAGGAACGTTATAGGTCGACAAGACCAGAATATCGTCACGAATTATGTCTAAGAGCCTCAAAGACAGCCCTTATGCACAAAAGCATTCTCTGCATGGGTCCAAAAATATACAATAAAATACCAAATGTTCTCAAAGATTTGAACTTGACCCAATTTAAACGGAAACTTAATGATTTTTTAATAGAAAAATGTTATTATACCATTGACGAATTCCTTCTCGACAAAATTATATAAACTGACAATTATATATTTATGCTTGAAACTTGACTAATTAATTGTATTTTAATTTGTATTGTAATTCTTTGTAATAATAATTAATTGTATTGTAATCTAAATCTTGACATTTTTATTTTGTATGTTACTTATATAAATTTTAAATTATTATATTGTTAAATAGTGTATGCCCATTGGGCAGCTTTTTGAGTTACCATAAATGAACTGTAAGACCTGCTGTATCACCAAAAAGCACACTAATAAATACTTTGACTTTGACTTTGACTTTGTCAATAAATATTTAAAATTATAGTTGAAAAACTCAAGTGAGGGTTGTTGTGTTTCAGAAGTCTATGAGAAACAGCACAGCCTACCCCGTAAGTGCTTGCAAGCGTGGTTATAATAATACGTATCTGTATTTTAAGGATTCTACTATCATTATTATTATTTTTCCAATTTTTATTATTATATGCTTATTATTATTTCTACATAATATTATTTACCTATCTAACTTTATTACCTATCTATCTGACTAAAATGAAATATCAGCAATAAAATTTGGCCACCTCTCTGAGAAACTTATCGAACGAAGTCAAATTATTGCAAGATTTTATTCAAACTTATAAAAGTTGAATTCACTTAAGAACATACAGCGCCATCTATAAGACATACTACAAAACAAATGTGTAAACTTGGTCTACAGCCAGCGAGATAAGTTACGGTATGAAAGGTTGCTTGTAAAGCTCTGGCTTAGTTTTAGTTCAAGGAGAAAACGATAGATGGCGCTACTAGTTCTATAAAAGCCTTGTTTCAACTGTCATTAGTTGTACTTGGAAAAAGCCTTAACACTATACCTATACATTACGAAACCTATTAGTTTGTTATGCAGTTAAAACTTAAAATCGTAACAACCGGTTTTAATATAACTTTTTAAAATGAGAAATAAATAATACGAACTTACGAAATTTTTCAAATACAATTAAACCTAAACCATCAAAATACAATAATAGGCTGAAAGTGCCAAAAATTAAAAAAAAATGAAAGTAATAAAACAACGGAATAAAAATACAGCTTCCATTTAATACAAATAATAAAACAAATTATCCAATTTCAATGTAGGGGAAGGTTGCCCTAGTCGTACCACTGCCCAAGTCGTACCACTGCCCAAGTCGTACCACTGCCTAAGTCGTACCACTGCCTAAGTCGTACTACTGCCTAAGTCGTACTACTGCCTAAATCGTACCCCTGTAATATCTCGTTCGATATAAACTTATAGTGCAATCTAATGTCAAATGTCTGTTAACTCGTGCCGGTATACGATAACAAGGAGCCGGACGGCCGGCTTCGTGCGGCAAAAATAATTAAAAAATAAGTTTTTATAGCACTTTTCACTAATAATTTTGGTTTATTCGTAAGAATAAAATTAAACATAACATCACGTCTATATTCCCCGAAGGGGTAGGCAAAGGTGCACATATAATACACCCACATTTCGCCAGTTATGTTTTAGACCCTATTGCCATCAACCGGGCACAAATCCAGAATCCGAGCTGCTACTGAGAATTACCTAATGGCAAAACCTAGTAACACTTTGCCCGACCAGGGATTCGTACCCACGACCTCGTGCTCAGCAGTCGCGTTCGTCGCATTGAATAAAATACAATGCCTGAATTCAGGAGGATATGGACGAAGCCCTAATGAAACACAGAAATGGTGAAATTAAATTTAACGAAGCACTTGTCAGATGATTGCTACTGACTTTGAGATTGATTAATTTAAAAAAATATTGCTGTAAGCTGATATTTTTAGAGTGAATAGTTTATAGTTTTTCTTTATTAAAACGATCTGTTGATATTATGTAATTTTCCATATAGTTTATGGCATTGAAGTCATATCACGACTAAGTACGACTAGCTAGAAGTGGTACCATAATCATAAGTGGTGGCCATAATCGCACCGAAGGAACTTATTCGAAAATCGTTTCAATACCTCATTTAAAAAAAGTTTTTATGGTTTCTATAAATAATGTTTATAAGACAAATAAACAAGGATACCATCTACATAAAATGTTTTATTCTATAATGTTTCCGTGCTATATGGCTTTTACTTTAGGGGGTACGACTATGGTAACCTTACCCTACAGGTGAAAAATATTTGAAGAACCCTGTGACATAGCTCATAATATTCTTAGGATCCACATTTATCGAATCTTCTGTGGTTATTGATGGCATAAATGTGGATAAATGAGGATGCAACGTAGTCTTTGGTTTAATTGTTTGGTAAGCTTCTACTGTTTGACCGTAAGCTGCGGTAACGGCTTTACCATAAATTACCATCGCGGGGCACTGTTTTGTGTCTAGTAGATAGTAACCTGAAATAAAGGTGAGGGTTAATTGGCTAAATACTCTACCTACGAATGTATTTATGTCATTGTAAAAGTCTTTCGTTTTGTGGTTGACGCAGCGAATCCACAATAAGCTTCTTTGGCTATGCTATATAGCTGATCATGGGCATCGCTTTTTATAGGCTATCATACCCTCTCTTCATTTATCCTAGATCGAACAGTTAGGTTTAAGTAAAAAATGCGACGACCTGATTGGTACTGTGGCCAAGCGATTGGAATTGTGGGGTTCGATGTCCACACGGGACAAAAATTTGTTCGATCCGCAGATGATAGTCCCGAGTCTTTGTGTATGTGGTTTCATGTATGTGGAACGCACCTACGATACAGGAGAAATTCCTTAGGTGGCGAAGTTTTTAAAAGAAGTATCTACTTCCAACAAATTTTTCCATACTTATTTCTCTCTTGTGTTCAGATCCGTGTCATCTTATGTGGTAATATCAAAATATAACATCTTTTTTTTTTAATTGATTAAGGGAAATTTGAAAAATGATGGACACGAGCGGGACTCGAACCCGCGACGATTAAAAAGTGACGATTTAAAATTTAAGCCTAACATGGCAAAAAAAATACAAAAAGTCATTATAATAAATATGCAATTTTTGCAATTGCAATGCATAAAAAATACAAAAAGTCATTATAACATCTTGCTCAAAATCTTTGCAAAAACAAAAAGAATGCATCAAGCTCGAGGGTTTGTGTCCGATAAATGTTAACAGGTATTGGAAGTAAAGAAAAAAAGTGAAATACTAACGTCCTTGCTTGAAGCAGTTCACGCCATGAAAGGTACACAGGTCGATGAACTGAGCAGTGAAGTTAGTTCTGGGATCAATTCCACACACGCTCTGGCCGCCAGGAGTACAAGTTTTCTTCTTGTAGCAATGGAAGGCGGGGAAGTTGTCCTTACGACGCTGTAAGCAGTGCGTAATTATTAGTGACATTTAAGATAATCAAGAGCTAATAAAGTATGTAGCTTGCTCTGCTGCATTATACCTAAGCCAGTTTTTATGAGCATTATTGCAGTGAATTTGGTTCGGCACAAAATTTACTTTCCGATATAATTGTCTGAACTTATTAAAGTAATTCTGTCTTCCATACATACATAACTTGTTTAAGAGTCCGGTTATGAAATTGATTAAGCCTTTCCATCAATTCACTAGACTGTAAGACACGTTTAAGCCATGTTCCCACAGCGAAAAGCATTTTTGTGATGCCTAAACTTGCAAGAAGAATTCACAACAGTTATAGAATTTACAAACAAGCTCCTACAAACGGAACTTTTGGTCAATAGTTGAAGATCGATTATACAAATATTTGTTTTAATATTTCATGCCTTACGCACATCCATATTATTATAGCTCAGTAATCAAATTGTTTTCCAGGTGTGCCTATCCAGATTCCTGCATGTAAAAAAATAGGAATTCACTTGTCATAAATCCGTTTTAGCTCCCATTGTAATAAATATGACTGCCTCGTTGGTCTAGTGGTTGGTAAGCGCAACTGCTAAGCATGAGGTCCTGGGTCGAGCATAGTCTTACTGAATTTTTCCATTAGGCAATTCTCAGTAGCAGCATGGAGTCTGGATTTGTGCCCGGTTGATGGCAATAGGCTCGCCCCCTATTACATTGGGACCAAAAAATATATAACTGGCGAAATGTGGGTGTACTATAATTATGTGTACCTCTGCCTACTCCTTCGAGAAATACAGGCGTGATGTTATGTTATGTTATTATAATAAATAGCAACGGCTTTAAAAATGTTGTGTCGAGAAATTACGTGAAATGGGTGACAGAAGAATGGATTCAAGTATAGGAATAGAATACAAATGAAACATCTACATCAAAACAAGCCATTTATTCTATAGCGTCTACAATACTAACTTTACCTTCACAAGTCGGTTAACGCGGTTAACGCTATTTTCGTGATGGATCGTCGTCGGCTCCTCGGTAGTGGTAATTACATGGATGAATTCAAAGGTATTGTTTATGTGCTGTTTATCGTACTGTATCTTCGTGTCACAGACGATCTTTGCTACTAGCTGGAACACTGGAAAGTATAGAAAAGAAAAGTATATTAATGTCAATATTAGTAGGTCTCATTGTCCCACTACATGACAAAGGCTCCTGTCCTAATTCCACTTAGTCCTGAAGTCAGCTGTTCGGGACCAATCCTTTCGAAACTAATCGAGTTTGTCACGCCATTTTATCACGGCCTACCTCCCTGTGAGCTGCCCTTAGGACCCAAGTATGGGGGAGTCTAAAAGTGAGTAGCAATTAAATAGATTTTCGACTAACGATTAATATGTGATTGTTATATTATCTAACAGTCTGATACTAACTACTAAAAGTAGTTTGCTACTGACAATAGTTACTGCATATAAAAAAGCCACTACAACGGCAGAAAATTTGTGAGTTTTAACGCTTCTGCTCATCATCATCAATTACTTTGTGCCAGTCTCCATGTACCGGCTTAGATTTCTTCAAATAATAAAAACAAAATACTAACTTCCAACTTTCTGACAGTTCGCCTTATACAAGGTGCAGAGGTCACCGAACACCGCCAGCCAAGGTACCAGAGGATCGTATCCACAGACCTTCACGTCGCCAGGGGTGCACGTCTTATGCTTGTAACAGTAAAAGGCCACCTCACGGTCCACTGTCTTCTCGTCTCTCTGAGGAATAGCGATAATGTTGGTACAGGCTTACAATTACTTTTAACAATTTTAACCAGTTTATGATACTTAAGTACTATTATGTAAAACATGAAATTTAAACTACGGAAAATGTGTGGTTTCGGTATTTCGAGAATAATTAATTGCACAACTTTGTTAGTTGTTTAGTTAATTTTTAATCAGTTCCTCAGGTTTTCGGTATACCAAGGATACAAATTAGACAGTTGCTTTAAACGGTATAAGAAGATTAAGCGTATATGTTACTCGATTGATACCCGTGGAGTCGTATAAGTACGACGAGAATAATACATATGAAGGAACCATTTACAGAACTAAATGAGATTTCATAGAACTATTTTATAATTACAATAAAAAATATTTTACTATCCAATATATTGCGTCATCTAAATTTTACGTCACGCATCGTGTAATAGATAAAAAATCGTTTGTGATAAATATTAAACAATAGCTTCTACAGCCTTATTTTCAGTTAATAAAAATGTGAAATTTGCCTTTTTTAACAATGAGGCACACAAATGAGAAATAAATACTTTATACATACATACTTTATAGCCGGAATTTTAAATTGTAAACGGTTACTTTACACGCATACAAGAACATCTGATAACCTCCATAAAACAAGACACAGCTATTTTTATCTACTTGTTAAAATTAAGTATCGAATAAGCTCTAAAAATGTTCTTAAAAAAATGTAGACCTCATTTGGTTATAGTTATAGCTAAGTATAGAAGACGCAGCGTTGACAGGTCTCCCACCAGATGGATGCAAATGGCAAGTTGTCGTTCATTGTGGCGTTCTAAAGGGGAGGCCTTTGTTCCTTCCGGCTGATGATGATGATATGATAATTAATGTAAGTGCATTGTTATTGGGTTTTCTCATTAGTTAATCCTCTGTAGCTGTACGGAGTCTGGTTATAGCAATAGACTCACTTCCTTACATTAAGCCCAATAAACTGGCTAAATTCGAGTGTTTTGTGTTCTGAATATTATATTATAATGTTATATTACTTACTGCATGGTGACGAGGTCGTGATATCACGTGATGTGTAGATAATATAAATACTGAAATTGCATGAATTTTATTAATACATTAACTGTGTAGAACTATAAATTCTACATTAATTACTCACGTAAAACTGTTGAAACCCTTACAGAATGCATCACCAACAAGTATTTTACATTATAAACAAAGGATATAATTAAAAAATAACAATATTATCCCTTAGTTTTATTTTTACGCTTCGGATAATGAGGTTTTTTATTGCATTCCTTCCAATTTCTCACTGCGAAATCTGAAAATTAAATTAAAAGTAGTTAATTGGCCGTAAAGGCGTGTTTCATAACTTTCCCATTTACTTAATTAAAAATCTTTACACCGTTTTTATGATATAACAAAACATTATTACATCTTGTGTGTTGCTCGAAGGAAAACTAAATGAAAAATGGATATTCCATCAGTCGAATTTAGCTGCAAATGGTTGGTATGGCATAATATCTAAATCACTATTTTTAAATATCATTGATTTGAAAAAAAAAACTTTAGCTATTGGTTCAAATCTTCTAATTAAAATTAAATTTTTATTACAGCTGAAATCATTACAATATTTCCTAACAGTACCTAATGGAAGTTCATAATATGAAATTTTCCTAAACTTTAACCTTCCGCCTAGTTGATGCGAAACTGCTTCGTAAATCTCCCTTAAATTAAAAAAGGCCTGACAGCTAAAAGCTTATTTTTAGGTCTTACGCCAGTAATATTATATAGCCTTTAAACCATCACTTGCGGGCAACCGGTGGATGCAATCAGCAAGCTGTCGTTCATTGTGGCGTTCTAAGGGGGAGGCCTTTGTTCAACAGTGGACGTCTTCCGGCTGATGACAATGATGATGATGATGAAACCATCACTTCAACGAATTCAGTGTTAATCATGACCATTTCACATAAACCTGATCACACCTACCATGTTGCTGTTGACAGTTATGCTTGTACATGGTGCATGCAGACTGAAATATCTTCCGCTGGTTGCGAGTTCTGTCAAACGCGCAGACTCTCTTGCCGACGTTGCGGCAGTACCCTGCCAGCCAACACCAGTACTCATTGATGATCAGCATGTGACCGCGCTCGTAGCGTGTAGTTTTCTTCGTCCACCAGCGTGTTTTCTACGTTTGTTTTAAAAGGAAGAGAAAATACAATAACGCAAAAATCCAGGCGAATCTTCAGGCAACTTGGAGTCGGAGTGGATTTGTGTCCGATTTATAGCAATAGACTCACTCCCGATTAAGATTATATTATATACGAATCAATAATAAGGCATAGATCTCTGCCTGCCCCTCTGGAAAAATGGCCTGACTACATGTACGAGTATGTAGAAAATATATCGTGGTTATTATGCCTTCTAAGCAGTAAATATGTTTAACTAACTTATAAAAATATCACTGATTCGCGATTCTGTATATCCGAGCCGTGTGGTATCCGGCTTAGAATTGATCACCCTTTTCTCCCTTGGATGTCGTAAGAGGCGACTAAGGGAAAATCCAGAAGATAGGCAGCAGCGTCTTCTGTAACTTGACCTTCAATACTGTGATCCCCAAGCCAGGGATGAGGATTACGGTAGCCCCCCCCCCCCCTTAAAAGGGCATTTGTTTAACAGTGGACGTCTACCGGCTGATGATGAAAGAGAAAAAAGTTGTTTTGAAGACTATTACTTAGTATAACTTTCAAATAAAAGGACACTTATTTTGCTTTCTGTTCATTTATTTAGTAGTTGGCTGCTCGTTTTCTATTGGTGGCAGATGAGAACAATCTGATACTGAAGTCTTAGCGTAAGCTGAAAATTATAATATGTCGTTATTAGGGTTACGTTGGGCAACTAATTAAGAATACGGAAAAGCAAGTCATAAGAGGCGTCGAAATTAATTTAAGTCTAATAAATAGTAATGGTCTATTCACAAAGTTCTATTCTATTTTATTAAAAACAAAATGACTTGATGATTCGAGGAAACTAGGTGTATGTAACTTAAAAAAAATACTTTAATTTTTTTATCCTGCCAAAGAAAAAAAAAATCCTGGCAGCTGGTAACAGAGAGATTTGGAAAGAGAGTAGGGAGGCCTTTGCCCAGCAGTGGGACATTCCAGGCTAGTAAAAAAAAAAAGGATTTTTTTTTAATAATATTAATAAAGATTACGTACTGCCATTGTAATAACAGTTGAACTCTAATATGTCACAGGTATCTAGAAACCTCCTTAGTTCCCCGTCTTTGTCTCTGCCACACTTCTCCACCGCATCGTGCACGCAGGTCTTCGCTTTGTAACACGCCTGAAACACGAAGTTAGTAACTTATATGTGCCAACGTCATCCAAGCTATTCGCATTGTTATTGTGAAAGCCATTCGTCGGCCAGAGCACAAAATATGTCTAACACTTTGGGACGTTATGAGCTGTTAGGTATGCCTTTAGTGTCCATTATCATCATTACTAGCTGCGCCCCACGGTGTTACCCGCTAAATTGTTTTCGGTATAAAAAGTAGCTTATTTGTTAATCCAGGGTGTCAGCTACCTCCATATGGAATTCATCAGAATCGGTCTAGCCGTTTGAACCTGAAGAGGTAACAAATATACAAACACGCTCACAAACTTTCACCTTTATAATATTAGTGTGATTTTTAAGATACTTTCATGACAGGAGCATACAATATGACGTATTTTTCCATGTTCACAATTAGTGGTGATAGTATGGTAGTTAGTTTTTAGGAATGGTTAACCATACCTTTAACAGGCATACGGAAAATACAGTCATAAAACTACAATTAACATTACTAAAGTAAAAAATCTACTCATCCATATAGCAAAATCAATTTTCTTTATTTCATTATCACAAACACATTAAACAATAAAAAACAAATAACACGTAAACAAACGATGTAAAACAATGTGAAAGCAAAATTTGGCTGTCCATAACAAAGCCCCCCATTGTAACGTGTGAGAGGTACTTGATTGAACGCCTTTCATAGCTCTACCATATTTTCTAAGTTTATTTATGACTTAGCTAGAATACAATCGTAAAAAAAATATGCAGTTAAATTGACGAGAAAATTAAATCGATCCCCATTTATATATAAACTGAAGTAGACCCTACACTTACTTTAGAAGCTTCCAATTGCCAAACGCCAAACAGCAATAGTATTGACACTGAAAAGTAATTTATACGACCAATAAACGTATTCGAATCAGATCGGAAATGTTTTGGAGGCAGGCCAAACCGACGAGCATGTATAAAGAAAATGATGGAAGTGAATAAGGCGATATGAGTGAGCCGGAATCGTAGGAAGCGCTGGAGAACTGGGGTGACTAAGTATCTTAACTCTTCTTCTATTGAAATAGCCTCCACAACTGATTATCCTTAATTTATTGTACGACGAGGGCGGTAGATCATTCAGTAATGGTAGTAAACAAACTGATAATATCTTTACTTTGTCATAAGCGTTTATAGCTCATATAGAAAGATGGATAAAGAAATCAGATTCATGAGAGGATCAGATACAAAAAGCTTATTTAAATTGATCATCCATCATGTTGGTAATATACTTGTAACCAAAAAAACCAACACAATACGAATTTATGAGTTAAATATCATTTTATATCAAAACTCACCTATCGATAACGTGACAAAATGCATTTTTATATATTTCGCATGTGAATTGAACTTCCAATGGATTTTCATAGGAATATTTTATTTGAAACCAGATGTAATAGGAACAATAAAGCATAAACCTAATACATATATTTTGTTGCAACTTTGCTTGTTGATTCCAATGTCCGTAAATAAGAATACTTCTTTGTTTAGTCATGAGCTATATCTTGCATACAAACCGGTTATGTCATGGTTTATAAATTGATTGATTGGCAATTTTGCAATCATCATCGTCCTATTAAATTACTATAAATCGCATGAATTTTGCTTATTTTTTCAGCTCCATTTGCTGAGCAAGAGAGTTAACTTGACTTCCTTGCATTATAGAATTTCTGTTTTCATAGCGTATCTTCAGGACTATAGGTAGTCGACTGAAAGTAAATTAGAAAACAAAACCACAGTAAAATCCTGGACAAGACATATTATTCCAATACAAAAGTCCGGAGATTCATTTTGAAATCTTGACTAACAAACATACGTAATCAACTATTACATTTTGTTATTAGATTTTACTATTTCCCAACGATAAAACAATATATAGTGTTATTCTGTAACATACATGTATGTATATGCGGCTGCGTACTGTCGTTATTGTGTTAGCAAATCTTTTATTATTATTGACAAGTATAGAATCACGGAAGAAGAAAAAGCACTATGGAGTAAGTAAATCTTCTTCATTCAACTTGTTCATTTCACTTCTTTTGTTTTTCTTTTAGTGTCCCACGTTTTTATTCTGATAATTTAATTGTCTTTGATTATTTGTGAATAACAGATAATGGCTTCCGTTACCTACGTTACATTTCCTTGTTTTTATATGACTATTGACGCCTGATTGGCGAATGAGTAAGCCATTAGGCTTCTACGCTTAGGGTTCAATTCACACACGGCACAAAAATTTGTTTGATCGGCCAAGTTTGCCCCGAGTGTTTGTGTATGTGATATTTCATGTTTGTAAAACACACCAACATGATAAATTCCTAGTGTTGGGCGACGCTTTTTTTTAAGCCTTTGATTTAAATACAAATGTTTTATATCTTCATGTTTTATATCTTATATCGACAGATACCATGTTTAGATGCAGTGGGATGCGTACACACTAAAAAACGATTATGTGGCTTAATAGCAGCCACTAGAGAAGTGCGCTGGTTTCTAGATAAATGCGACATTATGGAATTTAACTGCGAATATAAAACAAGTAAGAATTCAAAATAAAAATTTTCTGTAGGAATTCAAGAAGGATTGTATGAAAATTAAGTTTTGACGATACTCTGTGTCCCTGCCCTTTAGTCTATAATTTAAGCCAAAACTCAAATAAAACACTTATTCACCACTGATTTGTCATTTTATTTCTCTTTATATTTATTTGTTGTATCATAAACTGATAAGGTTGAATAAGATAAGTAAGCATGACTAATAAACTTAATATTCTTTTAGAATTTAAAAAGGTACCGGACGCGCACTGCTCTGATGTTCCACCAATATAAGGAAAACGGTTCAAATAGGCATAACTAATTAGAAATAGATTACTGGATTAAACTTTTATATTCATGTGTAACTCTTTTAACTCTATGAGATCAGTAAGACTTAAAATTTATAAGTAAAAAATACAATAACATTTTATAAAAAAGACGTTTTTATTTTTACAAATAGCCGTAAAATGTACTATAAAACATTAAGCTAACTAATTGGATTTGATATAACGATCATAATCTTGGACGACATGTATACACCATTGAGAAATCTGAAAAAGAAGGCAATCAATATGATAAATATATATAAAGAATATAAAGGACCTTCCTTTATAAATAAGTAATTAAAACCCAACTAGTACTAAGATAAGCAAGATTAAAGTACTTACTGAATTTCCAGTAGCAGTTTACTCGCAGCATATGGCACAAGTCTTCGAACCTTCCATATCCGAATTCATCATCAAAGCCACAAATAGGATCTACAGTCTGCTGGCACAGTAAGGCCAGAGGGCACCAAGGATTAACAGTTCTATCATCATCTTTCAGACTTGGAATTAGCACGGGATTACCTCCAAATGAACGTCGCGATCCTAACTGAAAAGATAGAAAATCTTATGTTTGATTCTTTCAAATTAGAGGTATATTAACAAAGTTTAACATTTTCTTATCAAAAGCATACAGTTCGAATTACTTTTCAAGCAAAACTTTTTGATTTCTACAAAATTTTCTATCATTTCTCTGTATTAAAATAAATTATAAAAACGCAAATATTTGAAGATGACTTATTTATTATCAATGAAACTATTCTACCTAAGTAGGTAAGTGAATGCGCATCTCTTGAAGCGACAATTTTAAATTTCACTACTAAATTTTTTCTACAAGCTAAAATTGTTTCTCATTGGTATTTTAAATCACTTCATGAGACTTACATTGCACTTACCTGTGGCAAAGTAGGAGAAACCGGTTCTTGCTCTACAAGAGGCGTCGGATCCGTACCACTTTGTATTTCCTTCAATATAAGATCCTTAGCTAATTTTCCATATTTGGGAATATTTTTGCCGAGCCTCACTAATGGATGGTCTCTGTGCTCACTAACATTACTCCGTATCATTTTAGGATGTACCTCCTCAGCTACAGCCTTTGCGGGTAATTTTGGCTTCTCGATACCTTTGCTCAAATTATCAATTAAATTTTTGATCAAACTTCCACTGTCGTCCACGGTTTTAATGAGATGTTCGAGTGCTTGGCTTTGCTGCATTAACTTCTCTTCTATAAAAGTGTTGAACGCTTCTGTCGAGTCTTTTTCTGCTTCTCGTTTTTCTATGCTCTAGAAATATACAATGTTTATTTTCATTTTCAACGTGGAAACAAATGCAATTTTCGAATAATATTTATAATGAGTATAATATAACTTATTAATGTATTATAACTTACCGTAGCTTCGTCAAATGAGTATAACATTATCTCATCGTCGTCTAGGCCGGTTAAATACGCCATGTTTGAATAAGCAGCTATCATCAAGACCACAGTAGCTAAAAATAATAAATTTAATTATTCCCTAGATTCTGATTTCCCTGATTTATCGCAATACCTAAGCTGATAACTCAATTGCTGACTAATGAGCCAGAATAGAAAATGGTATTATTCCCAACCCAAGTTTAATCTTGGTACTTGATTTCCCATAACAGCTTTATCGCTGTCTTCTTATTACTGCAAGCACAAAAGGTATCTCACCAATAGCTAAGGGCCTCATGATGCGTACTTGAGATTCAGGGCACAACAAGTAGGTCGGTCGCGGTGCTCGCTCCACTTATAGTGTTGGTAATTGACTACAAGTGACAAAAGATTTTGATACTTGCTGTTTCTTAACGGTTAACCAATGTTTCTTTTCTGTATTCAGTGGTTTGCGAAACCAAAAAAGCATATATGGCTGCAAATAAGACACGTTGATACTAGCCAGGGTATACACATATCCATTATTCCGACCATTACGTTACTATAACATCTAAAGAGGCAGCAAAGGTGTGACAAAACACCAACATTTTGCCAGCAATATTATAGGTTTGATGCAATAAGGGCGAGTTTATTGTAATTGTAATCGACTACCTGATGGGCCCAGTGCCTAAGTGATTGGAATGCTGCGCTAAGGGTTGCGGGTTTAATCCCCGCACGGGGCAAAACTTTGTGGGAACCACAGATGTGAAACGCACCCACTGGAAAAATTCCTACAAGGGAACGAGTTTAAAAAAAATGCCCGAAATCTCAACGTTTTTAACCTAATAACCAATCAAAACACTTCTTTGTTTCTGTAACACATGTATTATAAACAGGATAATCTCATTACATGTAATGATTTCATAATAAACATCGAATAAACGTCATGTTACATTAATCACATCTTTAATTTACATTCAACATTTACTGGATCACAAATTAATTATAGATTCTGCGTAAAGGTCACTTGTATTGAAGCTGTATCAGGTGTTCAACTTAGTTAAGTTTCCAGATTGTAATCTAGGCTAACAGTTATATTTAAGACTTTGGTTTTAGAAGGCAATTTATGTAAGTATCTCAGGAGTTGAAGAGAACGTAGGTGTGCAAATATATTGGTAGATACTAGCTAAACATCTCATGCCTTCTTATTCGTTTTTACATAAGAATTCTTTGTGATCGTCTTTGAAGCGCTGGAGTCTTAGTATATTCTAATTAGGCCTGTAATCTCTGACGAGGTAGGCTGGTGTTCTACATTTTCGTATAGGTATAAATAAACTTATAACTTCACCACCAATACTGCTATCTCGAAGCCGCCAAGCGTGGGGATTATGAAAACTCCCCCCCCCCCCTTTTAAGGGGGAGGCCTTTGTTCAACAGTGGACGTTTTCCGGCTGATGGTGATAAATAAACTTCATCTAAGTAATATTATTTTGAGTCATAATTTAATTTTGTAAGTATCAAGAACGATTGGTCGCTGTACCTGTACCTTTCAAATATGATTTATAGTAATTAGGTTGGCTACGATTGAATTAGAAACGTTAATACGCTTCTCTTACATTATTAAACAATTACACTATTAAAGCATTCTACACGCCATTCATTAGTAATAGCGGAATTTTATTTTGGGCACATTTGTTAGGTAAAAAGAGCCATTTGCGTAATAGTGGAACGTTAAACAGTAGACTGCCTCGTTGGTCTAGTGGTTGCTAAGCGTGACTGCTGAGTACGAGGTCCTGGGTTCGAATCCCGGGTCGGGCAAAGTGTTACTGGGCTTTTCCAATAGGGAATTCTCAGTGGCAGCACGGAGTCTGGATTTGTACTCGGTTGATGGCAATAGGCTCGCCCCCTATTACATTGGGACCTAAAAACATAACTGGCAAAATGTTGGTGTACTATATGTGCAGTTATGTGTATCTTTTATGTTTTCAAATCGCCACATATAACATGGGACTTATAATGTGCGGCGACTGTAGCGAAACATATGCTTTTAAAGAAATCCTTTAAAGACATTTATCTATATTGTCCGAATAGGAAAGACTACTATTAGGCTAGTTTAAAAACTCTTTCTCACGTCGTTTTTTAAACAAGACAGCGCTGGCATTACCGAATTGCCTACCTCTCAGCGAAAAGATTGAAACAAACTCAAGGATCAAGATCACATAGGTACGTTTATCTCATAAGAATGTATAGTTCCAGTCGAATAAATCAATATTAACATAAATACAGACACTCTCAACTTGCACAGCTTACTATGAACTTTAAAAGCAGGATAGTTTACGATGTGGAAACGAGACGCCGCTATGTGCAGTGGAATGCAGCGTTTCGCTTCCACAACGTCAACTGTCCTGCTTTTCGAGTTAATAGTAAGGGGGCAGTATACATTATAATTACACTCTCTTTATTCAATGTCGCCCATCATACTTATTTCTGCGCTATTTGTACAGTCATATCGGAATCCGAAACATAAACCACATACTCAACGAGCAACGAACCACAGATCAAACCTTTCAAGCATTGCTTATCCCTTGTGAGTAAAAAGGGGCATAATAAAAACATGGTAAAATAATTATTAAGCCCACGTTAACTTACCTACTAAAATTCTCTGAAACTGTGTACCCTATACCAACCAGAATATTAAGACCTTTTGATAGGAAGAGCATAAAGAAAAGTTAGTAACAATTTGAGTCTAAATAGGTCTGATTATATTGGGCAAATCACACCCACGCTGGCGTCTGGCATATTGTTATATTAAATAAAATAATAGGCACAATGTCAAATATTACACAAAAGAGGAGAGAAGATACAAGTATAATGTTATTCAAGTATTAATGTATTTATATAAGGTTTCCTTTAATCGTCCCACGGAGTAACTTGTAAAACAAACAATATCATAATGTCAGGTACTATAATAATTAAATTTTAATTGTTGATATTTTATGTGTCGAATATTTCTTAAATTATAATTAATATTATTTATTTATTCAGAGATAAATAATCGGTAAACGTAGTGTAGGACGTCCTCCAGCTAGGTGGGGCGACGATATACGCAAAATGGCTGGCAGTGGTTGGAGGCGGAGAGGGCCGAAGATCGAGCTCAGTGGCGTGCCATGGGAGAGGCCTATGTCCAGCAGTGGACTGAGATAGGCTGATAATGATGATCTATCTTCATCTATATCTGGTCGATCAGAATCGAAACCAATCCCCTAAGCCTTAATACTACCTTATTCATAAAAAAGTATCAATTTAAACCATGGACTAAATTATACCCGTCACTGTCGTTTGCATGTCTAAGAATACAGATGTCAATAAATTTAATACGGGGATTAGTTAATGCCAGTATGATCCTTGTTTACGAATAAGAGGGTATAAGCATACATCTTGCCCATAAACTAAGGTTGCATTATAGGCACTTAATTTTTCGTAAAATGTTTTGCTGGTAGAGTTTAGTACTAGGGTCATATATAATACATTACCTTATGGAGGGCGATGACGCGTTTTTTTTTTAATTTGCTAAAAGAATTGCATTGTTGGTAGCGTTCATAAGGTCTTCCATTTAGGTGAATTTACGCAAATAAAGAGAACCGGAATAACTTTAATCTTAACATACCTACAGTCCTACATAGCCCAATGAATCACTAGAAAAGCGAGATACCGGGTGATGTCAAAATGACGTCTTATTTGAGTTTGCACGCCACTATTTCTTAGTACACACTACTTTTCCACAAAGTACGTCATGCCGCCATGCGGGCCAGAAACTCCATATTTTATTTGTGCCAGGAATGAGATCTATAAATAAAGACCTAGGCCATGTATACTTGTTTATATACCTAATATTACTACCCTTAATCATGTTTAAGATCAAAAAACGACATAGTAAGATGAACTGGAGCTTGAACCCTACACAAATGGCACGCTAGACGAATAGAATGATAATGTATAACCTTCTAATAGAAGAAGTAGAAGAGAACGCTGAATGTGGGTTTGACGTATTATGCCATAAACAATGTTGTATATTTGTCCAGAATTCGTTTTCTAGGGCCACTGTAATAAATTACCGTCGTCCTTATTTGTAGCAGCCTGTATAAATCTTTCCACTCAGGTAAAGCTTAAAGTTTTCATCTTAATGCAGCCTCCACAAAGGCGGGCGGAAAACACATGTGGGTCACGTCCGACCGCCAGTGCACCAGATTAAATATGTATATTATATATGTGTTGCATTTATTGTAGTGCAGCAAATAACGAAATGGTCTGGTACTTGTGGTAGACTGTAGTATTAACCTGAGTACGTTAACTTATAAAAATTCTAAATGTTCCACCAGTTATTGACTTCTCTCTGACAGTGTAGTTTGCATGACAAAGAATAAGTTAATAATAAAAATATATTTTTTTGCTTTTACATCAAAAGTACCATAATATTGTATTGTCAGTAAACCCATTTAAGTATGCAAATTTGATTTCAATCGGATGTTTAAAAGTGGTTCTAATTTAGATTGCAAGATTTGACCTAAACAAACTCATATACATACAAACATTGCAAGTTAAATAAAAGCTTTATGAAAACGGGGGGTTATGTTTCTAATTAGCTTCAAAACAGATTTAATTCATAAATGATTATTATTTCTTCAAATGGATTTTACAGAAACACTTTTACACATATTTTTTAAACTAGATGGCTTCGGAATTTCCCGTAAACACTCCCTATATCTCTATTGAAGTCCAGTCAAGTAGGTACAAATTTTTAGTACAACTATAAACTCCTGTCTCTGACGTCATACTTGGTAGCTGCAAATGAGAACTTCAGACGAATGACGCAATCTCATAGGTTTGTTTTTGTACCTATAGGCACTCTAGCAGTATGGCTATGTCCATCTTGAAGATCTCAGGCCCTTATCTAATTGATTTGATCATCGGTTTGCCAGCCAACAGCAAAAATATCTAGAGTAGATTAACTTCATATAATACTTAAATAGGACTGCCTTTTTGTCCAGTTTCAAAGCGCACCTATTGATTGAGAGGTTCTAAGTTCGATTCCTGGGTAGAGCAAAGTGTTATTGAGTTAGTTACACTGAATCCGAGTTTGTGCCCAGTAATGGCTGTAGAATGCCTTCTACTATTTTGGACCTGAGTTAAGAGAGTGCTGGTCTGTCCTTTTGGGGAATTGAGGCACGATGTTGTGCCATGTTTATCATTATTGTCATCATAATTTTAGCCCGGTTTCGCCCACTGCTGGGTATCTCTGGGTACCTCCCTATTTCTATGCCATTCTTTTCTACTTTGAGCGTACCCTGTTTATGTTAAAGCTTAAATATTTGCAAGTGCATCAAAAGCATTCCTAACTCAAAGTAAAATATAACTATATACATAGTATTACAAAATCTAAAGCGATACTTAATACCGTCCTTGCAACTCCAATTACAAAGGTATTATAATACATAATACTAATTACATACATAATAACAATGTAAGAACATCGTGTGATAACCCATTTGCTACGGTCGCTCACTATAATTTAGATTAAGGTCACATATAAGTGAATCACGTGGATGCTACCGTCTAGAACATTCCATACAGTTTCACTGGTATTTTCTTTGTATTTCAGATAGAAAAAAGGAAGCCTTACTGTTATAACTATAAAAGTAACTGTCTATCTGTTTGTTACATCACCACAAAACTACTGAGCCAATCGTAATAAAATTTCATGTGAGATTAGCTTGAACCCTTGGGATCGACAGAGGGTATTTTTACCCCCGAAACATATTTTTAGCGAGGCTAACTGCTTAGAGCACATTAAGCATAATAATAATAATCATTTATTGGAACAAAAACAAGTTTACAATATTAATTGTGCGTTAACAGTTGCATTAGTTAGAAAAACTGTGTCGCAACTTTCGGGATTACCACTTGTCGTCTATTTGCATCCCTAAGACCCTAAATTTTCCAATAATTCAGAGTAAAGTCCAAGAAAATTTAAATGCACCATACTACCCAAAATTTGTGAATGCAACTCATTTTCATCTTCATAGTAGTATTCTAGTTTTCTCATAACGTACAACATAATATAATTGGGTATTTGAAACCACCAGTAAATTGACATAGTTTTTATCATCTGTTGCTATTTCCCCATACATTCATATAATAGCAAACTGCGACGTCTCTAATTTTCCAAATTAATTACCGTAATAAAAAATTGCAAACAAAAAGAAAACAAAATTTAATCGTGTTTTCAGAGCTAAAATAAAGTTTTTTTTCGAGAAACGGGGTCTTGGAACTATTAGTCAATGGTGTTAACTACCTAATTTCATAGTCGCCGGTAATACAGCAAAATAAACTATTAATTTAAACAATACAGGTTATGAGAACACTTTCCAAAGTACATATATACTGTGTAGCTACATATAACGCAAGTCTTAAAACATTATTGGAACACTCAAGTAACAACAAGACTATATTTACAAAATGGAAGCGTCTTCGTAGAAACCCTGGAAGTTTTGCTAAACATGTAGACAATAGCGAACGTTCTAGAAAGCGGGGTTCGGTAAACACTGCAGTTTCATTTCTAGTGGATCCTTCGAGTGAATAAGTTTTGCAGGCATCCGTAAAATGGCTACCAGAAAGATTTTTGGTAATTATGTTTTACATTATTTAGTTTTACGGAGGTTGTTTAAATCGATTAATTTTATTACAGTCTTATTGGTTGAATTACTGTCTGTAATCATTACACATTAACCAATTAATTGTGAGCTATAAATCGACAGTTACACATGATGTTACAGCATAATGTCGGCGAAGTTTCTGGTCTAAAATGGCAGGTTGCCAACTTAATGTATGTGCAACAACTGGTGTTTAGATTTAACTATAAGCTGTACAAAACGTCCTTCCTCCGTCCTGTATATTGGGGTATAAATTATATCTGTTATTTCAAGTCATAATGCTCACTCATAAGGTTGAATATCTATTAATGTCAATTGTGTTCAATATTCCTTACCCCCCTGTAGGTATTTCCCGAAAAGTTAGGCATATAGTACGGACTTGAATGCCAGCCTGTATAAGTTTTGTCATGAGGAATAGAGTTGAGCCTATTGTTACAAAATACTTATACTTTTGTTAAATTTTGATATCATTGTATTCTTAACGAAAATTTTAAACCTACCTGTATTTAATTTGATTTCAAGAATTTGATTGAATACTAAGGCAATACTAATTTTTAAACTATCGCGTTGCATGATTATAATACTCGAAGAATTAAATAATAACACGGGAATTAACAAAAAAAAAGTTGTGTTGGCGTTAATCGTAATTTAATTCTGTTATAATAGGCGTAAGGCATATTTTATATGAGATAAAAAGTAACCCGTATCACCCACTGACCCTTAGACCTATCCACAAACACGTTCACCTTGAAAAATTTGCGGAAAATATCCATCATTGTTAATTTTATACTTTCAGCTATCTGCTTGTTATGTTCGGTTATATTGATGGTGGAGAGCCATGGCCCCCCGAAGGAGCGGGATAACGAAGACATCGCGATGGAGCGGAAGGTAAAAAAAGTAATATACTTAGATCTTTTCTAAACAAAGGCTATTTAGTATGAAATTCTCAGAATCGTAAACACAGCTTTGAAACCCATATTGGTCAAAGATTGAGCTTTGAATGAAACAGATCTATAGTAAATACGCAGTAGATTTAAGTGCGGATACTAATAGTTAAGTCATATGTGCAAAACGAGAAGCCACATTACACTGCAGGTGGCGGTGTCTCGATCACTCAGCAGAAAATGACCTGCAATGCAAATGTAAGGCACCTGTCCCCTTACTCTGAATGAACTCTTAAAGCAGAAGAGAACTTGTGGAAGCGGGTCGAAGCTACGTGCAGTGTATAGTGACTTCAACAACGTAATGAGTCCTGCTTTAAGAGTTAATGGTATTGGGACTGGACCCAGCAACGTAGGGTCCTGGGCAGATACTTGTTCAATGTTAAACAAGTGCTATGTTTTCCCAATAAGAAGTCCTATATTTTCCCAATAAGAAGTGCTATATTTTCCCAATAAGAAGTGCTATATTTTCCCAATAAGAAGTGCTATTTTTTCCTATAAAATATTTATTAAAGCATTACCACCGAACGTTCTTAGTTTAACAGAACAACAGAACTTAAAATCTTCGGAGTGATAATGTAAGACACCAATTTGTAATTCCTATTCTACAAGCCATGTGTCGTAAAGGCCATTCTCTAGATGCTGCCAGCTGTGAAACTCATTGGCGAGTTGCCATAGTAACCATAATATCAAGCCTAAGTTTATTGCTCGTAGTCCGATGTAACAAGTAGATATACATTTATGTTTATCTGAATCATTACCATCACACTGTTCAAATGTTAGCATTATAGAAACAAGGCAACGTGATATCAATGTTAGGTTTTCAATGTTATAAGTATATTGCCAACATTTTCTAAGCCACTGTCTTATCCTAAGGTAGAATGGAATGCTGAAATCTGGATTTATTCATCTGAAATCGCCAACCGTTTCCCTTCTCAGTATGAAGCTTTTATCCTGCAATGGGACAGTTGGACTGGTTTATTCATCCAATTTCTGTTTCATACGAGATTTTCCTTCCCTTTCTTCTTTATACATAGCAATTCACGAGAACAGATATTTTCCCCGCAGATGGGGGCAAAATGGTGCAGCATGGCGAAGGTCTGCAACCACGACCGTGTTCCAATCTGCGGGTTGAGCCACGCCGGTGACGTCATGGGGTTCAGAGACCTCTGTGATATGTTCGACTACAACTGTATTAGAAGGAGGAGTAAGTATAGCTAATATATACATATATATATCATCAGCCGGAAGACGTCTACTGTTGAACAAAGGCTTCCTCCTTAGGTGAGAGGGGGTTGCCATAATCCCCACGCATGGCTAGCGCTGATAGTGTAGTTACAGAAGACGGTGCTGCCCATCTTCTAGACTTTCCCTTATGACACCCATGGGAGGGTGGTCAATTCTATGCCGGTATCCGGTACTCGGCAAATAGCTAGCATATTTAATTGATATTGAGTCACAGATCGTATTATATCGAAAAATTAAATCCCGAATTCATAAATTAAGCACCAAGTACTTATTGGAACTTAATGTCCAGAACCATCCATATACACTGTCAGGACTCCTCTAAGGTAAATAAAAGGAAGAAACCAGAAAAGTAACCTCCTTTTTTAAATATGCTTCCACGATAGGCATTGTTTGTTTCGTAGGTGCATTTAAAACAATATACATCATAAAGTGTGAAATGTGCGCAATTATTTTTATTTTGGGAGTAATTAAAACTGAAAAGAGTGATGATACAGTAGGGTGAACAGTTGAACACCAACCTACGCTATATTTACCAACGGAAATCACGATATGTATACCTAGTTCATTTACACGAACCAGGGTAAAAGGTAGCTGTCGCGTTGAACAGGGACATAGATTGATGGAGTGCTGAGCACACCACAATGATTGACGTTTGATTAACTGCAACGCGTCTAATACTGTGTGTTCACGAGTAATGCACTATCCTTCCGCCTTCATCTATCTTCAGGTTAAACTACGAATTGTTTCGTGTCAATTTCATTTTTATTGTTTTGAGAATCCATCGCCGTACACTAGGAAAACTCATGTATAGTGGGTTCGTTTCACAAACATGAAATGTCATATACACAAACACCTAGACTCAAGTTTATGCCTAGACAATATGATTATTGGTAAGCAGTAAATGAAGGTGATCGGTGGTAGTTTGTTGAGATCTCGGGCCACAAACACAGGTAATGCATCTGGATCCGTTTTAAAGATGGCAATGATGTC
Organism: Abrostola triplasia; assembly: GCA_946251915.1. Taxonomy (NCBI): domain Eukaryota; kingdom Metazoa; phylum Arthropoda; class Insecta; order Lepidoptera; family Noctuidae; genus Abrostola; species Abrostola triplasia. The sequence goes on from OX276439.1 coordinate 6,823,117, forward strand.
ATTTAACACTCTGTTTTCTTTTCCCTTTCCTTTGCGCGCTGTACTTGGCACATCAGCTGACAAAGATTCTAGTAATAACTTCTTTGAATTTTGGATTTGCTCACTAGTAAACGCCGACGCACAGATTTTTACTAAACTTGCCTCATCTGCGATCGAAACTTTATTTTGTATATAAGCCAGCAGCTCATCGATAACAATATTACATGATACACACTTAATTGTATTCGCCATTTTGCTAATTGCGCACGGACAGCGCATTAACCGATACCACGAGCGAGGTCAATGACCGCGCGCGCGCAACTGACCTGACTTTTACCCATGACTGTACCTAATTACTTGAGCATATTTTCTTCCTGGATGGTCGAGTTCAGTCTTTACCAAATTTTATCTAAATTAGTTTAGTGACTGAGCCGTAAAAGCGTAAGACGACATTAGAAGACTGACAGTGTAGTATTAGTGTATTAAAACAGATTATTCATGAATTTTGACTTCTAGGCTTAATAAAAGTTTAATATTTTCAGATTACAAGCAAACCCCGTGTCCCGAGGACCGGTCCCTCCTCACCGTCTCCCGCCGGCCTACTAACAGTTACTTTGATGACTGATCGCAAATTTAATTAAAATTCACTTCACTCGAATATTCCAATTTATTTCATTTTGTACTTAGGAAATTCATTGATTAAATAAATGTGTATTACAGTTGTATTGTGAGTTTTATTTGGAGCCCTTTGGATGTGAAATTAGCTGGAGTATGGCAAAGACTTGACTGAATTGTTTACAAGTGGCTGGTTTCTATGCAATAGATTAGGGATAACGTAGCTTTAGTAGAATCAAAACTATTAGGATAATATCGTAAGATTACAAAATGTTTCCAAGTAATAATAACATTATTATGAGCTATCACGAAATTCAGTTTTTTAATATATGGGTACTTAGTAGCCATTTTGTTAAGTATGATGAATAGGCTAACAATGATTTAATTCAGCTGTCAAATATAAACATTTTTTGAATATAGATTAAAGGAATTGCTGGAAGGAAAACCTAGTCATAGTACTTTTTGCAAAACCGTGAATGTTGGTGTCACTCAATAAAATGAAGATATTATTATAACCTTGAAAATTGCATATGCCAACAACTCGATACAGCCTAGCGACAGCGCCCATACTAATTTTCCCATTCTCTTTCAAGAAATGATTCATCTAATATCAAAATAAATAACTGTCGGCTTTTCTGAGCTACTAAAACATATATTTCACAGATGTCAATATCTAATGGATGTTTCATTCATGAGCTCTACCGGTCACGTACTCACATACAGTTTATTCTCATGAAGATAAGTGTGGCTTAGCACTAAATGACGGCTATTTCTCTCTATAAGCGTCAAGGCTCTAGAATTTTAAGCAAAATCTTAAGATAAGCCTAGTATAATCCTATACTACGTTATTAACACGACTTTTGGATCATATATGGAGAACTTTATCATATAAACTACACCTATGTACTATATACCCATGTTTGCAAATTAATAAATGATTTATGATTTATCATCATGCGTCTATAAGAGAATTTTGGAATTGGTTTGTTAAGCTAAGCGATCCGTGCATTATTATTAATCCCACTTTTGCAGCGCAACCAAGTGCATGATAAAATAAAGAATACATCTTCATCGCTATCATTTGCATCAATTGCGATGGGTAATGGACCCGTCTTGCACCATTCTTGACTACAAATGTCTAATGACTAGTGTGGCAAAAGATCACCCAACACCAGGCTGATCGCGATTAGTTCCTGTAATAAGGTATGCTAATACTGGAAAAGGTTTTTTTTGTCATGATTTTCTACATCACATTTCTAACTTGAGTTAAATTGGACTTTAGTTTTGAAACAAGGCACGCAATCGCAACTTTTTTCTCAATTAGACCTAGGATTTTATTAATATCATTGTGTTAGATTTATGACAATTAAATAGTCTCGCATGTATCGGAAGTCTGACCAATATCAACGCTACAATCATTACCAGTATAAGCATGATTGATGGTGATGATTCTAGGAGTGACGAAAACTAAGTAAGTCTGGAGCACCCTAGACGATCAACCTCGCTACCATCTTTGTTGATAGACCAATCTCTACACCATAGAATGAACTGTTTCCATGTAACTATTAGCTTATGTCGATACAAAGAAGAATCTTTGATGTAATCATCAGCATCAGGTAAGGGAGGTTGCCATAATCCCCACGTTCAGCAAGCGGCTTGAGGGTCGCAGTATTGACGGTGAAGTTTACAGAAAACGATGCTGCCCATCTTCTGGATTTTCCCTTAGTCACCTCTTAAGACACCCACGGGAAGAAAGGCGGTGGTCAATTCTAGGCCGGGTACAACGCGGCTGACGTGTTTGGATGTAAACCACCATACTCGTACTCACCATATTTCCTATAACATTGACAATGTTTTGATTTACACAAAATACAATATGAAACTGATCACTGGATAGACTACATCCTGCGATTGTTATCAGTTTCTACACGTTATTGGTCAATCGTGCTTTATGATGGTCGTCGTTTAGGGCAGTGTTTATGAATAACTGAAAATGTTTGTAATTAAAGGCGTGTTATTATTATATATGCACATAATACTATCAGTAGATAGTCATATAATTGGCGATAAAACTCAATTGGTAAGTCCATCATAAATATATTATATACCGGAATATTGCAAAGGAAATATGATTTAGCTAGTGCCAACCTACCGTAAACCCTTAAAGGAGAACAGTTTACGTTGTGTAAGCAAGATGGTGCATTATACCGCACGTAATGGCGTCACGCTTTTACAATGCATCACTATAGTCTCCATAAATATTTGCTTACTTATTTGGATTATTTATTTACTTTTAATCGGGGAATTTCCAGTCTGAATTGAAGAAATTATGTGACCACGCATACTCGTGCTTCCATGACACGGTAATCGTTTGTGGGAAGTCTGTCAACGAAGCTAGAACTTTCCTCGACCTCTGCGACTTATACGAGTTCTCCTGTGAAACTAACATGGGTAATACACATTATTATACGATCTATTTTATCTTCTTTTTGTCTATCATCGTATTATTCTTCCATTTCTGTTCTATCGGATATTGCTCTTCCACCTTCAGTGTCTTCTACTCACGAAGTCTTGTTAGGTCTGATACAGACCTGTCACAATTTAATAATTATGTTAATCAAGATTTGAGAACATTACGCGGAAGTTTATTTCTAAGGGTCAAATATTTTATAAGTAGACTAATCGGTGTCCCACTGCTAGGCAAAGGCCTTCCAATTAATCTTCTACAAAACCCTGTCCAATGCCATTTCGGACTATAATATCAAAAGGATTGACTTGTTAAGTTTTGGACTTCTGAATTGCTCAGCGAGAAAAAGAAGATGGAAAAGTCAGGAAAATTAAAGCGAAAATTAATTTTATTCTTATTATTACTTATTCCTATTTTCTCAATTAATCTTCTTCTTAAAAATAACTTTTTCTATTAACTGTACTTAATTAATATAATATTAATCTAGTTTTCAGACACGTGAAAGAAGAAGAAGGCGTGTGTCCGAATGCAAAGGATTTAGGATTAGGAGTCGGATGAACGAAGAACATAACAAGACGATGTTTCTGTTAGTAATAAATAAAAAATATTAAATGAAAGCATTTTATTATCAGCCATTAATATTAAAACATAACATAACATCACGCCTGTATTCCCCGAAGGGGTAGGCAGAGGTGCACATATAGTACACCCACATTTCGCCAGTTATGTTTTAGGTCCCAATGTAATAGGGGGCGAGCCTATTGCCATCAACCGGGCACAAATCCAGACTCCGTGCTGCTACTGAGAATTACCTAATGGAAAAACTCAGTACCACTTTGCCCGACCCGGAATTCGAACCCTGGACCTCGTCCTCAGCAGTCGCGCTTAGCAACCACTAGACCAACGAGGCAGTTAATTTAATAGCATTAATATTATGGTGTTCTAAATACTCGATAGCTAAATATTAATGCGTTAATGCATTTAAAAATAAACTTAAGAAATATGTTAGTGCATTATAACTTCTAATACTCTGGAGGTAACTACTATTGAACTGTTTTAACATACTTTGAAAACATTTTATCTCATTATAAGTGGACTGTATTGTTCTTATGAGAAATAAATTTCTTTAAACCGAAATATCGACAACTTACACAGTGTACAAGATTTCTCTTCACAGTAAAATTAAATTACTACCCTGGAATGAGTGCGAACACAATAATTATGGCTTGATGTCCCGACCGGGTTGCCGTGGTCGCACGCAGACTCAACGTCAAACCAAAATTGAAAACTTGTATCCGTGTTAATTCCCGTGTTAAAATTTAATTTTACTATCGTGGAATGCGATTGTTTAAAAGTTAGATTTTGTCTTCACGTTTTATCATCATATACCTAAGAGTAATATACCTAATTATAGATTGTTTTTCGTTGTCCTCCGGAATTTTATTATGAATGTTCAATAATGCATTTCCTTTCGGTTATTTCTAAAGCCATAAAAGAGTTATAACAACTTTTATGGAGGGAGTAAAACCTATCCATAACATGACGTATTTATTGACTGCCAAGAATTGGTGTCAGACATGCAAATACGACACAGAAACGACATATTATGATGTATCATAATGATACCATTATCAGGCAAGTTTTTTTTTAATATTCCTAAAACCAGCTCCTATTATTATCTGTTTTGTCTTACAGTTATGATTTAGTACCGTAGGTGGATTCCAGATAAATTTAATAGTTTTTTTGGGCCAGAAAGTCTCTGAGGCGCCTTCTGGAGAAACTACAAAGTTTCATCATAATCTGATCAATGGTGTATAAATGCATATAGGACAAACTGTTTAAGAACGCATAGAGGATTTTTTTATTTATATTGATTACACTAACATTAGATACAAGTGACATAAGATGATAATTTACAGTCGAGGCTAGATTGCAGCCAAAGGTGTGAAGTAATGGCGCTGAGAATGTAATACCTAACGACCACGCGGCTTATATGTTTTATAACATACTTTACCGCATTAAATGAGCTCTTGGATTACAATCCAACCTGCGATCTGCTAGATGATGAATGGATGAAGATTTTGTCAGTATGTCTGAAATATTGTGAGAAGAAAGCATGAATGCTATTATTTATGTTATAATTATATTTTTATTTAATTGTTTCCAGCAATTTTTGTGTTAATATATAAATGTTCTTTAATTATGTTATTGGTGTACACCGTGTAATTAAAGTAAATAAATAAATAATAAATAAATTATGAAGATCAAAAAGAAATCATACATTTATTTTAAAACTTTCGATAAGGAAATAACGTGCTGTATTTTTTCGCTTCCAATTATTGATCGACACATCGTCACTGACCTTCTTATAGCAGATGCAGAAACTGCTACAAAATTCTTGCATAAAATTACATTTTATTATTCCAGCTATTGTCATATATTTAATATCGTCGGTAAACGCCCACAGCGAATCACTGAAAGTAAGTACATACATTTATAACAACAATCTTACTGGAAACGTGGGAACTTTTGGAGGATCCACTGCTTGGCAACCTACGAGGGAAAGTTCCAAGAATACAATTCACCAAATATGAATACGAATGATTAGATCTGGAACTGTATTGCTTCATCAACACAAAAAAAAGCTCAACCTTTATTGCGAAATTGGTTTTCCCAAGATGATGAAAACACAGCAAAAATTTTACCTTCTCAAAATCTGGTTAAATCAATTTTCCGTTAACATTTGTAACTTTATCAGGAAAGCGGATTAAATCCCTGAGTGGCGGCTTTTAGTGATTCACAGCCTCCTACCGAGGCAATGGACTGAGAATTTTATTTTCTCATAAAATCTGGATGTCATCCTCTTTTATTAGCACGTTACATGGTGGCCTTACATCCATTTTACTATTTTTTGGCGGTATCAGTTTTATTCACATGAGTTTTATAAGCTTAATTTATTATAAGATTCAGCCTGCTTATAAAAAATATAAATCATTATTCTCTCGTTAAATATTCATAGGATACGCATCGTTTATTTTATTTCATATTTAATTCGTCCTTTGCTATCATTGAGGTCATCATGAGTAATATCACATGCAGTAAATTAATTATTTATCATTCTAGTTTTATCTTTTCTTTAGTGACTTTTTATTTTCGTTTAGCTATCTGATTCTAGATTTCAAGATTTGATTTTTGGTCTTGCCAGGCAAACATAGTCCATGCACTCTCTTGCTTACCACAAGTGACTAATGTATCTAACTCTTCTACGTCATATTTCATAGAACGAAGAAGAGTGCAAGGTAGCCGATCTGTGCGTTCACGACAAAGTACCAATGTGTGCCATCGACTCGTGCGGAGAGATGAGAACATTCATAGATATCTGCGACATGCACGAGTTTAATTGTGACAGCAAAAAAGGTAAACAATCACAAAATAAACAGTAATAAAAATTGAAGCTTGTTTCTCACCAAGTTTCAAAATCTTCGTTTCGCAAATCAGTGGCAGAATTCCAATCCATAAGGAGACCATCTTTTTCGAAGGTTTGAGTGTTTAGACAAACGAGGGAGAGGCATTTGCCCAACAGAAAACAAAATAAGCCAATGAAAAAAGGGAAAAGGCAATTATTATATAACGCGAGTTGTAGACTTATTTGTGTTAGCAATGTCTTAATTGACTCATTTACTATCGTTTACTACGTTTAGTTTACATGCAACATTGTGCTTTTAGTGCGTGTTAATAAAAGAGCAAATCCTTTGGCCAGTGATACATTGTAACACGAGAGTTTGTCCGGTATAGACACAGCATTGTAATTTCGGTGGACAATTTAGAAGTAATTGTAATAAAAACAGCCTTCATTTTTTATTTGCATTTCCTCATGTTCTGAATTTTGAAATTATCCCTTGGAAAGTCTTATATTTGTGTATCAGTAATTTAACATTATCATGTAACCAATTTAACCCACTTTCTTGTAGACTTTAAGCAGCGGCCTATCCATGAATGTTGGGTGACGTGCAAGAGAGGGCGTTCGTTCAAGAAGCCGGAATTCAGAACAGACTGTAATATTAACCAGAAACCTAATAGAATATAATTCATTATTTTTAACGTGTTTTTGTTTAGTGTATTAAGCTGTTAATAATAACAAATACACATCATTCATCGAAGTTCGATCGTAATTCAATAATAATAAAAATGTTTTATTGGCATAAAAAGAGGTGAATGTATTCCTATCACACATTATTTTAGTTCCGTAATCTTTCTCCGCCTTTGTTTTTGTTGAGTGGTATCAGGCCTAGAATTGACCACCCCATTTCCCATCCTATTTCATAAACTATTGAATTATCTAATCTGTGGTCACGCGCGATCGATCGCACGTGGCTGAGTGCGATAATACTTGCAATATGAAAATGTAATGGTGGCACTACACTTGGCGTATTTGTACAAATATTTGCGTATATGTATTATATTTTTTTTTTATACGAGTACGAAAATTAACCTTATTGCATTAAACTCACGGTACATTTTGCATTACAAAGATGCCACGAATATTTGGGCAAATACGCCAAGTGAAGTGCCTGCGAACGATGTTCACGGCCTGATACGACGGCGGTAGTCATTATTTTGAAGTATTTATTTTCATTAACCTCGACCGGTATATTCTACGGACCTTCTTTATATAAAATTTATAAAAAATGCCGGTTTTTAAATAATAGTCGTCGATCATTTCAGATCGGAACCTCACCAATTTGAATTACAAACCATCATACTGCAGTTTCAAAGCCATAAAATTATTCAGAACTTTTATAATAAAGAATTTTATTTCAATACTTCTGATCTCAAACTCGTAAAGTCACGCACAACGAACATATCTTAAATTCAATAAAATGGTTATTCACACCAACCGTTTGTTCTAGAATGTTTGAATATATTTTCGTACATACAATTATCGTTCTGAGTTTCATAAAGCAGTTATATGCGCACGTGGACAGCGCAAAGGTAAGTTACAAATTTTATTTAATTATAATTTTAATGTGTTAGCATCGACTTCCAATTAACGATGAAAGATGAACTTATTCGAAGTAAATTCATAAAGAAAAATGTATTTTCCTAGGAGAAACAGAACTTGTTATTCCCCTGATCGGAAGATCGCAATTATGCCAGACATCAATAAAAACAAACAAAAGCAAGGACTATACTAGAGTACTTTACTGTTTGTAGATTTTAACTTAGTTCCTAATCTTATCCCTCATAAGTATGTTCTACTAATCGGTTGCATATCCCAAGAATTTGAAAACTGGTAAATCGGAAGCCCAGTACTTTTTTATATTTAAAAAATAGTAATCAATGTTAACCTTTTTAGCTCGAAGAGGAATGCAAGATAGCAGACATCTGCCGCCACGACCAGGTGGCAGTGTGCGGAATCGACTCCTGTGGGGAAATGAGGACTTTTATAGACACGTGTGATATGCACGAGTTTAATTGTGACAGTAAAAAAGGTAATACTTTATAATCTTGTATAATATACCTCTTTTAGTAAGATGGGTGACGGATCCTTAGTCCCCGGTAAAAAAAGTACAGTCTTGAATACATAACCTTCCCATAAAGTGAAAATGATGGTAGAAGGTGATAAGTGAAATGGGCCAGTAATTTTAGCAGATCAGTTCGAAGCAAATTTGTTATGCTCTTCAAGGATTGCACGCATACTTATACACGTGTAAAGAAATTCATGAGAATGATATAGGCTTAAAGGCTGTGTCAAGATCACGGTAAGTTCAAATCAGGGTGTCTCCGTATCCCTTTAAGACTAGAGATATCTGGCATGAGCTATTTATTACATACCAATGACATAGCATAAACACACAAGGAGCTAATGATCCAAACAAATACACAGATTGAAGCGACGAAAACACAGCAGACTGAAAAATTCACGAACAAAGAAAAGGGTAAATATAGGGTTGTTGTTTAGAGCTATGCTGACGTATTCAGACGCCAGGGCAATGAACCCACGATGACACTTGAGTCTCCTCTCCAATGTGACCTCAGCTTTTATTAAAGACGTCATTCATTCGAACTTTTTGGAATCTAATCTCAGTATTTCTAAAGGAAACCGAACATGTAAACACAAGACTAACAAGATACTAGACTGGTTTTCGTCTTCACTTAAAATGGACGAAGTTTGTTTCGAATTGACGTCCTTTACAAGATAAGCGGTTGCAAATACTATATTTTTTCTTCAATTCCAACGCATAGTATTCTAAGGTATTTGTTTCTTTACTTGTATGAAAGGGATCATCAACACTCATTGTCCGATTTCCAAAATTCATTTTTTATAATGGACGTTCAGGTTTCTTTAATCCCGAAAAACAATTCTACGCCGACGAAATTGCGGGTAAATGGTCGTTATTATAAGAATTATATCTGCTAGTAAATACCTATGAAGTGACTCTAATCCCAACTAAGTCTTATTTAGTTTTTCTTTTGCCTGCTCATTGTCTGCGGCCTTTGAATCAGATTTAGGTGATGTAATGATGACGCCATAGTCTCATCTGTATCAGTTACAGTTGAGGCACTTCTCCAAAACACCAACCAATATAAGCAGAGCCCTAACTTTAAAGACGACAAAGGAAAAGATTATTAAAACCGGGCTCACATTTAAGTGGTCCTTGACATCCTCACTAGTCATTCAATACTATTGTTTATGCAAAGGCTTACTAGTGGAATATAGGTGTATTATCTACATGCAAAGTTGTTCATGGAATTTTGCCTTTCAACGTTTACTTTGACCTTTCAATAAGAATTCGATGGATTTGTTATTATATTGTATTTTTATGTACACATCGTTTTTAAGTTCCAAAAAAGGATGAAAAGAGATGTATTTTCTGGTATTCGGCCTAGAATTGTCCACCCGCTTTTCTCCCGTGGGTATCGTAATAGGCGACTAAGGGAAAATCCAGAAGACGGGCAGCAGCGTCTTCTGTAACTTCACCACCAATACCGCGATCCCCAAGCCGCTTGCCAATCGTGGGGATTATGGCAACCCGTCCTCCCTTACCTAAGGGGAAGGTTTTGTTCAACAGTGGATGTCTGGCTGATGATGATGAAGTATACATTTTGCAATAAATAGGAAAAATACTAAAAGTGTGGCTGTTGATATTTCTGATATAACATCTATGTTCACTGCGCATTCATTGCGCTGACCTCAAGTAATTGGGAACTGGGGCAGGACATGCAGAGTATGTTACGAAAAGAGAAAACAAAATACTGTCACAAACAGTTAATCTGGCCCACAAATGTTTGAATTTATATTAAACAACAGTGTGGAGTGCAATGTTAAGTGTTACTGGGTTTTTCCATTAGGTAATTTTCAGTATCAGCACGGAGTCTGGATTTTTGCCCGGTTAATGGCAATAGGCCGCCCCCTATTACATTGGGACCTAAAACATAAATGTTTTATAATTGTCAACATCACTTAAAAACGAAACTAATAACTGCTCTGCACTGCACATAACATCACGCCTGCATTCCCCGAAGAGGTAAGCAGAGGTGCACATATAGTACACCCACATTTCGCCAGTTATGTTTTTTTTTATTTGTAGTATCGTAATCTTTTATATTTCTTACTGTTGCCTCACGTGGTTTATTAGGAATCTTGACTAGTTTTAGACTCGAACGGTGCTCATTAAATAACGTGATTCTGCAGTTCCCCTGTTCTGTTACAGGTACTAATAACACAGATCTAGTTTCCGTACCGATACCGAATATTACTATATTTTTGTCCTTTTTTTTTCTTAAAAACAATAGTCGCTTCACATTCGTTATTTCTCCTGTATCGTGGATGCGTTTCACAAACATGAAATATCCACATACACAAACACTCAGGACAAACATTTACAGATCAAACATTTGTTTGTCCTGTACGAAATCGAACCCGCAGTCCAATCGCTTAGACACTACTCCAATCAGGCCGTCTCCAACTCTAACTATTTAATTATTCTAAAAAAATACAGGCTGATCTGCGGATTATACAATTTGTTGTCCCATGCGGAATCGAACCCACAGACCAATCGCTTAGCCACCACGCCAATCAGGCCGTCTCCAACTATAACTATTTATTTATTCTAAAAAACACAGGGTGTTTTTATCGCTATGGAAAACTAACGATCTTAAGGTTGTAAAATAAAGAATTTATTGCATGGCATTACAAAATGATCAAACTGAACTACTTGTGTAAAACTGATTACATACGTTAACGAAAGTAAATGTTACCGTTGTTTCGATCTACGTTTTGTAATATTGTAATGTGGTACCAATATGAAACAGGGTATTAGGCAAGTATTGTCTGCGAGTAAGGAAATCATCTTTGATTTTGTATTTTTTTGAGGTGATTTCGCTCAATGCCTGTATACTCCGTAAAGGAGTAATATAGATCTGCCCCCCCCCCCCCCATATAAGTGGCAAAATGCTTGATGAATAGATTTCAAATAATAATGATAAATGTATGGGGATGATATATTATGTAAAACCCGTATATTTTTCATTTTATTAAATTTCTATTCTTCAGGCATTTGCTTCTTGTCTAGGTAGGCTGGACATAAAAGTACAATCTGGTTGTAGACTATTTTACATACATACGTACGTCACGCCTGTTCCTCAAAGGGATACGTAACATAACATCACGCATGTATTCCCCGAAGGGGTAGGCAGAAGTGCACATACATATAGTACACCCACATTTCGCCAGTTATGTTTTTAGGTCCCAATGTAATAGGGGGCGAGCCTATTGCCATCAACCGGGCACACATCCAGACTCCGTGCTGCTACTAAGAATTACCCAATAGAAAAACCCAGTAACACTTTGCCCGACCCGGGATTCGAACCCAGGACCTCGTGCACAGCAGTCGCGCTTAGCAACCACTAGACCAACAAGGCAGCTTTCAAAGGGATAGGCAGAGACTAATCATTATGTATTCGAGTACGTGTTAGGCTGCTTGCCGACTTATGACGTTACGTATGACAGACCGACTTGTTCTTACTTTATAATTCGGTCCGACTTTTTGCAGGACGTGTCCGATGTACTATTGCTATCAGCCCCCTTACCATGAACTCTTAAAACAGGATACTTTACGATGAAAAGCGAGACGCCGCTACGGGCAGTGTAATGCTACGTCTCGCTTCCTCAACGTAAATTGTCCTGCTTTACGAGTTCACGGTAAGGGGGCTATACGAGTGTATTTGTCTCCTACAAAAAAATCGGTCACCGATTATCGGACATGGGCGGTCAGCCTTATTAGTTAGTGTACTATATAACACTTCGTTTAGTCTTTACGTAACACCAGTAAATATTAATTAAAGATCACTTTACTATCATAACTAATAAGCATTACGAAGATATAATAATTTTTGTTTTCTTTTCCAATTACAGATTTTGTTCCAAAACCTGCGCACGAGTGCTGGGTTACATGCAAAAGAGGACGAAGCTTCAAAAAACCGCTGTACAGCTCAAACTGTATTTAATTTAAAACCACAAACTTTTATTTAGAAAATAATTTTAATTAATTACATTTCTAATATTTACAAAAAACATTGAACAATAACTTACAATCGTACTTATTGCTCGAGATCACAGATTTTTTGACATTCTTAGAATCTTAATATTAAGTCATAAGGCAACCGGTTCACCTTAGCATGCAATCACGCGCATATTTACATAAATAGTTGGCGCATAAATGTTGTGCATAAATAAACCAATTAGAAATTACATAATTTACGTAATAAAGTAAATGTATGACTTAGATTTGTAAATCGGTAGAGTTGACTCTATTGTACACCATGTTATACGATAAAGCCTGTTTAATCATGAACTCCTAAATCTAAACTACAAATTACTAACAACTTAAAACTAAAAAGTTGACTTACTTTAAATAACCTACATTGTACAGTTTTTAGATCATCTAAACAATAAAATAATGTATTAAATATTTCATAATACAGTTTCATAATTAATTATTATATACACCTAACCAAACTTAATCTAGTATTAACAAAAGGCCTCAAATTTCCCTAACAAAATCTTCACAAACCCCTTCAATGCCTATCCAAAAAACCCGCACTCTTCACAATGTGGTAGATGCTTTCGCGCGGAATTTTCTCGGCTTCCCTTTCAACGACTTGCATCTCCTTGTTCGTGAACCACGACTCCTTCGCCAGACCGGCAGCAACGTGAGGGTTATCGTAGAAGTCCCTGGACTTCAGCAGTGTTCGTGGAAGAAGAGCTTCGCTAGCAGCATTAAGCTCTACTGCGGGATGTGGGTGAACATGGGATGTCCCTGACACGTACTCCACACCCAGTTGCTGGAACGGCTGAGCGAAGAACAGGCCTGGTCTGGCTTCAGCCAGCGCGAACATCGCAGCCACAATGATGATGAAACGCATTTTCATCTGCAATTACAAATGGTTTCAATAGCGGAATATGAAAAAAGGATTATTAAGAGACATTTAAAATGCTACTGCATTATTATGTGCCATATTTCGTGATTTGTCTTTAAGGCAAAAAGTTTACGTGTACAATATTCGAATCCCTTATTTTTTTGTTTGTTTAATCCCGATCGAATTAATTGGACGATCGCATTCTCACGTATTATAATATCATACGCCATTTTTCGGCACCACCTGGTGCTGAATGCAATGTTTTATTGTTTAACTTTGGTATTGTAAAAATGTTTAATGGCCGTAACAGGCCACACACTCTCAGATCTAATATTTCCGCAAGTTAAGTAGAAGTTAATATTGTTTTTCCTGTTTATTTTTAAACTTATTAACCTAGGTAAGCGCGAAATACCAAAGCCACAGTCCTACCCCTAATTACTCTTTATCTATACCTAGTTTTACATATATTCTAAATAATGAATTCGATATATTTTATAGATGTTGTGTTACATGTGTTGTATACATAGTAAGTCATACTTAATCAATAAACACAACAATTGACTCGATTAACTTAAATTTTCCGTTTTAACAAATCGATTGGAATAGTATTTCTAAAACAGTTATTCTAAAACATGACTGATATTCCGAAAATGCATAAATAATTATTCTACGTACTATTTATACGACAAAAACGAAATAAAATACGGGAAGAGCTTAGTTGTTTATAGTAATGGTTTGAAACAAACTCGGCAAGAAATTAGAGAGCGAAAAAAGAGAAATTGTGACTAGAAATGAAACATTAAAAGACTGACAAAATAATAATCCTACACTAAATAAACACACAACATAAGCCAATCATACTTTTGAAGATGCAAACAATAAGCTTTACGTCGCACATTATTACATAATTTCAAACACCAAAACGATGAAAGTAAGTCAAGGAACAATTGTATGACATTTTTAATTTTTCAAACGACACTAATTACACATTTCATAACAGTTTTTGGGGTCTCCATACATTTAATTGCATCCTACATAACGCAACTTTTCAAACCATCGTATTAAAAACAAATCCATTTCGAGCACACACAGCACTTAAACCTCGCACACAAACGTACGCAACATGAGCTCACTTACATAATTACAAAATTCACGGTCACAGTATCAACGCAGGCGCAAACGGCACTGCGCGCGGGCACACAACTCAACCAATATATAGCCTGGCTAAGTAACCTTCTGCGAGCTTCCGGGACAGCCGACCAGATGGGAATGTTCGACTGCGTTGGCATCGCTGACAAGGATTTCTTGCTAGTTACATCAGTGAGCAGCGGATCAAAACATTTTGTTCGCAGTTCATTTGAAGCTGCCATAACTATACTACAGCCAAGAGCCAACCTATAGCAGGTACAGTTGTCTGCCGTCTCCACTGATTATTGGATTCTCGTGTTATAAGTAAAGTTGCAACGAAGTAAGTTAAGCCTTTATCTTGATTAAATCGTAAACGATTTCAACGAATTCTGTTAATTTTTTTTCGTAGATCTTCCTAATTAGTTTACGAAATTTATAATAGATGAATAGGATTTAAATAAAAAATATTTAACATTACCATATCTATACATATAATAAAATCGTAACGAAGTCAAAACTGTACATTGAAGATATTTGAAAAAAAATAAGTGCAATGGGATGTCTGAACGCTTCTGAAGCCAAAAATATAATTTTTAGAATTTTTGTCTGTTTGTCTGTTTGTCTGTTTGTCTGTTTGTCTGTATGTATGTGTTAGATTAACGTAAAAACTACTGAATAGAATCCGCTGAAAGTTTGCAAATATATTCTTTAGGGGCCGGCGCGTCGGTATGCTTAATATCATCACGGCATTTGCAAAGAGGGCTGAGCAATATTGCATTATGTCTTTGTTTTGTCTAATGTTTGCCGTAGAATGATAAAAAGACGAAACCAATAGTTGCATTATGCAGATTACTTACAGATGAACTTCTGAAGTAGAAATCATCACGCTATATCCACAAGGAACTGAGCAGTGAATCATGACATGTATAGAAACGTCTATTTTAAACATTTTGCTATGTGTCATCGTAGCGTGGCGGTTTAACGATCGCCCTACGAGTTATGCATAGTGAGATCGATTCTTGCCGAAGGTTTTTCTTTTTGCGTTAGCTTTAATTTCTTTTTGCATGTTTTTTGACTTAAATATCAATAAAAAGACTATTATAATATATATTTTAACATAATATTATTACCAACAATTTCCAGTAAATTATAGTTCTAAATTTTTATTTTTTTTCTACATTAGTAAGTTTGTAAATTCACCATTTCAAATAAGTGATGTCCAAACAATTCTGAAGCCAAAAGCAGTCGCTTCACGTTGACAACAGATAGGTTGTTCCATACTCACCTGTGCTTTCTAGGACGTTTGAAACACACATCAATGTTGAATCGTGTTCCAGCGTCGAGTCAATTAAATACATTTGCAAATACGTAAACAAGGGTAGTGACCAGGCAACGTTCGCTTTGCAAAGCACTGATCGGGATGAAGTGACCAAGTACCAGTCTGGTCGCTACATTAGTACTTCAGAAGCAGTATGGCGAATGCTGGCGTTCTCTATAGAAGATCGGCATCCAGAGGTCATGAATTCATGGACGTCCATTTTGAGAATGGCCAGCGCATTTTTTTTCGACCCCGCCAATGTATTAGAGCGATTGAAAAATCCCCGCCAAACAACACTCTTGGCATTTTTAAATTGATTAAGGGAAACTTGAAAAATGATGGACACCAGCGGGACTCAAACCCGCGACAGTCGCCGTACCGTGGCGCCGTTCTGCCAACTGAGCCACCGTGTCACTGCTCGCATCCATCAAATTTCAAGTTCCCTTTTAGTATTTACGTCTTGAGGGTGACGTTAGGTATTATCTGTTGGAATCTACGATTACCAATTCAGTGTTGTACCTTTACAGCTACAAACCACTAAACCGATAATACCAACCCAAATTTATATGACTTTTGGTATTTTTTATGCATGTTGCCATGGTAGGCTTAAATTTTAAATTGATTAAGGGAAACTTGAAAAATGATGGACACGAGCGGGACTCGAACCCGCGACAGTCGCCATACCGTGGTGCCGCTCTGCCAACTGAGCCACCGTGTCACTGCTCGCATCCATCAAATTTCAAGTTCCCTTTTAGTATTTACGTCTTAAGGGTGACGTCAGGTATTATCTACGATTCCAACAGACGACTCTTGGCATTTTTACGTCTCTGTGAAGTTGATTTTTTTGCAAAGTCACTTACGTATGATGAGGTGCCGTCGTACTATACATACTACAAGCAAAGAAGTGTATTTAATCGACATCGACGTGGTCGTATTGTCGAAGGGTTTCCGGGAATCTTTATGGACACTGCATTGGGAAGGATTTACACTGTGCATACAAATAATGCCGAGTGCTATTATTTGCGGCTATTGCTTCACATCGTATAGGGGCCAACGTCATTTGCATTCTTAAGGACAGTTGATGGTATGGAGTATCCGACATTTCGTGCAGCCTGCGTAGCACGAAATCTTCTTGACGGTGACCAACACTGGGACAACACTCTCCTGGAGGCTAGCGTTAGTGATAGCCCAAGTCGCCTATGACATTTGTTTGCCGTCATGTTAGTATTCTGCGGTATTGCAAACCCGGTTTTGTTGCGGGAAAAATATTGGCGTCATCTCTCTGAGGATATTTCATGGGCTTTAAGACATACTATTGAAGGAGACATCGGAGAAACTGATGAACGCATTTTGAACCACTGTCTCAGTTCTCATCAAGACGTAGTCATTGCCATCGGGGGCAATCCACTGTTGGAATACGGTTTACCGGCTCCGCAACCATTAAATAATCAAGAACGTGGAAACAGGAAGTATGTCGCCGAAACAAATTATGACCAAGACGCAATGACCACCATCGTGAATGACTACGTCACTAAATTTACCTCAGAGCAAGCACAGATTTACAATATTGTCCTTGAAAGCGTTGGGCTTGGCCAGGGTAAAATGTTTTTCTTGGATGCTCCTGGTGGAACAGGGAAAACATTTATTACCACTGGCATTCTTGCAGAGGTTAGGAAACAAATAACGGTGGCAAAATTGTCTTCCGGAGTTACTACCTCTCTCTCCCTTAGATGACAAAATATAAGCGCTCGCCATACTCTAGATACACATCAATTCGAAGCAATAAAACGTCTGTTCTTGGAGAGTTACGCAATAGTTTTAAGAGAAATTTGCCGAAATGTAGTCATAATTATAGTAAAAATGTACAATACCACATAGTGAAAGTTTTAGACAGAACTAAGCAGGAACAACAATCATGTGATGGATCGGCACATTCCTGTTCGTCGGTGATTTTAGAGAAATATTTTCTGACTTAAATGCTCTGTAAAAACTTTCTTTATATATTTCACTTTAAACACTGGATATACATAAATATCAATAAATAGTAATATTTAGACGGGGTATATAGAATTCTGCTCATGATTTCACGTTCTTGGATAAGTTGGTAAAGATACGATTTAATAGTGTGATTCCCGCGTTCGGCAAGATATTTGCTTATTCAAACAACATAATATTTTTAATTTTATTGGTTTATATATTTTAACTCTCTAGCAGAAAGTGGACTCTAGGCAACCATCGTCAAGTTAAAGGTCTGTGATCCACCTCAAAGTTATCCTTTTGTAGATAATCATCATAGACATAAATTTTCATTAGCCGGGCACAAATTTAAAGTCGGTACTGCCACCGATAATTAATGGAAAAACCAATCACTCTTTCCGATCTGGTAAACAAACACACGGAACTCCCGCTCAGCAGTCGCATTTTACGAACACTAGACCAATAAGGCAGTCAAATTCTAAGTTCCACACAATTATCAAAGTATTTTTGTTGCTGGGGAAATCCTCATGGACTTCCTCCACCATGAGCGGACGGAGGGTTATGCCGGTCTCTTATACTAACTAAAACCTCAGGGTATCCGCCTAACAACCTTAGGTTGAGGGCCTCGCGATCCGCGTATGCTACACCATCTCTTTAAACAAATTCTGACTCGCCTCTTCGCGATTGGTCGCGCTCACCACGTAGGTACGGCCTACGTGCCTTATGTCCCTTAAAACCGCCTTTTCTGTTTGAGCATCGAACTGCCCAAGTTCGTCGCCCACAGGCCCAACCTATGGGTGACGGACATGAGCAGTTCGTTTAAATTTCGGCTACAATAAATTTCAATACAAGCGCTTGGCGCATTTTGGCATACAAACTATCACCATTAGCACACGCAGAGGTAGACTTAATTAAGGCCTAGAAACCAGCTGATTTTTACACGGATTACTGTATGACGGTCGCTTCTGAGTTACCAGTCCACACTCTCTGTAAATGTTGTCTGCTGAAGACAAAACTACAACCGTAGTTCAGAGAAATGCATGCTGTCAATGTAGTACATAGATACAGTAAAATAAAGATACATTTAAAATTGAAATTCCTTATAAGCCAACAAATCGTGTCAATAACTTTCCTGTTAGTCACTCAATTTACCGATCATACAAAATCGGTATAAAAAGTAAACTAGCCCCATTTTAATTTGAAATATACCTTTATCATTAAAATACTATGTATATTCCATTCGGTAAGTAATTTGTAGTGTTTTCCACTTACAAAATCTGATTATAGTCTACTGGTGTTTTTACCTGAAATTCACGCGGACGAAGTCGCGGGCAACAGCTAGTTGTACATAAAGTCGTCACTACTAAAACCTCGCACTAAATATAGTTAGCTCGGAGAAAGCAGTTCGTGCCACGGTATTAAAGTATTAAAGCTAACAAAAGTCGAACATAAGCGGACGTTGTGTTTACAAATGTACAGAGCCTAATATTAGGCTTTGTTATATTCACTGCGCTATGGTCCCTTTGTAGAACGCGGTATTTCGTCAAAATTTAAACACAGGTATATATTTGGCCTCAATACTTTTTGGCAGGAAGAATGGGGAACACGACTTTATCCCTTCTTTCTACCGTTACTTCTAAGAGAAAATACCTATGTTAAGAAGTGGGACAGTTATAAGCTTTTTTTTTTTTATTTTTTTAGCTTAGCGCTTAGCCTCTGCGCTAAACAGGTCGTCAAGCTGTTTTATTAGGTAATCCTTGAGAGATATTTTCTAATAAGACCAGACAGAAAAATACTTGGTTTGGTGTTAATAAAGCGCCTGGAATTTAAACAAACGAATATGATTCGTAAACCTACGCGAATTTCAATCTCTATCTTCGACACAGCAGAAACGAACTATACATTACTGTACATGTAGAATAGGCCATGCCCTGGTAAACAACGTTACGCGCTTACTTAAATAGGAATGTGTTTTTATAGCACGGTTAACTTTTGCCAACTCCATTCTTAAATTTTTACTATCCCTTTTAAATTGATAAAGGGAAACTTGAAAAATGATGGACACGAGCGGGACTCGAACCCGTGACAGTCGCCGTACCGTGGCGCCGCTCTGCCAACTGAGCCACCGTGTCACTGCTCGCATCCATCGAATTTCAAGTTCCCTTTTAGTATTTACGTCTTAAGGGTGACGTCAGGTATTATCTGTTGGAATCTACGATTACCAACTCAGCTTAAGCCTAGCATGGCAACATGCAGAAAAGATACAAAAATACATACATACATACATAACATCACGCCTGTATTCCCCGAAGGGGTAGGCAGAGGTGCACATATAGTACACCCACATTTCGCCAGTTATGTTTTAGGTCCCAATGTAATAGGGGGCGAGCCTATTGCCATCAACCGGGCACAAATCCAGACTCCGTGCTGTTATTGAGAATTACCTAATGGAAAAACCCAGTAACACTTTGCCCGACCCGGGATTCGAACCCAGGACCTCGTGCTCAGCAGTCGCGCTTAGCAACCACTAGACCAACGAGGCAGTCAAGATACAAAAAGTCATATCAATTTTATTATCCCTTTGAAAATTATAAGTAAGGGGGTATATTATAAGCAGAACTAACTGCACTGTGGGCGTATTATAAGTGCACCTCTACCTACCCATTCGGGGAATACAGGCGTGATGTTATGTTAGTTATTTTTTATTCTTTTTTATTAATAAATAGGTTTTTAAACTGCCCAAGGTCCTAAAGAACGTATGCAGGCATTTCAATACGCCCTGAATGAAACAACAAATTATTTTTAATGCATTTTGGACTGATATAAAAGTACATTGACAAAACAAAATCAGTTGAGAAACGAGTTGTTTAAGGCCAAGGTTTCAGGTCTTGTATTAACTATGTACTAAATATATTTATAGACGGTGACCACTGATGAAGCTGGCAATTAATAGGATACTGGTCGTTTCGGTGGGATGAGATGTCAGTGATTTTCAAAGTATTCTGTTTGCTGTTTGTATCCAGATAAAGGTTAACCACTGCTACAAGATAAAAAAATACATATAGACGGACACAAATCCTCCTTTTTCGTAGACGGTTAGAACGGAGGATTCATGTTCGTATACATGTACCTATATTTTTTTCTCGATGTCTTTGTCTGTTGCGGACAACTACTACTACTACTAAATATTAGGTACATGGCTATATGATAGTTCTACGTAGACGAAAACGCTAATAATAATGTAATAATAACAGCCTATAACTGTCCCACTGCAGGGCAAAAGCCTCTTCTCGTTTAGAGAAGGATTGAGCATTGATGAAACCACGCTAGCTCACTGCGGGTTGGTGATTTCAGATAATTAAATCCAGGTTTCGTCACGATGTTTTCCGTCACCGTTAGTCAGTGGTGTCTGAGAATAACTAAGAAAGTATTTATAACACTGAAAAAGTCACATTGACACTTGCCCGGGTTTGAACCTGCAACCTTGTGCATACAAATCCGGTGTGTTAACCACTAGGCCACCACGACATATAAATAGACGAAAATGATAACAGACGTTAATTATAAATAAAATTATCTCAGTTTAAATTTTAGACAAAATTCCTAGTCTATCCCGTACCTTGTAAAAGCTTTGCTTATTTTTTTAAAACTGTTCATCATCATCGGCATCAGCCGGAAGACGTCACACTGTTGAACAAAGGTCCCCCTTAGACCGCCACAATGACCGACAACTTGCCAAGCATCCAAAAACACTGTTACGCATGCATTACTTGTAAGTATTGTCTTATCCTCGACATTAATACAGTATCACGTGAGAAATCTCTCGACATAACATAACAAGGCTTTTAATAGGAGTAAACTAACGACCATGTATGAACAAAATGTTTATTGTGTGATAAAATTTAACGTGTTTCGGTATGCGTTATAATAAGTGTGAAGAATTCCATTTCCTTTCGTTGTAAATTATCACAAAACCTCACACTTGTATTTCCTAAAAGGGTGGGCAGAGATTCAAAACACCCACGATTCCCTAGTTAGATTACAGGTCCCAATGTGGGGGATCCGCCTAATATAGGGACGGATCTATTGTCATTAACAGGGCATATCAAGAGTCCGTGCGGTTACTGAGAAGTACCTAATAGAAAAGTCCAATTCCACGTTGCCCGACCTGAGAATTTGTTACAGGACTTCTCTCACAGCAGTCGCGCAATATAAAATTGACATTAGTTAATATATCGTTTAAATAAAGCGGTGTTTTTATACAAATTTCAGATAGGAACCATTCTAAAATAAACAATCCCCTTTCTAATGATGATTTCCCAATAGTTTTATTGTTTATTTAAATGACAAGGTGACAGCAATTTTGCAAAATGTTTAGTAACCACTCATGTGATCGGGTGGCATTCAAACGGCTGGTCAAGTCCGAGGTCACCTGAATAGTGATGATAGATGCACGAAGATGTTTGCGTCACAGATATCGGCTCCGTGGTGGGCGTTTATACCCATAAACGCCCACCACGGAGCCCACTGCTGGATATCGGCCTCCATTACTTCACTATTCTTTTATTTTGCTCAGTGGACACAAAAACTTGGGATAGTTAGACTAATTCATATTTTACCGTAAAACTAAAGGTAAACCTTTAGTTGAATTTTCTAACAAAACCCTTACTGCAAAAGTATTTTTCTGTCCATATGTGAGTTTTTACATCAGATTAAAAAAAAAGGTATAATAATATGGGAGTATAATAATATGTATAATAGTTTGGGGCTGTTTCCCAATTTATTATGATTAACACTACTTAGAGAACTTGAATCTGACCATGTGCAAACAGCAATTGTATGTGTAGTTCGATAAAAAGGATAAGATATAAGAAGAAGGATAAGATAAGGAAGTTTAGGAGTAGGATAAGAGGCAGTGGTTGTTTATTTAACTTGTAAAAACGTGTAGTAATTACAAGACCACAATGTAATTACTCTCCCAGTCAGTAGCTCGCCTTCCAACATCGCCTAAGGCTTCGTTCATTTCCGCACTAGACCGTCGACTTCCGAGAAATATAAATCTATATCCGACTTCAAGCAAGCTTTGACATCTAATAAGTAGATCATACACTATTTATCTATACATATAATAAAATCGTAACGAAGTCAAAACTGTACATTGAAGATATTTGAAAAAAAATAAGTGCAATGGGATGTCTGAACGCTTCTGAAGCCAAAAATATAATTTTTAGAATTTTTGTCTGTTTGTCTGTTTGTCTGTTTGTCTGTTTGTCTGTATGTATGTGTTAGATTAACGTAAAAACTACTGAATAGAATCCGCTGAAAGTTTGCAAATATATTCTTTAGGGGCCGGCGCGTCGGTATGCTTAATATCATCACGGCATTTGCAAAGAGGGCTGAGCAATATTGCATTATGTCTTTGTTTTGTCTAATGTTTGCCGTAGAATGATAAAAAGACGAAACCAATAGTTGCATTATGCAGATTACTTACAGATGAACTTCTGAAGTAGAAATCATCACGCTATATCCACAAGGAACTGAGCAGTGAATCATGACATGTATAGAAACGTCTATTTTAAACATTTTGCTATGTGTCATCGTAGCGTGGCGGTTTAACGATCGCCCTACGAGTTATGCATAGTGAGATCGATTCTTGCCGAAGGTTTTTCTTTTTGCGTTAGCTTTAATTTCTTTTTGCATGTTTTTTGACTTAAATATCAATAAAAAGACTATTATAATATATATTTTAACATAATATTATTACCAACAATTTCCAGTAAATTATAGTTCTAAATTTTTATTTTTTTTCTACATTAGTAAGTTTGTAAATTCACCATTTCAAATAAGTGATGTCCAAACAATTCTGAAGCCAAAAGCAGTCGCTTCACGTTGACAACAGATAGGTTGTTCCATACTCACCTGTGCTTTCTAGGACGTTTGAAACACACATCAATGTTGAATCGTGTTCCAGCGTCGAGTCAATTAAATACATTTGCAAATACGTAAACAAGGGTAGTGACCAGGCAACGTTCGCTTTGCAAAGCACTGATCGGGATGAAGTGACCAAGTACCAGTCTGGTCGCTACATTAGTACTTCAGAAGCAGTATGGCGAATGCTGGCGTTCTCTATAGAAGATCGGCATCCAGAGGTCATGAATTCATGGACGTCCATTTTGAGAATGGCCAGCGCATTTTTTTTCGACCCCGCCAATGTATTAGAGCGATTGAAAAATCCCCGCCAAACAACACTCTTGGCATTTTTAAATTGATTAAGGGAAACTTGAAAAATGATGGACACCAGCGGGACTCAAACCCGCGACAGTCGCCGTACCGTGGCGCCGTTCTGCCAACTGAGCCACCGTGTCACTGCTCGCATCCATCAAATTTCAAGTTCCCTTTTAGTATTTACGTCTTGAGGGTGACGTTAGGTATTATCTGTTGGAATCTACGATTACCAATTCAGTGTTGTACCTTTACAGCTACAAACCACTAAACCGATAATACCAACCCAAATTTATATGACTTTTGGTATTTTTTATGCATGTTGCCATGGTAGGCTTAAATTTTAAATTGATTAAGGGAAACTTGAAAAATGATGGACACGAGCGGGACTCGAACCCGCGACAGTCGCCATACCGTGGTGCCGCTCTGCCAACTGAGCCACCGTGTCACTGCTCGCATCCATCAAATTTCAAGTTCCCTTTTAGTATTTACGTCTTAAGGGTGACGTCAGGTATTATCTACGATTCCAACAGACGACTCTTGGCATTTTTACGTCTCTGTGAAGTTGATTTTTTTGCAAAGTCACTTACGTATGATGAGGTGCCGTCGTACTATACATACTACAAGCAAAGAAGTGTATTTAATCGACATCGACGTGGTCGTATTGTCGAAGGGTTTCCGGGAATCTTTATGGACACTGCATTGGGAAGGATTTACACTGTGCATACAAATAATGCCGAGTGCTATTATTTGCGGCTATTGCTTCACATCGTATAGGGGCCAACGTCATTTGCATTCTTAAGGACAGTTGATGGTATGGAGTATCCGACATTTCGTGCAGCCTGCGTAGCACGAAATCTTCTTGACGGTGACCAACACTGGGACAACACTCTCCTGGAGGCTAGCGTTAGTGATAGCCCAAGTCGCCTATGACATTTGTTTGCCGTCATGTTAGTATTCTGCGGTATTGCAAACCCGGTTTTGTTGCGGGAAAAATATTGGCGTCATCTCTCTGAGGATATTTCATGGGCTTTAAGACATACTATTGAAGGAGACATCGGAGAAACTGATGAACGCATTTTGAACCACTGTCTCAGTTCTCATCAAGACGTAGTCATTGCCATCGGGGGCAATCCACTGTTGGAATACGGTTTACCGGCTCCGCAACCATTAAATAATCAAGAACGTGGAAACAGGAAGTATGTCGCCGAAACAAATTATGACCAAGACGCAATGACCACCATCGTGAATGACTACGTCACTAAATTTACCTCAGAGCAAGCACAGATTTACAATATTGTCCTTGAAAGCGTTGGGCTTGGCCAGGGTAAAATGTTTTTCTTGGATGCTCCTGGTGGAACAGGGAAAACATTTATTACCACTGGCATTCTTGCAGAGGTTAGGAAACAAATAACGGTGGCAAAATTGTCTTCCGGAGTTACTACCTCTCTCTCCCTTAGATGACAAAATATAAGCGCTCGCCATACTCTAGATACACATCAATTCGAAGCAATAAAACGTCTGTTCTTGGAGAGTTACGCAATAGTTTTAAGAGAAATTTGCCGAAATGTAGTCATAATTATAGTAAAAATGTACAATACCACATAGTGAAAGTTTTAGACAGAACTAAGCAGGAACAACAATCATGTGATGGATCGGCACATTCCTGTTCGTCGGTGATTTTAGAGAAATATTTTCTGACTTAAATGCTCTGTAAAAACTTTCTTTATATATTTCACTTTAAACACTGGATATACATAAATATCAATAAATAGTAATATTTAGACGGGGTATATAGAATTCTGCTCATGATTTCACGTTCTTGGATAAGTTGGTAAAGATACGATTTAATAGTGTGATTCCCGCGTTCGGCAAGATATTTGCTTATTCAAACAACATAATATTTTTAATTTTATTGGTTTATATATTTTAACTCTCTAGCAGAAAGTGGACTCTAGGCAACCATCGTCAAGTTAAAGGTCTGTGATCCACCTCAAAGTTATCCTTTTGTAGATAATCATCATAGACATAAATTTTCATTAGCCGGGCACAAATTTAAAGTCGGTACTGCCACCGATAATTAATGGAAAAACCAATCACTCTTTCCGATCTGGTAAACAAACACACGGAACTCCCGCTCAGCAGTCGCATTTTACGAACACTAGACCAATAAGGCAGTCAAATTCTAAGTTCCACACAATTATCAAAGTATTTTTGTTGCTGGGGAAATCCTCATGGACTTCCTCCACCATGAGCGGACGGAGGGTTATGCCGGTCTCTTATACTAACTAAAACCTCAGGGTATCCGCCTAACAACCTTAGGTTGAGGGCCTCGCGATCCGCGTATGCTACACCATCTCTTTAAACAAATTCTGACTCGCCTCTTCGCGATTGGTCGCGCTCACCACGTAGGTACGGCCTACGTGCCTTATGTCCCTTAAAACCGCCTTTTCTGTTTGAGCATCGAACTGCCCAAGTTCGTCGCCCACAGGCCCAACCTATGGGTGACGGATATGAGCAGTTCGTTTAAATTTCGGCTACAATAAATTTCAATACAAGCGCTTGGCGCATTTTGGCATACAAACTATCACCATTAGCACACGCAGAGGTAGACTTAATTAAGGCCTAGAAACCAGCTGATTTTTACACGGATTACTGTATGACGGTCGCTTCTGAGTTACCAGTCCACACTCTCTGTAAATGTTGTCTGCTGAAGACAAAACTACAACCGTAGTTCAGAGAAATGCATGCTGTCAATGTAGTACATAGATACAGTAAAATAAAGATACATTTAAAATTGAAATTCCTTATAAGCCAACAAATCGTGTCAATAACTTTCCTGTTAGTCACTCAATTTACCGATCATACAAAATCGGTATAAAAAGTAAACTAGCCCCATTTTAATTTGAAATATACCTTTATCATTAAAATACTATGTATATTCCATTCGGTAAGTAATTTGTAGTGTTTTCCACTTACAAAATCTGATTATAGTCTACTGGTGTTTTTACCTGAAATTCACGCGGACGAAGTCGCGGGCAACAGCTAGTTGTACATAAAGTCGTCACTACTAAAACCTCGCACTAAATATAGTTAGCTCGGAGAAAGCAGTTCGTGCCACGGTATTAAAGTATTAAAGCTAACAAAAGTCGAACATAAGCGGACGTTGTGTTTACAAATGTACAGAGCCTAATATTAGGCTTTGTTATATTCACTGCGCTATGGTCCCTTTGTAGAACGCGGTATTTCGTCAAAATTTAAACACAGGTATATATTTGGCCTCAATACTTTTTGGCAGGAAGAATGGGGAACACGACTTTATCCCTTCTTTCTACCGTTACTTCTAAGAGAAAATACCTATGTTAAGAAGTGGGACAGTTATAAGCTTTTTTTTTTTTATTTTTTTAGCTTAGCGCTTAGCCTCTGCGCTAAACAGGTCGTCAAGCTGTTTTATTAGGTAATCCTTGAGAGATATTTTCTAATAAGACCAGACAGAAAAATACTTGGTTTGGTGTTAATAAAGCGCCTGGAATTTAAACAAACGAATATGATTCGTAAACCTACGCGAATTTCAATCTCTATCTTCGACACAGCAGAAACGAACTATACATTACTGTACATGTAGAATAGGCCATGCCCTGGTAAACAACGTTACGCGCTTACTTAAATAGGAATGTGTTTTTATAGCACGGTTAACTTTTGCCAACTCCATTCTTAAATTTTTACTATCCCTTTTAAATTGATAAAGGGAAACTTGAAAAATGATGGACACGAGCGGGACTCGAACCCGTGACAGTCGCCGTACCGTGGCGCCGCTCTGCCAACTGAGCCACCGTGTCACTGCTCGCATCCATCGAATTTCAAGTTCCCTTTTAGTATTTACGTCTTAAGGGTGACGTCAGGTATTATCTGTTGGAATCTACGATTACCAACTCAGCTTAAGCCTAGCATGGCAACATGCAGAAAAGATACAAAAATACATACATACATACATAACATCACGCCTGTATTCCCCGAAGGGGTAGGCAGAGGTGCACATATAGTACACCCACATTTCGCCAGTTATGTTTTAGGTCCCAATGTAATAGGGGGCGAGCCTATTGCCATCAACCGGGCACAAATCCAGACTCCGTGCTGTTATTGAGAATTACCTAATGGAAAAACCCAGTAACACTTTGCCCGACCCGGGATTCGAACCCAGGACCTCGTGCTCAGCAGTCGCGCTTAGCAACCACTAGACCAACGAGGCAGTCAAGATACAAAAAGTCATATCAATTTTATTATCCCTTTGAAAATTATAAGTAAGGGGGTATATTATAAGCAGAACTAACTGCACTGTGGGCGTATTATAAGTGCACCTCTACCTACCCATTCGGGGAATACAGGCGTGATGTTATGTTAGTTATTTTTTATTCTTTTTTATTAATAAATAGGTTTTTAAACTGCCCAAGGTCCTAAAGAACGTATGCAGGCATTTCAATACGCCCTGAATGAAACAACAAATTATTTTTAATGCATTTTGGACTGATATAAAAGTACATTGACAAAACAAAATCAGTTGAGAAACGAGTTGTTTAAGGCCAAGGTTTCAGGTCTTGTATTAACTATGTACTAAATATATTTATAGACGGTGACCACTGATGAAGCTGGCAATTAATAGGATACTGGTCGTTTCGGTGGGATGAGATGTCAGTGATTTTCAAAGTATTCTGTTTGCTGTTTGTATCCAGATAAAGGTTAACCACTGCTACAAGATAAAAAAATACATATAGACGGACACAAATCCTCCTTTTTCGTAGACGGTTAGAACGGAGGATTCATGTTCGTATACATGTACCTATATTTTTTTCTCGATGTCTTTGTCTGTTGCGGACAACTACTACTACTACTAAATATTAGGTACATGGCTATATGATAGTTCTACGTAGACGAAAACGCTAATAATAATGTAATAATAACAGCCTATAACTGTCCCACTGCAGGGCAAAAGCCTCTTCTCGTTTAGAGAAGGATTGAGCATTGATGAAACCACGCTAGCTCACTGCGGGTTGGTGATTTCAGATAATTAAATCCAGGTTTCGTCACGATGTTTTCCGTCACCGTTAGTCAGTGGTGTCTGAGAATAACTAAGAAAGTATTTATAACACTGAAAAAGTCACATTGACACTTGCCCGGGTTTGAACCTGCAACCTTGTGCATACAAATCCGGTGTGTTAACCACTAGGCCACCACGACATATAAATAGACGAAAATGATAACAGACGTTAATTATAAATAAAATTATCTCAGTTTAAATTTTAGACAAAATTCCTAGTCTATCCCGTACCTTGTAAAAGCTTTGCTTATTTTTTTAAAACTGTTCATCATCATCGGCATCAGCCGGAAGACGTCACACTGTTGAACAAAGGTCCCCCTTAGACCGCCACAATGACCGACAACTTGCCAAGCATCCAAAAACACTGTTACGCATGCATTACTTGTAAGTATTGTCTTATCCTCGACATTAATACAGTATCACGTGAGAAATCTCTCGACATAACATAACAAGGCTTTTAATAGGAGTAAACTAACGACCATGTATGAACAAAATGTTTATTGTGTGATAAAATTTAACGTGTTTCGGTATGCGTTATAATAAGTGTGAAGAATTCCATTTCCTTTCGTTGTAAATTATCACAAAACCTCACACTTGTATTTCCTAAAAGGGTGGGCAGAGATTCAAAACACCCACGATTCCCTAGTTAGATTACAGGTCCCAATGTGGGGGATCCGCCTAATATAGGGACGGATCTATTGTCATTAACAGGGCATATCAAGAGTCCGTGCGGTTACTGAGAAGTACCTAATAGAAAAGTCCAATTCCACGTTGCCCGACCTGAGAATTTGTTACAGGACTTCTCTCACAGCAGTCGCGCAATATAAAATTGACATTAGTTAATATATCGTTTAAATAAAGCGGTGTTTTTATACAAATTTCAGATAGGAACCATTCTAAAATAAACAATCCCCTTTCTAATGATGATTTCCCAATAGTTTTATTGTTTATTTAAATGACAAGGTGACAGCAATTTTGCAAAATGTTTAGTAACCACTCATGTGATCGGGTGGCATTCAAACGGCTGGTCAAGTCCGAGGTCACCTGAATAGTGATGATAGATGCACGAAGATGTTTGCGTCACAGATATCGGCTCCGTGGTGGGCGTTTATACCCATAAACGCCCACCACGGAGCCCACTGCTGGATATCGGCCTCCATTACTTCACTATTCTTTTATTTTGCTCAGTGGACACAAAAACTTGGGATAGTTAGACTAATTCATATTTTACCGTAAAACTAAAGGTAAACCTTTAGTTGAATTTTCTAACAAAACCCTTACTGCAAAAGTATTTTTCTGTCCATATGTGAGTTTTTACATCAGATTAAAAAAAAAGGTATAATAATATGGGAGTATAATAATATGTATAATAGTTTGGGGCTGTTTCCCAATTTATTATGATTAACACTACTTAGAGAACTTGAATCTGACCATGTGCAAACAGCAATTGTATGTGTAGTTCGATAAAAAGGATAAGATATAAGAAGAAGGATAAGATAAGGAAGTTTAGGAGTAGGATAAGAGGCAGTGGTTGTTTATTTAACTTGTAAAAACGTGTAGTAATTACAAGACCACAATGTAATTACTCTCCCAGTCAGTAGCTCGCCTTCCAACATCGCCTAAGGCTTCGTTCATTTCCGCACTAGACCGTCGACTTCCGAGAAATATAAATCTATATCCGACTTCAAGCAAGCTTTGACATCTAATAAGTAGATCATACACTATTTATCTATACATATAATAAAATCGTAACGAAGTCAAAACTGTACATTGAAGATATTTGAAAAAAAATAAGTGCAATGGGATGTCTGAACGCTTCTGAAGCCAAAAATATAATTTTTAGAATTTTTGTCTGTTTGTCTGTTTGTCTGTTTGTCTGTTTGTCTGTATGTATGTGTTAGATTAACGTAAAAACTACTGAATAGAATCCGCTGAAAGTTTGCAAATATATTCTTTAGGGGCCGGCGCGTCGGTATGCTTAATATCATCACGGCATTTGCAAAGAGGGCTGAGCAATATTGCATTATGTCTTTGTTTTGTCTAATGTTTGCCGTAGAATGATAAAAAGACGAAACCAATAGTTGCATTATGCAGATTACTTACAGATGAACTTCTGAAGTAGAAATCATCACGCTATATCCACAAGGAACTGAGCAGTGAATCATGACATGTATAGAAACGTCTATTTTAAACATTTTGCTATGTGTCATCGTAGCGTGGCGGTTTAACGATCGCCCTACGAGTTATGCATAGTGAGATCGATTCTTGCCGAAGGTTTTTCTTTTTGCGTTAGCTTTAATTTCTTTTTGCATGTTTTTTGACTTAAATATCAATAAAAAGACTATTATAATATATATTTTAACATAATATTATTACCAACAATTTCCAGTAAATTATAGTTCTAAATTTTTATTTTTTTTCTACATTAGTAAGTTTGTAAATTCACCATTTCAAATAAGTGATGTCCAAACAATTCTGAAGCCAAAAGCAGTCGCTTCACGTTGACAACAGATAGGTTGTTCCATACTCACCTGTGCTTTCTAGGACGTTTGAAACACACATCAATGTTGAATCGTGTTCCAGCGTCGAGTCAATTAAATACATTTGCAAATACGTAAACAAGGGTAGTGACCAGGCAACGTTCGCTTTGCAAAGCACTGATCGGGATGAAGTGACCAAGTACCAGTCTGGTCGCTACATTAGTACTTCAGAAGCAGTATGGCGAATGCTGGCGTTCTCTATAGAAGATCGGCATCCAGAGGTCATGAATTCATGGACGTCCATTTTGAGAATGGCCAGCGCATTTTTTTTCGACCCCGCCAATGTATTAGAGCGATTGAAAAATCCCCGCCAAACAACACTCTTGGCATTTTTAAATTGATTAAGGGAAACTTGAAAAATGATGGACACCAGCGGGACTCAAACCCGCGACAGTCGCCGTACCGTGGCGCCGTTCTGCCAACTGAGCCACCGTGTCACTGCTCGCATCCATCAAATTTCAAGTTCCCTTTTAGTATTTACGTCTTGAGGGTGACGTTAGGTATTATCTGTTGGAATCTACGATTACCAATTCAGTGTTGTACCTTTACAGCTACAAACCACTAAACCGATAATACCAACCCAAATTTATATGACTTTTGGTATTTTTTATGCATGTTGCCATGGTAGGCTTAAATTTTAAATTGATTAAGGGAAACTTGAAAAATGATGGACACGAGCGGGACTCGAACCCGCGACAGTCGCCATACCGTGGTGCCGCTCTGCCAACTGAGCCACCGTGTCACTGCTCGCATCCATCAAATTTCAAGTTCCCTTTTAGTATTTACGTCTTAAGGGTGACGTCAGGTATTATCTACGATTCCAACAGACGACTCTTGGCATTTTTACGTCTCTGTGAAGTTGATTTTTTTGCAAAGTCACTTACGTATGATGAGGTGCCGTCGTACTATACATACTACAAGCAAAGAAGTGTATTTAATCGACATCGACGTGGTCGTATTGTCGAAGGGTTTCCGGGAATCTTTATGGACACTGCATTGGGAAGGATTTACACTGTGCATACAAATAATGCCGAGTGCTATTATTTGCGGCTATTGCTTCACATCGTATAGGGGCCAACGTCATTTGCATTCTTAAGGACAGTTGATGGTATGGAGTATCCGACATTTCGTGCAGCCTGCGTAGCACGAAATCTTCTTGACGGTGACCAACACTGGGACAACACTCTCCTGGAGGCTAGCGTTAGTGATAGCCCAAGTCGCCTATGACATTTGTTTGCCGTCATGTTAGTATTCTGCGGTATTGCAAACCCGGTTTTGTTGCGGGAAAAATATTGGCGTCATCTCTCTGAGGATATTTCATGGGCTTTAAGACATACTATTGAAGGAGACATCGGAGAAACTGATGAACGCATTTTGAACCACTGTCTCAGTTCTCATCAAGACGTAGTCATTGCCATCGGGGGCAATCCACTGTTGGAATACGGTTTACCGGCTCCGCAACCATTAAATAATCAAGAACGTGGAAACAGGAAGTATGTCGCCGAAACAAATTATGACCAAGACGCAATGACCACCATCGTGAATGACTACGTCACTAAATTTACCTCAGAGCAAGCACAGATTTACAATATTGTCCTTGAAAGCGTTGGGCTTGGCCAGGGTAAAATGTTTTTCTTGGATGCTCCTGGTGGAACAGGGAAAACATTTATTACCACTGGCATTCTTGCAGAGGTTAGGAAACAAATAACGGTGGCAAAATTGTCTTCCGGAGTTACTACCTCTCTCTCCCTTAGATGACAAAATATAAGCGCTCGCCATACTCTAGATACACATCAATTCGAAGCAATAAAACGTCTGTTCTTGGAGAGTTACGCAATAGTTTTAAGAGAAATTTGCCGAAATGTAGTCATAATTATAGTAAAAATGTACAATACCACATAGTGAAAGTTTTAGACAGAACTAAGCAGGAACAACAATCATGTGATGGATCGGCACATTCCTGTTCGTCGGTGATTTTAGAGAAATATTTTCTGACTTAAATGCTCTGTAAAAACTTTCTTTATATATTTCACTTTAAACACTGGATATACATAAATATCAATAAATAGTAATATTTAGACGGGGTATATAGAATTCTGCTCATGATTTCACGTTCTTGGATAAGTTGGTAAAGATACGATTTAATAGTGTGATTCCCGCGTTCGGCAAGATATTTGCTTATTCAAACAACATAATATTTTTAATTTTATTGGTTTATATATTTTAACTCTCTAGCAGAAAGTGGACTCTAGGCAACCATCGTCAAGTTAAAGGTCTGTGATCCACCTCAAAGTTATCCTTTTGTAGATAATCATCATAGACATAAATTTTCATTAGCCGGGCACAAATTTAAAGTCGGTACTGCCACCGATAATTAATGGAAAAACCAATCACTCTTTCCGATCTGGTAAACAAACACACGGAACTCCCGCTCAGCAGTCGCATTTTACGAACACTAGACCAATAAGGCAGTCAAATTCTAAGTTCCACACAATTATCAAAGTATTTTTGTTGCTGGGGAAATCCTCATGGACTTCCTCCACCATGAGCGGACGGAGGGTTATGCCGGTCTCTTATACTAACTAAAACCTCAGGGTATCCGCCTAACAACCTTAGGTTGAGGGCCTCGCGATCCGCGTATGCTACACCATCTCTTTAAACAAATTCTGACTCGCCTCTTCGCGATTGGTCGCGCTCACCACGTAGGTACGGCCTACGTGCCTTATGTCCCTTAAAACCGCCTTTTCTGTTTGAGCATCGAACTGCCCAAGTTCGTCGCCCACAGGCCCAACCTATGGGTGACGGACATGAGCAGTTCGTTTAAATTTCGGCTACAATAAATTTCAATACAAGCGCTTGGCGCATTTTGGCATACAAACTATCACCATTAGCACACGCAGAGGTAGACTTAATTAAGGCCTAGAAACCAGCTGATTTTTACACGGATTACTGTATGACGGTCGCTTCTGAGTTACCAGTCCACACTCTCTGTAAATGTTGTCTGCTGAAGACAAAACTACAACCGTAGTTCAGAGAAATGCATGCTGTCAATGTAGTACATAGATACAGTAAAATAAAGATACATTTAAAATTGAAATTCCTTATAAGCCAACAAATCGTGTCAATAACTTTCCTGTTAGTCACTCAATTTACCGATCATACAAAATCGGTATAAAAAGTAAACTAGCCCCATTTTAATTTGAAATATACCTTTATCATTAAAATACTATGTATATTCCATTCGGTAAGTAATTTGTAGTGTTTTCCACTTACAAAATCTGATTATAGTCTACTGGTGTTTTTACCTGAAATTCACGCGGACGAAGTCGCGGGCAACAGCTAGTAGGAAATAATAAGCAACCTAGAACCGTCCCACTACAAGGCGAAGACTTCTTCTTGGGGAGAGAAGAGCATAAAGCAGAAGAAAGACAGCTATAACTCAGAAGATGATTTTAAGTCATATTTTAAAAAGGCGAGGATTTCTTAAAGCATATTTTCTTCGAAATACAACAAAACAACATAGTTATCCGTCAGAATATATTAGTGTCTCGAGAACAGTTTTTTGTATTGCGTAATATATGTAGTAGTAGACAACGAAGCACGTGCGCGATCACTGGCCAGCCGCGACAAGAATACAGGTCAAACGATGTACAATTTTGCACGTTATTATGGTAAGAAAAAATAAAAAGATGATAAAAATAACCCGATTTTATTTCATGTATACTTGACGTTTCGTATTATCTGCAGGTTCCAGGGTCACAGCAGATTGAAAACCGACTTCAAAAAAGGAAATCGGAACAGGCTTTGCTTTAAAGTCAAGTACTGGATTTAAATAAGCATATTTTTCCAACTAACTTGTTTTACTTTTCAATTCACTTGCTCATCCCACTTTTGACCCAGTTCCGTACAATCAGCGTTAGTTCCAATCAATGTAATATATTCGCACATCATGCACAACACTTCGAACGTGATGTAAATAAACCAGTCAGCTTGCGACATTCCCATTTTGCTCACACCACACTCAGTAAAATCAACTGATTTTACTGAGTGTGCTTAAACTCCTCGGATTCTTTCGAAATTTTGTGACGAAGCCAGATCTAACCTTGCTGCAACATAGTTTGTTGACCATTTATTGCGTAATAAAGAACTCATCATCAGCCGGAAGAAGTCCACTGTTGAACAAAGGCCTACCCCTTAAAGGGTAGGGGGTGCCATCGTCCCCTTAAAAGGATAGCAGTATTAGCGGTGAAGTTACAGAAGACGCTGCTGCCCATTCAGGGTTTTCCCTTAGTCGCCTTTTACGTCACCTCGGAAGAAAGGGGATGGTCAATTCTAGGCCGCATACCACTCGGCAATAATTAACTATCTCATTCTACATCAACCCATTCAATTCTATAGTCCTAAAAGTAAGAAACACCATACATTTTTTCTGGATAAGAAGTAGCCGGTGTTAATCCAGGGTGTCAGCTTCCTTCTGAAATTTCGTTAAAATCCATTCAGTAGTTTTTACGTGAATAATATAGGTACTCACAAACTTTCGTATTTATAATATTAGTAGGGATTAATATTCATTGTCATCGAAATTTAAAAATTAACAAATTAGATTTCTGTTAAGTAAAATATTAAACTTTGTTCTAGGACTTATTATCACCAAACCCTATCATTTTATGTTAATTACATGAAACTTAAATTGCAATAACCTTTCATACAAGAACATGAACAATTTAAAAGTTCACGGTTAGTATAAAGTAGTGATTGGATAGCAACGCGTTTAATTTTACCCTATTATAGACGTAACATACCTTATACTTTTATTTCCAATAAATAAAATATCTACAACATGGAAGGGGGTTTGTTGACCAGAAGAATGTTTGTTGGATCTCTAGCGACGTTTTGTAAGTATAAAATAACGTCTTTACTTAAAAAATAAATGTGGGCGATCAGAAATATAAACACATGTGCGTTCAAAAATAATCCGCATTCCAAAAAGAAAATTCAGCTACTTTACCATGAATTCCTAAAGCAGGACAGTTTAAGATGTGGAAGCGAGACGCCGCTACGTGCAGTGTATTGCGACGTCCCGCTCCATCATAATCAACCGGAACACATCCATTGTTGAACAAGGACCTCCCCCTTAGAGTGGGGGAGCTTCCATAATCCCCACGCTTAGCAAGCGGCTTGGGGATCGCAGTATTGGTGGTAAAGTTACAGAAATCGCTGCTGCCCATCTTCTGGATTTTCCCTTAGTCGTCTCTTACGACATCCACGGGGAGATAGGAGGTGGTCAATTCTAGGCCGGCTTCCACTCGGCAGAGTCCTGCTTACACAACGTAAATTGTCCTGTTTTAAGAGTTCATGGTAAGGGGGAGATTCCCTTAAATCTTTGATGACACATTTCGAGTTAAATTCATCGTTGTATTTAGGTAAATTGCAACAAAGTTGATGATATCGCATGATTTAATTTCAAATTTACATTTTTTCATTACAGATTTC
This sequence comes from Abrostola triplasia, assembly GCA_946251915.1. Classification (NCBI taxonomy): domain Eukaryota; kingdom Metazoa; phylum Arthropoda; class Insecta; order Lepidoptera; family Noctuidae; genus Abrostola; species Abrostola triplasia. Next base: position 6,860,373 of record OX276439.1, read on the forward strand.
GTATGCATTAAATTAACAAGTCAACATTTTATGGGGGTATGGTAACTAATATAATACATCATTACTATTCAGTCTATTAGAATTAAATACAGTTTAATTTATTAAGTAGTTATGCTATGTATTGATGCGTTCGTTTGCGAGTGTATGCGTGTGCGTTCGTTTGCGAGTGCAAACGACAATACAGAAAAATAAAGAAGGTACGAACTGTTGTCCCAATTTTTGCAATTAATAGAATACATCTTATATATAAAATTCTCGTGTCACAATGTTCGTTCCCGTACTCCTCCGAAACGGCTTGACTGATTATCATGAAATTTTGTGAGCATATTGAGTAGGTCTGAGAATTGGCCAACATCTATTTTTAATACCCCGGGTCAGCTAGTATATATATATATGTATGTTTGGTGCTTCATTTAGCTAATTACAACAAAAACACAAAGAACTGGTTAACATCTGGTTAAATGAGGACCTATACGTATTTTCTTTTTATTTCTGCAAAATCTATTATTTATTTACAAGGTTATTTACACACGTTAAAATTAAATATAGGTATACAAAAGTAAAAATTAAAACTATAATTATTAATATTAATTATGCATCAAAATATTCCTCCTCATCGCTGTCGACTGGTAGGGTGCCCGAAAGGTTACGTATTATTGTATATAATTGAAATGAGTCTTGCTTTAGGTCAATATTATGTTTAAAACAAACATTTTCTTAGTGCTGACTTAAGAACAAACGCGTGTAGATCTAACGTTAAGAACTTTACAAGAACGGTAACATTGTATTTATTCCACTACACTAGAAATAAAAAAAAGGTTATTTTTTAACCCCCGACGTAAAAAAGGGGTGTTATAAGTTTGACCGGTATGAGTATCTGTCTGTGGCACTGTAGCTCTTAACTGAGGAACCGATTTGGATGCGATTTTTCAAGCGATTTCAAAAAGGAGGAGGTTCTCAATTCGACTATATATTTTTTTATATTTGTTACCTCAAAACTCTGTCATTTATGAACTGATTTGAACGTTTTTTTTTTCATTTTAACGGGTATACTTTTCAATTGGTCCTATAGAAATGTTGTCATGATCATGAACTTCAGAGATATGGAACGGAACTCCTAATAAGATTATAGCAAAACTGTCGTAACAAGTAATATTGTATAAGTAGTAGTTGATGACTGACCATGAACAAGGTAGAGGGGGAGAGGGTGCGATGTCCTCCCTCCCACCACTTTCCTAGATTCAATATATCGTATGAGGTATCGTTTGAAAGGGCTTTTTGCAAGGATTTCATAAATACTAGTCTTACAAAACTCTGGGGCGATGAATCCTAGACACCACTAACAAGCGTGTAACAAAAAAAATTAAACCTTCAAAAAACACCATTTACATAGGCAAAGTGGAAGTCGGTGCCAAATTTTAACATTGATTAACTGATTCAGACAATATATACTGAAGTGGATAATACTCAAATATCAAATAATGTGTACGTTATATCAAAATCAGTTCAGCCATTTACAAGACATGGAGGGTAAAAGTGGGGATTAAAAATCTAAAATATGTTCAAATATGTGTGATGAGATGTTTTTTATCAATATTATTAACCCCTACTTATAAATATTGTCAGAGTTGAACATTTGATTAAATTATACTTGTCACTTTCGTTTGCATGTCATAGAATAGAGATGTCAATAGACTTAACAAATTTATTATAACTATTTACAACTTAAATCTAATACAAAATAAAATAAAAACAACATAGGTATACAAAAATAAAAAGTTAAAAAGCATCGAAGAATTCACCCCCATCGATGTCAACCGGTAACGTGCCCAAAAGACTGGCAGCATTGCCACATTGAATGGCAATGCTAATTCTTTGACCAAAAAATGAACCAGCCCTTTGGTCACATGTGGAGTCGATTAAGCGCATTTAAGATAACAAGTAGTTATCTTAAAACACATGTTAGCATTGTTTATAAGTAAAGGGGTTGTCGTGTGGGGGTAACATATTGACGTGAAACATCTATAGGCTCACTTGTAAACCGAATTGTTGGCGTGGCGACGCTTGCCGTGGCGACGCGACGGCTCGAAGGACCATGAACGAAGGTCGACTTGGAGAGGAATGAAACACTGGACTTTATATTAAGCGCGTATAATATATATGACCACAGACAGTGCTTGATGCTCTCAAAAAATACAAACTTAAATGATTGACCTAGTTAAGCGCCGGTAAATCTTAACACCGCGATTGAAAAACCGGCGCTCAACTAACAACGCCATCTCTTGGCCAAATTTGTAACTAATATAATACGCATATTTACATAAACATTTATATCGAGGGCATCATTCCATAGGGGCGTATACCCAAAAATGCCATTTTTTTTTATTGCATTTTTGAAATCTAGAAGTGCGAATACAAAATCTGGCTTGACACCCATATTTTTAAGTCTTATAGTTTTATTTATATTTAATAAAATATAAAGGGCGTATAACATAAAACGACAAAAATAATTAAAAATACGTTATTTTTGTCGAGCCATATAGGCGTACAGTAGATAATTATCACTTTTCTTAAGAATTTCTTGGTGCTTTTACAATACTAAGTTAAGTTAAACATTACAAAAAGAAAAGAAACCTTAGTCAAGTGTAAAATACAGCTTTTGTGTACTCTTATATTCGTAAGAGCTGGTCTATGATTTAGTATCTACCTCATCTTATGCGATTATCCAGGTCGATTTAAATTGGGTTCAGGTTAGGACTACGAGCTGTTCATTTAATCCTTTCGTTGAATATTGACGTCGTCTCGCGGGGTATTCACTAGCCTTATCGTAAATTAAAATGTAACTATGGCCTATAGCATAAATGGAACCATGTGTGATTCTAAAAGTCAAGTAATTCTACCTTAAAATATTTAACAAACCTTTCCTACTACGTCTATACGCTCCCCGACATACATCAAGACCTATCGCAGAAATTGTTTTTTTCCAGCATTGTGTTAAGACCAATTTAAATTTGTTATTAGGCAGTTTCACACTTTTGTGCACTGCGGGCAGTTGTAGTATTCCAGCCGATTGAACTGGGTCTTAATCTCTCTACGCTAAACATTCAACTGATTTTTTGATAGATAACACTTTGATTTCATACTTCAAAGAAACGGTTACATTACCTAAGAATATTGTGAACCGTCTTCTTAATGCGTATTAAGAAGACGGTTCACAATATGCCCCTTATACTATCCAGAACTCTAGAACGTTCTAGAGTTCTAGACAGTATATGGGGCCTTGTTGAGTAGTAACTGGTATCTCAATGGTACCTGACAGCATCCTATATAGTGGTACGTACTGTACGCAGATATCTTAGCATCCATCCAAGCGAATGCTGGCTAACCATTGTTTTATTTCCCGTAAATACCGCTTTTCAAGAACATCAACTTATAGACGAATAGTCAAAAAATAGTCTTGGAATTAATGTTTTTTGGAATATTGGTGACTTCAGTAAACAACGTGAAAGCATAGTAGAGAACGTAAGTCGAATCGAAGTGGGAGAATACCGTATAAACGGGGCTCTAAGTTTTACGCCTCTATAGAATTATTGGTGTTTTCATTTGTTTTGTCAAACCATATGGGCGTATAAATTAATTATTTCGAGATATAGGCCACCTAAAAATAATCCAGACAGTTAATAATTTAGTTTAATGAATATCGATTAATTTACCGTCACATTATTTAAGATACAAATAAGAAAAAAATTATACGCCCCAAAATGTATGGTGAGTTTGAGCAGATACTTGTGTAATATTCGTTACGCCATATAGGCGTAAGGACCAAAAATACCATAAAGACATAAGCTACTTTCACAAAGTTTATACCATGATGTGTGTCACAATAATGTATAATTTTCCTAAAAAAATCATTTCGATTCAACATCCCATTAAAATATTAGACAGTTTTTTGTTCCTCCTGAAAAGTAGCCAAAATTGGATACGCCCCTATGGAATGATGCCCTCGATATATAATTTATATGTCGTAGAGTGTACGGTGTGGCTTCTCACTCAGTTCGACGTTGTTGTTTACTACGGTCTACACAACCTGCGTTTTATTTAATCGTGTTTCACATCTGCCAGGCGTCCCATGACAGCTCACTTTTTTTTTTCTTTAGCAAAGTCTTGATTCCTGTATACTCGCTAAAATCTGTAACCATACAGCGGAACCCATTTGTGGCATGTATACAGTCTATAAACATTACGATGGTCCTTTTGATACTACACTATATCAACCAGACTACGAATTCAAGTTATTTTTGGATCAATGTGATATGTACGAGTTCAATTGTGATGGATCGAAAAGTAAGCTTTATAAATAGATTTTTTAATTTTTTTTAATCATATACATGTTGGTTACAATTGACAGTGGCTAAATATTTACTTTTCTGTTGAAAATCGATTATATTATTCACACTAGCGGCTTAGTGAACTAATCCGTGTACATCTCGACTTCTTAAGACTTGGAATTTTGATTAAGAATATCAGACTTACCAGTAAGTAAATATTTTTATGTCATAGTTGGCTACGATTATCAAGAGAACTTATGCAAGGATCAATCAGTCGCTGCACTTTATGTTTTAATTGCGGCTACTTTCATGTGGGTATATATAAAGTAAGGTTTATAAGTACAGAACCAGGGGCTGATAATGAGCGGAGCAATGTGACACCAGACATAAGACAACACCTGCCTTTCTAGAATATAATAGAACAGAATAGACTGCCTCGTTGGTCTAGTTCGCCTCGTTGGTTGCTAAGCGCGACTGCTGAGCACGAGGTCGGGCAAATTGTTACTGGGTTTTTCAATTAGGTAATTCTTAGCAGCAGCAATGAGTCTAGATTTGTACCCGGTTGATGGCAATAGGCTCGCCCCCTATTACATTGGTATAAAAAAAAAACATAACTGGCGAAATGTGGGTGTACTGTATGTGCACCTCTGCCCACCCCTTCGGTGACTACAGGCGTGATGTTATGTTATAGAACAGAATAAAATAAAATAAAATCATTTATTTCAGATTTCTTAGCCACGGTAATGGACGAATGTCACCGTCGATGTACAGCAAAAGTTACAGAGAAGGTGGATACCTGTTGTTTTTTTTATAGTAATCTGTAGAAAATGTAGTGGGTGTTTTACTATAATAACTTTAGTGAGTGTTATCCATATTATTTACTGTATATTCCGGTTATACTCACGGGTGTATTCGGGAATACCCGACTAGTTTCGAACTCGACCGGAGCCCTTATTCATGAGAAGTTCGGGCCGCGACTCTGCCGCGTAGCCAGCTCAACTCAAGAAACAATATCGATATCATTTGTTTCGTCACACTAACCACCATATTATTATGTCGTCGCTGCGCCTTGCTAGTAAGCGACGGCCTTCCACTTCTTTTAATCCAGAGACGTAAAGTATTCTTCTAAAACAAAAAAAAAAAATAGATGTAATAGTGTGTATGTATTTAACATAATTCTTTGATGCTTTTTAACTTTTTATTTTTGTATATATTGTTTTTATTTTGTATTAGAATTAAGTTGTATATATTTGTAAAATAGTATGAGAGCATAGTTCATTATGGCATCATTTTAAAACATAACAATATAATAATAAAACTTTGCATTTATAAATCCAATAATAAACACAAATTATATTTATCTTAAAAAAAATATTCATAATATGTCATCAGATAATCTTAGGTATACGTTTTAAATAAAGCAAAAGTTAGATACAATTCATAAATATAATACTCGCATTCAGTCCGATTTCATTAGACATTTGAGTTCTATTAAGTCTATTAAGACCACCTTTATGCAGCGCAATTATAATCAAGTCTCACTCAATAATAACATTTGCCTGCATTTTGAGAACTAATACAATACCGCTTTCCTTAAAACCACAGGTTACTAACCAGTCGACAAAGTTCATTTCGATCAAGTTAAATATTCATAAAATTCATGTCTACCTCACAGAAATATAAATTCTTTACTTATTACCCACACGGCACATCTAACTACTAAGTTAACGAAATGTGTGAAGCGAATAAGATAAAGAATATTATTATTCTATTTCTGTCCCATTACTTCCAATCGAGTAAAAACTTACAAAAAGTTAACAGCGTTGAGTGAGGTTAGAACTCACTTCTCACCGGTTCACACATGTATCTGTATGCGCTTAACCGCTAGGCCATTTTGACGCACGTAATATGATTGAAATAATTATGAACTACAATCACTTGTAGACGGCAACATCGATGTGTGTGTGTATTTGTTTGAAAATAGAAGGTCGTAAGTCAAACTTAACGTGAAACTATTGCTTTGCGAGATTGCTTATCCAGATATGGTCGCGACTGTACATTATAAAATGTGGGCATAGTGACAACTAGTTCGATATTTCCTTATTTCCTGATATCCATATTGTGCCTCACTATCACTTAATAAAGAGCAGAGTTTGCAAACATAATATGTCGGCAGTTCACATACCGGCGATACGTAGAACATACGAAAATACAGAATATGTGGTTCTGAAGGTTCTCTGCTGTAGCTTGACGTTACTTCACGTTAGCAAAAGAGTTTATTATTGTTCAAGGCCCATGTCTACCACATCCACTACACGTCGCGTCGCCAGTGCGACTGGAGACAATGCCTCATTCATATCGCTCCTTTGTAACACATCGGTGACGTATTTAGCTTTTTTTTAGTATTAACTCTTACGTATATTGTCCCACAGTCCCCAATGTATTTAAAAGAGGAGGAATCATCGCGTTCGTCAACGCCTTTATCACCCTTACTGCCTACCGTCAACGAGACCGCCGACTATGACATTGTCGACGAGACTATCGACTTCGAGACTATCGACTAAGAAACCATCAACAAAATGTTAAGTACGAGAGGAAACGTCCTAGACGCTTACCACTCCCCTCAATACAACAACATGGAAGAGGTTTTGAAGGCGGAGGTTAAGGCGCACGTCACAGGTTACACTTTTTATAAAGGTAACTAGAATTGGCCCTTGACAATATCTGCGTGGATTTTTTTTTTTATCTTTTCCGGGATAAATCCATTTTAGATATTGGTGAAATAATTGTGGAAATAGTCTCCGGAACTACGCCCTACATACAAACAAATGTTACCTCTTCATAATATTAGTATAGTTGTAGCTAAAGTTATTGATGCCACACTATCAGTGTTTTGTTTATTTATTACGGTCACTTTTGTAGAATTACTTTATGTTTGTATGAAAAACCTAATGATAATGTACGCTATTCAGATAAAGTTAACATGATTTTTTTAATTCCATCGCTCTTTTATTTAATTTCGACGCTTTATATATCTTATATATAAAATTCTCGTGTCACAATGTTCGTTCCCGTACTCCTCCGAAACGGCTTGACCGATTCTCATGAAATTTTGTGAGCATATTGAGTAGGTCTGAGAATCGGCCAACATCTATTTTTCATACCCCGGGTCAGCTAGTTATAATATATAAATTAAAACGAGTAAATAATAACTTGAAACTCATAATATATGGCCAAAGCTACAGCCTGTTATGACGTTGGCATTAGTAATATTCTTCTGGAAAAAAACGTTGAGGTCCTTTTACACAGCTTTGGCAGAGAATAAATTCCCGAAACGTGCCTAACGCAAAAATAAAATTATCCAAATTACCGTAAGGCATGTAACTGATACTCACTAGTAAAATATAGCACACTATCAAGACTGTTTGGTATTATCTCTACTCTAAATAGCCTCAGGTCACGTTTAAAACAGCGTAGGAGAATTGAGCAGCGCATGAATGTCAGACTACAGGGTCCATGACTGTGTCTATCTCTAAGCTTATTATTTAAATCCTACCGTACCTTATGTACCTATATGGTGAAACGGAAACAAATAGTCTGAATATGAAACTGAACTTCTTAAATATTAACTATTTAATATGTAAACGACTTTAATAGTAATAATCCAGGCTATAATGTTATAGGTAGCTCTAACCAAACCTAGCAATTTATTTTATTGCTGGAAATAAATTGACATGGTTGGTCGTGGCAGAAAGTACATTTATAATGTTTATTTCTTTAATTCCTCCCTAGAATTAAGTAGATTTAATCCTACATCATTTTAGAAGACTTGCCTTAGAAATATTTGATTCATTTTTTTCCAGTTTGCCGAGTTTAATGTAAATTATTATTGCTTAGACAAGGTTCATGAAAATTAAAGAGGGGTGTATATTTTTAATACATATAATATATTTATGATAACTAGGATGAGTGAATTATGAAAGGACATTAAGAAAAGCCAGTGATATCCCCTTGCCTCCCGCGGGTGTCGTGAGAAACGGCTAAAGGAAAATTCTGAAAATGAGCAGCAGCGTGCTCTGTAACTTCACCAATACTGCGATCCCCAAACCGCTTGCCAAGGATTATGGCGATTATGGCAGTGGACGTCTTCCGGCTTATGATGATTAAAAAAAGCCTAACTGCCTAAAAAAAATGGACTTTAAATAAAGTGTGTTTCTTTTTTCTATTTCTTCAGATACTCTAGTTTTGTTTATGCCAGCTCCCTCACTATGACCTGTTTATACAGGACTGTTTACGGTGTGGAAGCGTGACGCCGCTACGTGCAGGATAGGGCTGTACTTTATCAAATCTAGTTATTAAATTTACGATTTGGAAAAACAAATTTAATAAAATGTTTCCGTTTATTTTCTTTCTTCTTTTTCTTCTTTGTAGCTTTCTTTTTGGTGGTCGATGTACCATCATCAGTATCATCAATATCATCAGTATCATCATACACCATGTTGTCATCATCATTATATGCAACCGCCTCAGTTGGTATTGGATGTTCGTCTTTCTGAGTACAATTACGAAAACACTCATCCATTTCTGTCGGTCGATATACTTAAACGAAAAAAAACAGGTTTCTAATAATATTAATTCTGCATAAAACAACATCACGCCTGTATTCCACGAAGGAGTAGACCGAGGTGCACATAGTGTATGACGAATAGAATTAAATATATGCTTATGTGACCAAAGGGCTAGTTCATTTTTTGGCCAAAGAATCAGCATTGCCATTCAACGTGGCAATGCTGCCAGTCTTTTGGGCACGTTACCAGTTGACATCGATGGGGATGAATTCTTTGATGCTATTTAACTTTTTATTCTTGTATCTTGTTTTTTTATTTTGTAATAAATAGTTTTTTTTAGGTATTTATAATTAATATTGACTGCCTTCGTTGGTCTAGTGGTTGCTAAGCGCGAGATGCTGGGTTCGAATCCCGGATCGGGCAAAGTGTTACTGGGTTTTCCATTAGGTAATTCTTAGTAGCAGCACGGGGTCTGAATTTGTGCCCGGTTGATAGCAATAGGCTCGCCCCCTATTACATTGGGACCTAAAACATAACTGGCGAAATGTGGGTGTACTGTATGTGCACCTCTATCTTCGGGGAACACTGGCTTGATGTTATGTTATGTTTGTTATGTATAAAGTACTTTTGTAAGTTGGTATTCTCTTTATCTTACCTTCCTTTTTGTGGTCACAATTATACTCGAACATATCACATTGATCTAAAAATAACCTAGTATAAAAATAGCGTTGGAGCGATGCCCAGTGATAACGGTCATAATCAGGCGGACCCCTATAATATATCAGTCCTGGATCAGCCGTTCCGCAAACGTGGGTGTATGTATGGTTACAGATGTGAGCTAATACACAACTCCCAACACCCTGGAAATATAATAATAATAATAATAAACATTTATTTCAGAATCAAGTTCCATAATTTGTTAGTATCAGTATAAAATGCCTTATATCTAGTGTTAGTAAATAAACTAATCTAACGGGTAATTATATTTTTTTTTAAACAAAGTACACCCGCTAGAGACTTTCCCATCCCAATCTACTTCACTGCATGAAGTCGTATCCAGCGTCCCAGAATCGGAGAGTCCCAGCGGTCTGCCAACGCTCTCAGGATAGTGTTGGGGCTGTCGCGAAACCGATATAATAATGATGCGCTTCTCTTGCGCATGACGGTTGAAAAGCTGTCAACATTTGCGTCGGCAAACATACCGGACGCGCTGCAAAAACGCGGCAGCCCCAACAACACCCTGAAAGCGTTGTTGTATTGGATGCGCAGGTCGCTATATGCCTTTGCGAGAAGTTCACCCACAGGCTGCACGTGTAAAAGGATTGGCAGAAGGCTTTAAAAAGCGTTACTTTTACTCGAGCAGTACAACGGGCGAACCTACGGGCCAACATACAGCATCGGACAGCCAGCGACCTGCGCTCCCTTTCCACATCTAAATTATCTTTCAGGTCTTCACTTACCCAGTGGCTCAAGTACTTAAATTTAGTAACTCTTTTTAATGGTATGCCGTCCAGTTTGATAAGTGGTACATTGGAGTAGCTTTTGTTACCAGCGTTAAAAACCATCAGTTCACTCTTGAGTGCATTGTACTTGAGCCCGTGGGCCCTCGCATAGGATTCGCACAGACTTAGCATCCTTCGCATTGCTCCAACCGAAGGACTCAGCAGCACCATATCGTCTGCATAACTGATATTGTTAATACAAGTGCCATCAATATGACATCCGATCCTGGTGCCGCTGAGCTCCTCGATCAGACTATTCAAATACAGGTTGAAGAGCGCTGGGGAGGTTAAACCACCTTGTCTCACCCCGCACTTCAAGCTATACTCTTCCGACAAAGAGTCCTCCCACCTCACACGGTTTACTTGATGTCCATACCAAAATTTAAATATGCCTATCACTTCCGGTGGTACCGAGGTTTCTCTAATTAGTTTGTCCCACAATGTATTGTATGACACTAGGTCAAATGCCTTTGACAAGTCTAGGTAACAGGCGTATATTGGTGTCATTCTTGCTGTGTAGTACTGAACAGTCTGCTTGAGGCATAGGATAGCACTTTCAGTGGACAAGCCAGGCCTAAAGCCGAATTGATCGTCATTGATTTTTAAGTGATTGTCCAGCTGGCGTCCAAGCAGACTGTCCAGAACTTTAGCAATTACAGTCGCGAGAGAAATTGTTATTATTATTAATTACTTATCAACTAGAAGCCAAATCTGAAGGTAATTATGGTGCAAATAGCTTTTTATGTCTGCAATAAAAACATTATTATTATTATTTTTCTTATAAACTTGAACTGCTTATGCCAGTTTTCACACTTCTCCGAGTGAGCAAGGGATCCCAAGTTTTTGCTTCACGTCTTACTGTAGATGAATTACCCAACAATTAGTAATAAAATTAGTAACCATACCTCGATAAAGTGTTCAGTTGTAAAGTTAATGCAGACAGAAACTGTAAGAAATGATGATAATGTAAAAATTTTACAAATTTTGACTCATTACTACGTAAATATTAGTTGGTAGTGTTAAATGAAATTATTATTTATATCTGTAAATGAGTTGTCACAAACTTTGCATACAATAATATGTTACGGTAAGTGTGATTAATAGAAAATTATAAATAATTATCCATCATTATTAATAATCCCTACTAATATTATAAACGCGAAAATTTGTAAGTATCGACGGATGTTTATTACTCTTTCACGTAAAAACTACAGAATGGATTTTCATATGGAGGTAGCTGACACCCTGAATGTTACACATAGGTTACTTTTCATCATGAAAAAAATAGCGGGTAACACCGCGGTGTGCAGCTAGTTACCTCATAATTTAGTAAATTAAATATAAAACTGAATTCTTCTTTTTTAGCAGTCGTTATTCACTACTCTCATTGGTAAAGTAATTAGTATTTGTATCAGGTATCAGGACTTAAGGAGTGATTTTGTAACTAGTTTTTCTTAGATTACAAGGTGTTCACGCATTATATTGCCTGGCTGGAGACCTTTTGGTCTCCCCAATTGTCCGTTCGACCGAGAATGAGATGGCGACACGTCTTAGATACCAGTGTTCACTAAACTAGCTATGTATATTCTAAATAAACGATTTAGAAGTCACCTAGCCCTTAAAACGGTAATTGGATCTTCACCTTTAGCACACAAATTGGAAAAGATCGTCACGTCAATACTGGTTGTCGTAGCATTATTGGCCCTCGTAGCAATAGTTTGCCGAGCAGTAGTTTGCCGTCGTAGCAATGTTGGCTGTTGTAACTATGTTGGCTTTTGTAGCAATGTTGGTCATAGTAGAAATTTTGACCATCGTAGCAATTTTGACTGTTTTAGCAATATTGGTCGTCGTAGCAATGTTGGCCAACGTATTTATCTTGGCCTCTATAGCATTATCAGCTCTCGTAGCAATATTGACTGTCGTAGCAATGTTGACGTCTTAGCAATGTTGGCCGTCGTAGCCATGTTGGCCGTCATAGTAATATTGCCTCGTGGTAAGATTGGCAGTCGTAGTACCCATAAAATCTGCTAGCCTTTTTAGTGTTTACAGTCGTGAATTTATGTTGGACATAAAATGTTATAAATAAATATTTGATTATCAAATCTTAGTAAAATCTTAACATATTTTCATCTATATATAATATTCTGAATAATCGTTAGTACTTAAATACTAAATAAACTAGAATAAATTTAAAAATGTATTAATATATAATCACCGATAATGTGATTAATATCTTACTTTTACCTCTACTTTCGGTAACTATTAATAATTCACACTTACCGTAACATAAACACGTCAATTTTAAAACTAAATTATTGTTAGTCCCTTTTTTATATAAAATCATGTTACCAGACTATAAATGTCTCCTATATCGTGGGTCTGTTCGCAAATATAAAACATCATAATACACAATCACAGTTTTCGTTAATGTATCTGCGTCATACATTTTTATCTCATGCGAAAATCGATCCTGCGACCCTTAGCGCTGCTGTTTAATTATAATAAGCCACTGCGCCAATCAGGTCGTCAAATTATGGTTCGCATCGTGGAAGGGTATTATAAAAATGTATATTAGAAGTTTAGGAAACCCAATTGGTTACTTATATTATTTATACTATATCACTATATAGAAAGATGTTAGTTTTAAATTCAATCTTATACAAACTTCATTGTACTAACAAAATGTAACCAGAAATCCAACAAATCTTCTTCCACTCTTAAACAGCCCGTCCATGTTGTAAATATTTTATCAATTGTAAAAAACGATTAATAAGTAGGTACATTACGTCTATATGTCATTAAAATTAAATACGCTGCTATCCAAGCATACTTTATTAACCGTGAAACGTATTATTATAATGATGTAGCATGAAGAGTTACAGCTATTTCATTACGTGTAATCAAATGTGCGGGTAATTATTTTTCCTCCATAAAACTAGAGTTTCAAACTTAGGCTGGCCACGAAATATTCGCTTACATATTAAAATCGATACAAATTACGAAATAACTGACAATTGATTCGTCCACTTTCTGCCCAAAAGGCTAGCGGCGTTGCCACGTTGAATGGCATCGTAATTCTTTGGCCGATACTTACTTATACTAAATGATTTGATAATAAAAATACAGTTATGATTTTTTAGTTTTTATTTCAAAATTCAAACATATATGCTACCCAAATTAATGTCAGTCTAGAAAGTGTTTTCGAAATGTTAGGACTTCTTTGGTCGCAACCAAGTTTATTGTTGTAAGGTTTGGTATTTTAGTCCTTTAGTTTTTCTATTGCTAATTTTTGAATTGACAGTTGATAGAAATGAAGGATCATATGGAACAGGGGACTCCGTGTCCTTTTAATAGCTCACAGGGAAAGCTGAGCAAGAGCTTTTGAATGAAACCAGTATCAAAAAATTGTGTTATTATGAATTCCAGTTCATAAGGCAAATAAATAAACAGTAAAATTTGTAAATTCACCCTTTTCTAAATGCAATATTAAATAGTTATTTTTTTATTAAATAAAAAATTGTCAATAATAGACTCATTTACCATAATAACATTCCTGAGTGTTATCCATATTATCTACTATATCTGTATAACGGTTGAACTCACGTCAATATTCGAGAATGCCCGACTAGTTTCGGACTCTAGTCGGACATTCCAATAATAATAGACTCTGCGTACCTGCGAATAAGCCTGATGATATATATACATACTGAATATCGAGTTATTTTACCCATCGTTTAATATTGACTAACTCGACTCTTTATGTAGACCAGGTACAAATGAATCGCTTCTTCTGACATATGTATTTATTTTTTTAGGGAAATGTGTCGTGGGTCTCAATATTTTAAGTTTGTCGCCGTAGCGATCCCGTAGTATTTGAATAAAATCTCTTGTTTCACCTATAGATGTTGTTTCCCACGTTGAAGGCACCGAGCATTGCTCAGGATAGCAAGTCAAAGTTTGCTTTTGAGTCGTTTTGAGACTGTCATTAAAGTATGGGCTTATGTCGGGATTTGAATAAATTACAGAAGTTTTATCAGTAGTCTTTTCAGGAACTTGTGCCGTGGTTACGTCTGTAGTCGTCGGCGCTACAAATATAGTAGAAGTATCAGATATATCAGTTGTCGTATCAGTAACTTCTAAAGTAGTTGTAGAATTATTAATATTTACTTCAGGTTCCTTAGTGGCAGCGTCACTCTTTGTGGTTGCAGTTGAGGTTGACATAGCTGAAGTTAAAGGCAATTGGTGGCCATCTTTCTGTGTACATCTGCCATTACATTCCTCAACAGGTACTTGCTTGTATGCTTAAATAAAAAAGGGTCGGTTTATGCGTATTTTCAAATAAACTCTCTTCTTCTCAACTCACTTCTCTGAAGTGAAACAAATACGGTAAATTTTTAATTTTTTGGGTAGTAGCTGTAACACTTCTTTGAAGGAGAATTATTGAACCAAAGCTTTACGTTCTAAATAAGACTTACCTACTGTATTGTCGCAATTATACTCGTGCATGTCGCATTCATCCAAAAATAACCTGTAATTTGAGTTAGCCTCATAGTGCCCACAATTAGGAGTCCATGTGTGGTTACAGATTTTGGCTAAGATACACTCATCAAGATTCTGAAAAGAAACAGAAGAGTTATTGTACTATTTACATAAGCAAACATTATTAGATTAGTTACCATACCCCGATAAAGTGCGGTGAAGTCAATTGTATGGTCACACAAACTGTAAAAAAATAATGTTAAGGTTAATAGTAAAAACAGTAAATAAAAGCTTGTAATAAGCTAAGCACGAGGTCCGGGGATCGAATACCGGGTCGGGCAAAGTGTTTTTGAGTTTTACCAAAGTGTTTTTTACCGGGCAAAGTGTTTTTGGTAATTCTAAGTAACAGCACGGAGTTTGGATTTGTGCCCGGTTGACGGCAATAGGCTCGCCTATTACATTGGGACCTAAAAACAACTGGCGAAATGTGGGTGTACTATACGTGCACCTCTGCCTACCCCTTCGTGGAATACAGGCGTGATGTTATGTTATGTTTAAAAGTAAAATGCGTATTATTTCTGGTGAATTTTATCATTTCACCGCGTGAATACAAGTTCCGCCGAATTAGTTATAATTATTATCCTACTTAATTTTACAGATGTTTAATATGGCAATTATTTAATAAAATTACAAATATATGTAAACCCCTAATCTTATGGAACAACAGTTGTTTAGTTTTATCTTTACTACGACATACTAATGTTATAATTACGAAAGTAAGTTTTTTTCGTTTGTTACCCAAACAAGCCTAAATCACTGAACCGATAATCATAAAATTTTGCAGAGTTATATACGTTGTCTGGGGTACAGAAAACTATGCCTCTCGTATGGCCACTTACGAATTAATAAAAGAATTAAACCATTATTAACTTACTCAACGCTGCTAAAAATCGGTAAAACATTTTGAAATACAACAATTGTTTTAATTTATCTAATATTAAAAAGGCTCTCTTCCATAGTTTTAATGTTTTCTTGACTATATTATATATATTTTAGACGATCTGTTTTATTTTTTATTATTACTTGTAAAGCATGACTGTATTATTTTCCAGTGTCTTTATATACAGCGTTATTTTACAAAATTGTTTAAAAATACAGTATATATTATTTCCGAGTTAAGCTACAACTTTATTACGTGAAATAAAATTAAGAGATAAAAATGTTTTGATATATTGCCTTGGATTTATGTTTCCTTTACAGAATTCAAGTAGTTAGGTTTATCGTAATCCAAGTCCTATAGACTTGGATAAACTTAAATACAATAAACCTAACTACTTTAATAACTGTATTTCACTAGCTTTAGTAGTAGAAATACAATTGAAGTACATTCAAGTCACAGATCATTTTACATTTTGATGTTTTAATATTAATTTTCTTATCAAATATCGTTGGAAATATTATTAGTAGTATGAGTGAAATGTAAGTTAATGGACGTTGGAACATAGTACTTTAAATGGTTGCGCGTCCATCATGAAGTACCTGTAAATCACTAAAGCCGAATAAAATCTATAGGCAAGGTATGCAACAAGTTATTAAAAATAAATTAAGAAATTTACAACAATTCTAAGAGATTTCATAATCTAAGAGAATCCAAATGCTATAATTGTTGTCTACTAATTATATAAATCCGAGCCGAGTGGTATCCGGCCTAGAATTCACCACCCCCTTTCCTCCCGTGGGTGTCGTAAGAGGTGATGGGAAAATCCAGAAGATGGGCAGCGTCTTCTGGAGCTTCACCACCAAAACTGCAATTCTCAAGCCGCTAGCCAAGCCGTGGGGATAACGGCAACCCCCCCTTACCTAAAGAGGAGGCCTATGTTCAACAGTGGACGTCTTCTGGCTGATGATGAATTAAACAAATCATTAAATAAAAACTATGTTTATTACTCCAAGAAATCCGAGTCTTCTTTTTTCGTAGTGATGGTCACAGGCGGATATCCTTTGATTACCTTGAATAGTGTCATCCCATTTTTTATGATTGTAATTCTTCTCAAGACCACTGTCCCGATCGTTGCTGTTTGTATTACCTGCATACAATGTATAGTTAGTCTTTAAGCTTTTCTTACTCAACCTATAGGGCTGGTGCTGTGCCAGTATCAAAGAGAGGGTTAAGTCAAAAATAATCGCATTTTTTTTCTGGGAACAAATTCCCAGATTTTTTGATTTGTCGTATTTTTATAGCAATTTATTATGCTTCACATATGCCCTGAATTAATGTAGAAAATCAGATTGGAGCTGCTTATTAGCACATTCAATTCACTGGACTTATTATGTATTACAAGATATTTACAAATCATTTGTAGAGTCAACTAGAAGTAAAAAAAGTGTTTTTTTTACATTGATTCAAAATAAAATAAATCGAAGAAATTTCTAATAGAAGTTAGAACTCTCCATCTGTGTATTCTGTCCCTTCTAATTACTACATTAATTGCTCGGGCAGAGCACTTATGCTAACCGACAGTTGTAAGCTCGCAACCCTCTCGACCACTCGATAGATCTAGGTCAATGCGGTAATGCCTAAGCCATTATTGAAGTCATAACGTTAGAACTTACAGGCGGAGGTCTTTTTTACGAAAACGCTGCATGGAGCAGTATAGAGTATAAAGTATATATGTATATAATTATTATTAATATTTTATACAGCATGCCCAACGTGCTCCTACAACCTTTATTGGCATCAGATCACTACCTGCTGAGCTAACGACGAAAGGAGTATTATATATAATAGAACTTCCATACCAAATTGTCTGCCGCCACAGACGGACGATATCGTCCTAGGGTTATTTACCAACCAAAAAAAGTTTCGACTCCCACGTCATGGCACTGCCTGAATCGCTTTCATAGACGTAAAGGCTAAAGATGACGTGTCCTGTATAAAAGAAGCCAGTGATGTGATCTGATCCGACCATGGCCACCGCTTCAAGTCCTTAGCATGTCACTCGTGCGTTCGCATGTGGCTTATGTAGCCAATCTTCTTCGTGAAGATCCTTGCACATTACAGGCAAGCGAGCACACCATCCACATAATTAAAAAAAAAGAAAAGGTAAAAGAAGCCAGTAAGGTAAAAGAAGAAGTAAGATAAAATATTTTGCGAGTTTGAACTATGTTACATCGTAGACAGGGCAAGGCAACAAGGGCAGTTTAATAAAAAAGATAGGACCTCTGTTGTTGTCCTTATAGTCGTCAATATCCTTGCACGATTCAGTCGTGCAGCGGGCGGCTTTTTCGGCGTCCGAAGTTTCGGGTTTGGCTTTTGTTTAGGCTTCGGCGTTTGGTTTTCCCTGCCCCTCATACAGGGGTTACAAGGTGTAGTAGGAGTATTAGGTGTAGTCTTTAACTTTCTTCCTGGTTTTGGCGTATACCTTCTTCTTCCGGGTTTAATCTTTATTGGTAATGTGGACCTTATTGTCGGTGAGTATATCATTCTCCTGCCGTCTGCGCGGTACAAGTAGTTCCCCTGTCTTAGGTACTTAGATGTAGGCAGCGTTGGACAAGTCACGGGGCCGAAGCAATCCGAGTAGTTCCGTATTACATATGCTGGAATTTTAAGTACAAAGTACGAATTTCAAAGATTGCAGTCACTCGGTTCTCAATTTTCTGCCTCAATGAGCTCTTGAGTGAACTGCCTCGTTGGTCTAGTGGTTGCTAAGCGCGACTGCTGAGCACGAGTTCCTGGGTTCGAATCCCGGGCCGGGCAAAGTATTACTGGGTTTTTTCATTAGGTAATTCTCAGTAGCAGCACGGAGTCTGGATTTGTGCTCGGTTGATGGCAATAGGCTCGTCCCCTATTACATTGGAACCTAAAACATAACTGGCGAAATGTGGGTATACTATATGTGTACCTCTGTCTACCCCTTCGGGGAATGCAGGCGTGACGTTATGTTTGAGCTCTTGAGCGTTATTGGCTTGATGGGTCTTAATTCTTAATGGTTACCGTTTAAAATCAGGAGATACAATATTAGGTATGAGTGGTGGGCTAGACCCGTTCAAATATCTCTTTCGTATAGCTATCAGACTACAAAAAGACTGATACTTACTGTTATTATAATCACAATTGTACTCGCGCATATCACACTCGTCGATAAATAATCTTCTGTGAGCTGTTCCTTCATCTTCCGCACACTCTGGGATCCATGTGTGGTTGCAGATGTCTGCCAGTAAACATTCACTAAGAGGCTAGAAGCATATAATAATAAAAACACTTTTCAGCCTTACGGTTTTGGGTTTAGAATTATTTACATACTTATTGCATAAAATAAAGTTAAGACCATGGCTCAGGCTTCAACAATGGCCAGTGCACGTGTATAAGTATAATTATTCACCCTCATTGACTGCCTCGTTGGTCTAGTGGTTGCTAAGCGCGACTGCTGAGCACGAGGTCCTGGGTTCGAATCCCGGGTCGGGCAAAGTGTTGCTGGGTTTTTCCATTAGGTACTTCTCAGTGGCAGCACGGAATCTGGATTTGTGCCCGGTTAATGGCAAGGCTCGCCCCCTATTACATTGGGACCTATAAACATAACTGGCGAAATGTGGGTGTACTATATGTGCACCTCTGCCTACCCCTACGGGGAATACAGGCGTGATGTTATGTTGTTGTATTATGTAGTCATCCCCATTCAGTGTTTATCGTATTAACGTCAAGCCATCCATTGGTCCATAGAACCTATCTTGTTACGTCATTAAAATGCATTCCACTAATGAGACGAGCCGACGGCGGGTTTTATAGTTTGATACCTCTTTTGAATTTTGAGTGCCATTCATTATTACTGCATTTTTAATGGCTGCTAATGGCGAAATAATTAAATATATATAGACATTATATGACTTTTTGTGTCATTTTTGATAAAAGAAACTTATAGAGCGGCGCCACGGTACGGCGAAAGTCGCGGGTTTACGACCCGCTCGTATCCATCATTTATCAAGTTTCCTTTATCAATTTAGATATTTGAACATTGTTAAACTACATTTCGATACTGGCAGCTTAGACAGTTTAATTTCGACCGACTGATTTTGCTTTCCGCAAAAATTGAAGAAACCACATATATATAATATTGGTACCAGATAGACAGATAGTACATAGTACTTAGACATAGATAACGCAAGTATCACGGTCTGTATGAAAACCAAACGGGCCATTTCTGGACTACCTACTATGACGTCACGAGCGCTATGTAGTCTTGAAAAATATGTGGCTTTGGTCATGCCTCATTCATTAAATTTAGTTGATTAATTTTATTTTGAGCTTAGCATGGGCTGCGTATATGTGCGTTATCGTGGTGGCCTAGTGGTTAATATACACGATTTGTATGCACAAGGTTGCAGGTTAAAACCCAGGCAAGTGACTTTTTCAATGTCATAAATACTTTAGATATTCTAAGATACCACTGACTAACCAAGACTGAAAACATCGTGAGGTAACCTGCCTGCAGTGAGCTAGTGCGGTGATCAATGCTTAATCCTTCTATACCTCATAAGAGAAGAGGCCTTTGCCCTGCAGTGTGACACTTATAGGTTATTATTATTATATAGACAACATGCTAAAGTGCCACAGTAACCAAGTATAGCACTTTTTTGTATTATATATATTGTGTGCCTAAATAGTTTTTATTGTAAATAAGTTTTCGCATTTAATTATCCTTATGCGTACGGAAAAGATGTCAAAATCGTTTGAATAAACCGTAAAAAGGTAATGTTTAAGCAAATGAACTTTAGGTTGTCTTATGTTCCTTCGTCAATGTCAACGTGATAGTTAAACGTAAAGCCGTCATGATTCCCCTAGGAGAACCTTTCAGTTTTTGTTGCTTAACAATTTATAGATAAATCATCCAGTTTGCGCCCGCGACTTCTTCAATTATACATTACTAGCTTTAACTATGCTTGCGTCTTTCTTTCTATATAACATCAGCTACCTACCAGTGAAAGTCTCGTGAAAATCGATACAGCCGTTTTGGAGTTTAGCCGGGCTAAACAGACAAATATTGAAAATATAATGTATAGTGTAACATAACTGCTAAAACTTTGGTGTTCTATAGGTACGCCTCTGCCAACCCCTTCACGGAATACAGGTGTGATGTTATGTACAGATAGATAAAGTAACTCGTTAGTTAGGGACAAAGTTATGTCAAAGGTCTTCATCAGATCTTAGGTTAGATATTTATTTATATATTTAACAAAACCTTAAAACTATCATCACAGGTGTACACTACCCAATGCGATAGCAAGGCACTTATGAAAAAAGTACTGAATTAAATTTGCTTACCTCGATAAAATGTTGAATTGATGATAGCGGTATAAATATAATCACTGAAATAAATAAATAACTTTTTTTTTAACAGGCCATTTGTAAGGGATGCGGATCAAAAGACGAGAAACCAAAGCTGTTCAATGCCATGGAGTAATTTGAGTTGATCCGTCAATAAGTCAAACGTCAAAAATTAATTCTTTGTGACATTTCCAAATTCCGCTATGAATCTCACGACGCCATAGAAAATCTAATAAAATACGCCTCAGACCAAAGTAGGTACTACTTAGTATATAAAGCTACGATATAAACATTATACCAACAGGTAGTCAAAATAAAAAATCAACTCTATAACAAAGTTCAAAGATTTGTGACAGCCCAAGCAGAAACATCGGAGTATACTATTACCATGAGAAGCACCATCATAGAAATCTAAATCTATTATAATCCGAAAACCTAGCGGAAAAGCAGTACCGAAGCCTAAGCCCCAATACCTAATTTCTCAATCGCTTGTGTAACAAAAGAAAAATGATTCCTAAAAGTATATTAATGATGGGAGAATTAGTTTTCATTTTTTACATGATAAAAGTTGGCCACAACTCCAATTGATAACATCTGGAAAAATGGAGTCAACGTGACTTGATTCGTCATGAAAACTGATGAATACATCTCGAAGACGCCTAGATTCTATTCCTAAGTAACAGAACTCGTGAAGCCTTGCGCTGCAAACGCTATCTACACAGGATAAGAACTAGAATGTCCCAAAACCGTGCATAAAATATTTACATCTAAATGCACCAAACATGGAACCAGAGAATATTCTATCAGCAAACTTGACGAAATCTAGTCGCCATAACAAACAATCTGGATGGTGTGAAAATGGAAAAAAACTATGTTAGTTTCACTTGTGACTGAGGAAAAAATGAGAAACTTTCAGTGATCTAAATAATAAATTATGTTCTAACATAGCATTAATCATCAGTCATTTTACTAAATTACTGCATTTCACAATACATTTTGGAAGTGGTAATAATTGTGGAAAAATATTAGTGTTTTTCACTACAAAGAAAATGTAGCTCCCTCTGCAGTTATTTTACTTAATTACTATTAGGCTGGTATTAATGTTTCTATTTACTTCTCACCTGCTAAAATACTAGAACGTAACACTATCATTATCGTCCATTTTAAACGGGTTAGTTTGGTAGATTTACCACAAAACCTACATGTTTTACTGCAAAAATATTCTAATCTTCTGTAATAAACTCGATAAATGTATATTTGGAATATAAATACGCAATACAATTCTGATTTATATCGATAAAATGTAAAAGGCAATATGTTGAACACCTACACGGATTCATTTACTGAACAGCCTTACCAACTGTTGAAGCAGGACATTTTCCGTTGTGGTATAGAGAGGCCGCACTTCACTGCAGCGTCTTGCTTCCACATAGGAAAAACTCCTGCTTTAAGAGTGCATGGTAAGGGGGCTGGTAGGCAGTGCTGTCAAGTTGATCCATATTTCGGTGTCCCGACTTACGTAGGTCTAGTAACCGCAAAATATGACTGTTGCTCGTGAGTTTTCTTCGACGATTGGACAGTGTTATTCAGTTTTCCTTTAGATAATGTTCAATAGCAGCACGAAGTTTGGATTTACGCCTGGTTGATGGTAAACTCGCCCGCTATGACATTGGGATCTATAACATTACTGGCGAAATGTGGGTGTTCTGCACAAGTACACACTTCAGCCTACCCCTACGAGAGAAACACAGGTGTAATAGATAGATAGAATATGCTTTATTCTACACCATATAAACACATCGTAACTTAATTTATAAACAACATCGTTAGTGTAATGATGTGTTGTTATATTTTTACATTCTTCTCTTATGTTCAATCTTCAAGCACTAACCTGAATATTCACGCTGCGAAATTCATGCCGTGCTTTGTAACGAATTTATTGAAACGTGAAAGGCATCCTTTAAAATTTTGCAATGTGAAAAATTCATGTGAATTTACGGGAATATGGCTTCGCATATTTTTCACGTGAAATTTGTAAAAGTAAAGCCACGGCTTATAGCTCATAAACCTTGGTTTTAAAAATGCCATGATAAGTTCTGAGTTACTCTCTGGTTGACTTAAGCAAATGTTGCCCACTTTAACTTAAAATCTAAAGATATAAGCCTATATAAACACATAATCTTTCCTCTGATCTTTGAAGGAAAATCTGGTTTCCTTTAGCAGCAATCTATACACTCAAATTACTCACGATTAGCCTTATGTTATAAAGTTCGGATCTCAGGGCGTACTTGGATCGCCAGGGTGCAATCAGCAAAGTACCGCGGCAAATGGCATAGTTTAAAGAAGGTACCCAGCAGTAGGTTTTCGAAGGCTGTGGATAAGCCTATTGTTGGTCTATTGGCATGCCTATGTTAAACGTCTGCTTTACCAAACAGAGGACAGAGACTTTAAAGAAGACACCTACTAAGCAATAGATACCATAAAGCAAAATCGTCGAGTCACATTTACAGTCCGACGGGACGAAAAATGAACATGTACGGAGCGATATTGAGTTTAGGACCAACGGCTTAAGGTGCTCAAATACATAGTAAAATTGTACTACTCTAGTATAACACTATTCATCATCATCATCAGCCGGAAGACGTCTACTGCTGAACAAAGACAACTTGCCATTTACATCCGTCGTATTACATTGCATCAATATCGTCGGTCCGCGTGGTGAGAGGCCTGCCAATGCTGCGTCTTCCAGTTCGTGGTCGCCACTTGAGAACCTACTCAATAACACTATTATATAGGACTAAAGAACGGAATAGTTTTCCAAAAAAGATTGTATCGTAATATCTCATAACACGCTGGCCAGCTTTCAAACCATCTACATTGGCGTCTTTGTTGCTACTAGATAGTAAGGTCAAGAGCACCTCCTTCCAACCTAATCCCTCGGAATGCACACAAATTGGCTTATAAAGCTGTTTTATAATGTCTTGTATAATCAACAAACATGCCATTAAATTGATACCTCAATCTACATGTCAAGGCCACAGCGACCTCTGCCACATTCATAGACAATTGCACAACAGCGTTCATTCACTGAGAACTTCGTGGAATGTTCTCGAAACGACAAGTAAATATGCGCAATATATGTGTATAGTACACGCAATACAAATAAGCTTGGTTTTCATCATCGTATGTGTAACATATATATGGGGTTTTTGCAATGTCGATCGGTGGATCATGAAGTAATGCGAATTAACTAGGGCAATAGCAAAGTTGAAAGCCCAGGGTGCGCCAGACGTGTCGAGGGATGCGGTGCAACGTTCCCAAATCCCGCATCCCTTTGACCTTAGATAGTCAGAAAAACACCCCAGCATAACTGGCCAGCTTACCCCTCAGTGAGCGCCAAAACAAGAGGGGCGCACCCTCTTGTGTTTTTGCCGACGCGAACGTACTATAGTATCGACTCTCGTAGGGACTCTCTACTCTCAACTTTACTCTGAATAAATATATTATATTCTAACAATCTTGCATGCATTTGTATTAATTGTATGTACACTTGGAGATGTACACAAGAGACTTGGTGTAAAAACAACCTTTTGTTTCCTTGACCACATTGAAAAACCCGTTCAGTTTGAATCGCAACATCGCCATTACATTCTTGCTAAATAATAGAATTTAAGCATACTAGTATTCTAACGTGCACTTGGAAGAAACTATAAAAAAAGAGAGCTTTTTACATAATCTGTTATTTAAAAAAACACTCTTTTATAGTGAATGATTTACCAGTTGTGGACATTTTAAGTTTTTTTTTAAACATAATTGTTTTGATGTTGTAAACAAAACGTCTAAGGGCAAACTTCTAGGGCAAATCTAATAAGAGAGTAGGTACGTATTTGTTAATCAACCATGGTCCAGAGTAACTAGAACACATTGTATTAAATGACTAGTAATTAATCTAATTCCGGAAGCCAAGCGTACGGAAATAAAGCGCTCGAGTGTACCGGTCATATGTTTCAATCTCCCAATGTCAATTCCGAGGTAAACTGGTTTCTCCGCTGTCAATAAGTGTTTTGCTTTAGAAACTAATCTTAATCGTCATGATGACGCATGCGTAGTGTTATGTTATGCGTTTAGTATAGAAACATTTGTTGCGTGTTCGTTAATTCTTGCATTATTAAATATTTGTAATTAACCTTTTGGCTGCCGATGACTTGAGGTGATAGGTCAAATTCAAATACTCAATAGTAATAATTATTATCTAAGTATGACAGCAAAAAATTATTTATTTATTACCTCTATTATATGCCATTAAATAAAGTTAACAAAAGAGTGTAAAAATGCATTAATATTTATATTGAGCGGTTTTATCACACAGGATTATAGCAGTGATAGCAGGGTGGTAAGTATGATCGTTGGACTGTCGCAAGTTCAAATCCTGGCACGCACCAATTTCTTTTCGAATTCATGACTACTGTAAATTAATTATCAGTTGCCAAAAACGGTGAAGGAAAACATCGCCGGGAAACCGGCACACCTGAGAGATTTTCAACGGTGTGTAAAGCTATGTCAGAGGCCTACAGGCGGCTTAAACTCTGATACCAGGTCGTTCATCAACCATACGATAAGAAGAAGATCACACAGGAAAGTGTTTGGATAACCAAAGAAGGAGATGAGTCATTTATTTAAAATGCAGTATACTGAATTACCTGAAATAAAAAAAAATAGCACTACGTTAGCTATTAGGTAATTTTGAATCTATGAATAATATAATTAATTTGTCAAATAGAAAAATCGCACATATTTTATCTAATGTATTTCGACCTTTAGCCTTATTGTTTATCTTGATAAAGAAGATAATACTAGTCATTACGAGATTTCTAGACTGTCAAGGTATAGTATGAGTCATTTGAATGTTAGCATTTTTAGTCACATCCAAGTACGTAACACTCGATGTAGAAATCTGAAAAAACAGCTGTGACAAACGACAAGCAAAGGTCGTGGGTTTAAGTCCGGCTCGAGTCTATCACTTTTTTAAATGTCCTTAATCAATTTAATTACTCCGCCTCATTAGTGGCCGTTAAACGCGAATGCTGAGCATAAGATCCTGGGTTTGAATCCCAGGTCGGGCAAAGTGCTATTGGGTTTCCATTAGGTAATTCTCAGTAGCAATACGGAGTCCGGGTTTATGCCCGGTTGACGGCAATAAGCTCGCCCCCTGGTACATTAGACCAACATAACTGGCGCAATGTTGGTGTAGGACGTAGGTACTACACATCTCTGCCTACCCTATCGGGGAATACAGGTGTGATGTTATGTGTATTATGTTATACCTACGTGTATGTGATATTCTGTAATCTGCAAATCAAATGTTGGCTTATCTTATTACGACCATAAATACACAATTTGATATCATAATGCAGACTCTATGAAGGATTCATAGAACGCGGTTAGAACAACAAATAACACTGCTTAATTAGTAGCTTGTGAAGCAATTTGAAGCGCGTGGGTGTGCAATATGAAAACCTAACTACAAGACTCAGCCCTCGCCCACCAGTTACTATGAAATTCTCATATAATAAGTAATTTACAAAGAAAAATACAGGTGTATAAAGGTTATCTTTATTCAACAGTTTCTAGAAAACAACTATAATTCAAAGGTTTTATAGCATTTGCGAGGAACAAGGATCGTTATTTCGATCTCCCACGCGTCCGCCTACACTAAAACATAGGTACAACCAAATAAATAAAAAATAGATGATATTATACTTGAATTAGTAATGCTGAACTACTTGTAGATAACTAACATCGCAATAAAATAGCTTTTTTACAAGATTAATACCAATTAGGGGCAAGTACGGTTGTCGACGTGTACATGTCTCGGTCATTACGTAACTCCCACCTACCGATGCGGATTGATTTTTGTTACCATCACCCCGACGCAACGCGCGTGCGCGAAAACCAACGCACACACCCTTATCTAACGACCACACATCGGCAAACATTCTAAGCTCGCAAACGATGGAAATTCAACTTTATGCAGTAGGCTTAAAGTATTTTTTTCTACGTGTTTATAAACAGTTGGTATTTTTAGACAATACGTGCCTATAATACGAGTATAGACGCGCCCTCTCTCATACAAATCGGGAAACCTTGTCGCGGAAGGTTTTCCACTTTCTGTCTATATTTGCTGAAAAATATCCACATTTTACATCACAGTTTCGGCGTCTTTTTACAATAGTCCGTACGTCAAATCACTGTGTGTGTTCATGGGGTTACATTTTACGTAAACCAAGGGATTTTTCTGGAAAAAGTGTTACTAAAAATAGATCACTGCCCGATATACTTGTAGGGAAATCTAGTGAGAGCTTTCCATTCATAAATTACGTTCATTTGGTGTCGGGCAGTGAAGAAACGCAGTTGGTAGGGGCGCAATTACTGGTGAATGACAATATCGTTTGGTGATTCCGTTCTAGTGCAAACGTAGATCGATTATTTGAGTTCGTCTTTGAAGAAGGCACAGCGGGCAGCAGAGAAAAATGTAAGTTTTTACCTAAGATACTTATTCAAACTACTCCAGTCCTTTTATATGTTCGATATACTTATTATTATATACATTTGTGATTTCCAATCCAAATGCGAGTACTGTTTTATAGTTATTTGATAAAGCGTTCGATCGGTCGACGCTCGGCAACGGTTTATACATATAATTTATAGTTGTACAGTACTCTTGCTGCTTCAGTTCCAGAAAAATACGAAATTAATGAAAGTTTTATATTAAACAAGCATTGGACATCGAAATAAGGCATATGTTAGATGTTTCAATTGAGTTTCATGTCGACAACGATGTGGATCCCTCACCTTTTGTGTTCCGGCATTTCATAATAATGGCTGCCAGGCTTGCGCGTGTCAGTTCTCCATTCATGTTTCAGTATCAAGACTTATTGTGGAATGTTAAGAAAAGCATTAATGGATATCAAAGTGTGGCTATCTAAATATTTTGGATGAACGTTTAGACGAAGTATATACTTCATAATAAAACAGCTTTTTGTTTAAGTTATTTGACAATATAAAGAAAATGGAACCTTATTTGCCTTACTTAATTTAACAAGACGAATCTATTATTACAAATTATTATTATTATAAGTATTGCACAATAATAAGATCAGCCTACAACTGTCCCACTACAGAGCAAAGGTCTCTTTTGATACACATTCACCGGTCCCTACATGGCTCTTCTCACACAAAGAAGGATCATTCATCACGATATCCTACAAAGAGTTGAAGATTTCAAATTGCTTTCCTTCACCCTCAGACAATGGCGACTTAAAATATCCAACAAAGTAGGTAGATATTTAAATGTATAAGTCGTTAAAAAAATCTCATACCTACCTAAATGTCTGTCAAACCTGCAGCTATGGGTATGTCCAGCAGTGGACAGTAACGGGCTGGTGATGATGAGACCCGGAGCTGTGCAAACTAATCCGGTCCCTAAACCACTATGGTGTCACCCACAGAGTACCACACTGTCATTATTATCGCACAGTATATTGCACAGCAAGTTAGCATTGCAACACGTAACTGATTTTAGTTATATAGGCTTTTTAAACGACCTAGGTATTGGAAATAAGGAAGAAATCTTCCGGGACTGCAATTAAAATTCTAATAACGTCCGACTGGTTCGTTAATCCGATTACAATCATAAATACTTGTTGATTAATCCTGCTGTCTGGCTAATCTTTATTCAAGCAAGATTTTTTAAGTAGCCTGTTTAGTGTCCCTCGGCTTGGCAAAGGCCTCCTCATTTTTCTTCTACAATACACTGTCTAATTCCATTTCGGGCCAACTTTGAATTTAACAATGTAGGTTGATAAATTATTGAATATACGTAGACTTTTTTTTTAAATTTGGTTCGAACAACATGGCAGCTTCCATTTTTGTGAACCAAGTCTTAAAATAAAGATTTAAAAAGATTTGATTTTCGAAACATTTTTTCAGCAATCAACAATTGTCATTTTTAACGTAGTAGAAAAGGATTCATATCATCTTTTACTATATACATAGGTGCTACGACTACATGACTAAATCTACTTCTACCTATACAACGGTATCTAGGTAAGAGGGAAGTAGGAATCTTGTTGGGAGCTCTTGCATGAAGCGGGCCTGGAATGCCGGAATGCGGTATTGATTGCCAGCAAATGGTAACGAAGACTTAAAAAAACACCACCTGAAAATGTTTGCCCAGTAACATGCCTTGAATAGTTGGAAAGGGAAGTTTTCGGTAAATATGGTTTTTTGGTGAGGCAATAAGGTGATAGGCTTGTATCAGGATCCTAAATATTCGAATCTGTGGTTTCTAACCTCCTCACTAGAAATCGATGTTGCATTACTTAGCAACAAAAAGACTCAAATAGAAAAAAGCTAGAAATCAAACAACACACACCTACCTACGTCATACGACCAACCCTAAAACGCCTCGCACAAACAACGTCATTGCAAAGTCAGTACTCCGCCATCATTGGCCAAGCTTGCACAATACATTAAAATTTCAAAGCACGAAGGCGCGGAGTATCGAACATGCGGGCTCCGAATTGAGGTAGATGTTATCTATTTTAGCTTCCACAGTGTATTACGAAAGTACATCAGCGTTACAGGGTTAAATCGACCCCCGTCTGTCGAACTCCGTCGAACTCTATAAGCTGCTCAAAATAGATATTTTCGTGACATTTTGACACAGGATTATCTTTTTCACTCAAACTCTTGGTATTCGGGCATTAAGTGGGTTCTATTTTGTCACTGTAAAAGTTAACCTACATAACTTGAGAGCCTCTTCCAACCTTGCAATAAAAGACTGTACGTGTACAATATTGTACACGACACGGCTTACTTGAAGCAATACAGACGTGGTGTTTAATTGTAGGAAATGCGCGCTGACTAAATAGAGACCTTCCATAAAATATGCGACTAAATAACTCAATGTTATGTTTGTTTATTACCTACTAGCTTCGCTCAAAATCTGCTCGCAATAAAACGGTGATAATGAAAATAGTTTTCGCGAAAAAAAGTAACAATATACTTTTAAGGGTTAAGCTATTTCTTTATCGAATTTCATCAAGATTAGTACAGAAGCTAAGTCCAGGTGAAGGTGGCCAATATAGAGAGCTAGATACTAGCGCGAATAACAAAAATGTTTTCTAACAGTAGCAGAGTTTAAAGAATACTGTTTTTTGAAAAAAACATTGTATTATGATTATAGCCGTTTAAACTACAAACATAACCGTTGAGAGCTGCCTGAAATCTCTCGTAGATACGTAGATAAAGGCATATAATCAATGGATGGAGATAATAATATCCAGAGTCACCTTTCTCGACATTCGACCCAGGCCGAAAGGTTGCAAGATATCCTACCAGTTGACCTATTCCATGAACTCAACAATCAATAATAGCTAGGGCAGGTAAGTTTAGACTAACTTACACTATAACATAGAATAACACGACATTTAGATGGTTTAAGTCAAACCTTATAGAATACATACATACATAAAGTCACGCCTGTTTCCCTGAGGGGTAGGCAGAGACCACGGATTTCCATTTGCTACGATCCTGGCATACTTCTTTTGCTTCATTCACACGCATCACATTCCTCATACACGCTCTTCGGTTGAGGGTACCTTATAGAATAAATTGCAAAAAGGTCATAAGGTCAAGTCCTTTGTTTTGACTCATTGATAGCTGGGTGTTTAATTATAGGTATTTAACCTATTACTGGAAGGTTTTCACCGATCAGCGGCCAAGGTTAGGTCAAAGAAACTAGGGACAAGAAGCTCGTTTGGTTGATGACTTTCTCAAAATCGTGAAAAACGTCTGACTAAAAATGCTCAAAACAGTAGTTGAAAAGTTAAGGAAGGTCTCTACCCAGCAGTAGATGACTCAAGACTTAATGATGATGAACTGGAAGTCATACAAAAGGTGCATTTCATTAAACGTGGAGGAACAAATGACAGATTGTAATATTTTTTCATAATTTTACTTCTTTTTAAAATAAGAACAACAAGTAAATTATTAGGTATGTACTAAAACGGTGTTCGTCCATTTTCTCTGATGGCTATGAAATAAAGTAATGGTGTTTTCAAGAAAGCGGTGGACATAACAAACAACTGTCTAGCCATACACCATCAAATGTCGATCGGCTTAATGACACAGAGGTCAATACTCCTGCGTATATGCTAAAATATAGGTTCGTAGACGGTTTCCATTTTATTCACTCACCATCTTATACCTATAAATATAATCATATAGAGTACAATTATATAGAAATAAGAACAATAAACACAGCTTTGAAAATGACATTAACACTGAGCAACGTTAATACTTCAATTTTAAGAAACATGGTTATTAAACAAACTATTCTTGTTTATTACTATTTGATATAACTAATGTATGAAAATGGAAAGATAGAAGAAAATGTTTTTTACATTGAGAAAAATATACTTCAATTTTTTCCGTTATCACACTTCACACTAATATTATAAAGGCGAAAGTTTGTGTGTTTGTTACCTCTTCACGCTAAAACGGCTAGACCGATTTTGATGAAATTTCTTATGGAGATAGCTGACACCCTGGATTAACACATAGACTAAAAAATTTAGCGGGTAGCACTGGTGGCAAATTCATGGAAGCCAACCTTTTTCTTCTTTCTCGAGTCAGCATGAACTATACGCCCTAACTTACCTAAACGGTGTCAGATTATCTCATGAGCCACCATGAAAATAACAACAAAACAAACAAGCCGTTTTGGAAAACCTAACCAGTTTCGGACGGAAACCTCAAATACAAAACCTCAACAATACCCCGATTCTCAACACACCCTAATGTAACTAAAACCCACGCATAAATTAATAAAATACAAACAAAAGCCGTAACAATGAATGGTCAAACATACAGGGAAAGGTTTCCAAAAAGTGGCTACAACAGCTCCCTGAACTTCCACAATTACAAAGACTATACTCAACTAAATTTATTATTATAGATATAATACTAGCGAACCCGACAGACGTTGTCCTGTATGCTTTACCATTAATTGCAGTATAGATAAATAACCTAAATACCGACTACAGCGCCATCTGCCGGGCTTATTTTTGAGTTTACTGTTAACACGTACAGAAAAATTATATATAAAGATAAGATATTTTAGAAGCTTTAATATTATTCATTAAAATTAGTCCGTTAAACCGATTTTGATATGAGGTTAATTCCCTAATAAGCGATCAAAAGAAGAAAAGGAATGTCAATGACCTACCTGCTATCAGTTATTTAAAATATTTATACGTCAAAATTCATAGAATATATGAAACTACTTATAAATTTATAAACACCTGAATTGTACTATATTCTCACAACTAAATTATTTATTCTTTCTGTCTTTCAAAGGAAAAATACTACGCATAACAGTCGGAGCTAAAAGCCACACAATTATTATTATATCCCTATAGAGCTTTTAGATGTGTAGTTAATTTATAGGTCAATGCTTCAGAGATGTTAAATTAAAGCAACCTTATGACCTAATTTTTTTGATAGGCACTTAGCCATACCTACCACCTACCACTATACTAGTAATTTACATGCTAATTAGATCGGGATCTAACTAAGTGAAGTAAGAACAGTTCTGCCACTAAGAAATAGTCCTAAGCTATTCGTAAGATGATTTGGAAGTATTTTGAAGATGATGGGAAAATAAGTAGGTATTTTTTGTCCAAACTGCAAAATTTTCAGCTCTGTGGTTTTTCCGTGCCTTGATGGCTGAGAATAAATCATTTGAGTGACTCAAAACTGCTACAATAATCAATCTACGAAGTAAATCAGCACTTAGCTATCAGCCCATGGATGAGTGTACTTTTCGCGCAACGAGACCCACTCCCAAGCGGTTCATCACTCTTTAGTCTTCAGTCGTGTCGACTTCTCTATAATATCTCCTACGTAGTTGCGTATTGGGAGATTGGTACTATAAGGGCTGACTTCAATTCACTAAATCTGGTATGGTGATATAAACACAACCATATTTAGCCGGCTTTCAATTTGACAAAATATGAAACATTTCGTAAAGCATTTATTCAAGTTATGTCTGCTGTACAGAATTCAGGGAAACAGTTCTCACCAACAGCGATAAAAAGCTACGAGGGTTTTTACACTTGTATAAACTTTTTTCCGATAACAGCTTTGCATGAGTAATGTAAGGCTTGGCTCGCGGCCAGACCTTTCCACAAATTCCGGTGCAACTGGCTAAAAACTTACCACCGTTTTGACACCTTCAAAATCCTTAAGCCTTTGCAAGTTTGTTTATTTTATACTTTTGCGACTATAACCACGGGAGAAATTCCTTCTCTCTGTTTCTAGATTCCCCTATGGTGATGCGATTAGCTTGTTCTTTATAGTATGTTTTAATAACTTGATAAAGTAATTTATGCATTTAAATATTTTCAAACTTCTAGAATTCATATGTAGCTTGAGAAAAAATATTGAAGAGATAAAAACAGTACCTACCTCTTCTTTGGCATTGTTGCTTTATATGCATCTATATAATAAGGATGTATTGACACAATATATGAAGAAACAGTGTCCTTGA
This sequence comes from Abrostola triplasia, assembly GCA_946251915.1. Classification (NCBI taxonomy): domain Eukaryota; kingdom Metazoa; phylum Arthropoda; class Insecta; order Lepidoptera; family Noctuidae; genus Abrostola; species Abrostola triplasia. The sequence continues at coordinate 6,894,185 of OX276439.1, forward strand.
AGACAGAAGAAGAATTAATGTTTTTTTTACTTGCAAAATAAACCATGACATTTATCATTACTTTATGATTGAGGAACCTTTGACAATCTTATAGAAAAAACAGCATTAATACGTTGTAATATAAACATAAATAACAGGAAATGAATACAATTTGCCGGCGAATCTCATTTGCACAAAATTACATTACGGTTCGGAGAAGTTGCTGGGGACTCAGTATCGTTTTTATAATCGGTTTAATGGTATTTGTGCGTATTTATAAAGCTTATCTGGGTCTTAACATTCAGTGCTTTCATTGTATATTACATTTAATATTCCACGTAGTATATAAAGAGGATTAAACGTATCTTCTTATTGTACGGAGGTATTGAGTTCATATATTATGTCTTATGGAACTATTGTGGTCTACTTCTACTTTTTTAGTTAAGTTAAGCTTAATGTAATGTCCTTTAATTTTACGTAACTTAATCTTCTTTTTCAGTTGTTCCAATTTAAAGTTCCCATTAAACTTTTTACCGTCCCAAAATTCTACATCCGTACTTCCTTATTTAGGCGCTCAAGTAAGGAGTGCGTCAATCATCGTTTAATGTATTAAGTATAAACTTAACTGAAGCCTCTTAAATCTTTTGACATGTCTATTTATAAATATGACAAAGACAGTGACAGGTTTGATATAGTCAATGATTTGAAATATCTTAATTTAGTAAAAGGGAGTGGGTTAGTCTTAAGAGTTCACGTTTATTCTTCGTCCATATTCTTCTTCTTTTCATCCACGTGCGAACCTTGAAACAGAGGCATTGACGTTTATTCTTTATCCATATTCATCATTTTTCATCCACGTACGAACCTTGAAACAGAGGCATGATTCACCAATATTATGGAAAGAATATCTCGACGCAACATTCTCACAGGTCCTATTGATCGGTTATGAGGGACACAATCCCATTTCTACGGTCAGAAAAGGTAAAAGGTTCAGTCACTGGAAAATCAACTATAAAATCAGGACCACCCCTCACAAATTGTGACACGCTACAAAGATCATAAAATATCAGACTCGAACAAATCCCTCGTGACCTCTCAGAGGCTGCTGGAGTTGAAGAAACCATTTAAAAAAGCTTAATTGGTTTTCAACTCTCTTTGAGAAAATATTTAGGAAGTTTAATGGATATAGCCTTAAGGTAGGTGAGTTTGGTAGCGCTTCGAGTGATAAATACAAGCCTGAAATTGACGTTTTTGAGTGCGTTGGAATGCAAAGTGGTTTGTTTTAAATTCTACACTAATGAAGAAATATATATTATCATCTAATCGGCCTATAGCAGTCCACTGCTAGACGTAGGCCTCCCCCAAGGTGCGCCACAAAGTCCGCTCTCCCGTTTTCGCCATCCAGCAACTACAAGTTACCTGGAATTATACTGGCCGGGAACTGAGGGCGCAAATTCGCGTATATTCGAGTTTATAATATAGAAAAAAATTGCTCACGACATCGATAGAGTTGAAATTTTCGCTGTCTTTTTTGAAATTTAAGTAGCATTTGACCACAATATTTGCATCCCATGATAATATGATATCTTGATTTTAGACTTTGATTTTATTATAAACATTCACAAATAAAGATTTCCTCAAATAAATATAAAACATCTCCCACGCCGTTTGATAAACAGATATCTAAGAAGCATTACGTAAAAGTTCACTTGTAGGTAAATAAGAAGTGACATTTACGTTACTTCATATTAAATAAGCGTGAAAAGGTCAAAGCACATTATATCTAACAAGTTGTTTTTCTTGAATCTTAAGGAAAATATCCTTACTGGCTATAATATCCGATGATATTTACTGTGTAGGTGTCTACTCTGTAATTTATGAACCTTATACCTACGAAACATCTAGAGGTCATGAAGATATCGCTAAACAAAATGTCAGGTAGCAAATCTAATAACTGGCTCTAGAGACAGCATCTCAAACAACCTACGATACACGAAGAGTTCATAGATATTTTTATTTAAAACGTCGCCCCAGACTAGTAATTTTTCCTGTATCGTAGGTGCGTTTCACAAACATGAAATATTCACATACACGAACATCCAGACTCGGGACATCTGTGGTTCGCACAAAGTTTTGCCCCGTGCGGGAATCGAACCCGCAACCCTTAGCGCAGCAGTCCAATCGCTTAGCCACTGCGCTATTCAGGTCGTCGTTATTAAGAAGTATTACAAGGTGACATACTGGTGACAAGATGGAAATACATTATATTTAGTGAAGCCTGAGTTTCATAACGGATTCATGAATAGAACATTGCACTTTTAAATCCTGTGTTGTTATGTTCCATACGATTCGCAAACCCGAATTATTGCACCCAATAAAAGGCAATAGTAACTTTGCAACTTCTTACATAGGACTTAAATATACTATCATGTGAGAATTGCTATACCATCTTCTGCCTACGATGTCCAAAATTCCTCGATTTCCTAACCTACCATTATCCAATTTATCGTTCGATCAATACCGTCAATGAGGGATTCATTACTCCTCAAAATCGTTGATTGAACGGTACAAAGAAATTGAAATAAATAAATTGAATTTCCTTTTTGGACAGGCAGCCAAAGGCCCGATAATGGACAAAGAAAAAAGTAAAATAATTCGCCATTTTTCTCAATATCGCTACACGAAAGTGATATTACGTTTCGTTTAAGCTTTGATACAGTACTATTGTAACATGCACGTTCTTTTAACATTTCTAAACAACATTATTGCTTTATATTTAAGTATAAAGGAATGAATAAATCAGGTCATTAAAAATTGGAAACGGACAATTTTTCCATACAAATTTACTGTCGTGAAAATACAGTGCAGATACTTAAAGCAATTAAGGCAACATTTAAAATGTAAAAGGCAATCACAAACGAAGCTACATCTTGTAGTAATATCCTGCTGGCTTCCGGCATTACGTCCTGCCTACTGATTGTTTCTTGTGGGTAGCGTCTTACTCTGAACTTATCTCTTTGTAGATATTTTACCCGACTGCGCCAGAAGGAGGGTTATTATTTTTTGTAATATCTTGTGCCGTCACTGACAGTACCCTATGGTGATTTTTGTCTCATGAAGTAATTTCATCATTACAATTACCACTTCAAACTATTTTTTCATCATCATCTTCATCAGCCGGAAGACGTCTACTGTTGAACAAAGGCCTCCCCTAGAACTTTGTTTTCCACAATTTTTTTTTTTAACAATTCCCCAACTCTCAATCTCAAGACTCAATAGCATTCGATCGCCCTTCACGGCACCCAAATAACCAAACATAAAGTACTTTATGAAAGAATAAACGCTTTCTATCGAAGACTGAGTTCGCATAAATTCGTAAAATAGATTATATGTAGGGTTGGCACTCGTTCGTAGCCCGAGGCACCGGATTCTACCACAACCTTCCTTATTTTACCCATGTTTTACAATACCTAATTCCGGAGGGGTACGAACTTAAAAGACATAATTACATGCTGTTTTACCCAAAGGTCCTAAAGTTGTGTTGTCGTTTCATTGAATAATATATGTAGTACCTTTCTAGGTAGTTTGCGCCGTTTCTTCTATCCAGCTTTAGCACTAGGAAGCGGTGACGGGCGGGCGTTTTGCGAGCTGTCTCAATGAAATTTTGTTTATAGACAGTATGATTTATAGCAATCCAATTCGTTATTTTTAAATGCTTTGCATATTTCGATATCTTTTATTTTTCGACGTTGACGTAGGTTGCGCCAGTTGTGGGCGGAGAGATTTATTTTCTTTTTCAGAAGTCTAGACACCTACATTTTAATGCTTATAAGTCCCATGTAGGTGGCAAATCTTTTGCCATACACTTCACAGCTGCACATAATAATAGATTAGAAGTTATGCTTAGAACTATTAAAGTTTACCTAATATAAAATCTGCAATGAGAATTATCGCATAGAGTAATGTACTGAACAGCTTCTACACTATAGTGTTCCAATTAGTAAATACTCCTTGTTAATAATTCACAGAATTGATTTAAGTTGATACAAATTCGCTACACTATATACTTAACCAATATCTTTTCATTTTTATTTTTCCCATTCAAATTTTTTTGTGGAAGAGATCGCAATTACACATAAGATGTCCACTCTACATTTGGCTTATTAAAATAACATTTACCGATGGCATTTCAATTAAATGGTGTACCTATTGTAAAATATCGTACTCGTGAAAATAATGCCTAATAAAATATTGTTACTCATGACATCCGAGCTTAACTTGGTATGTGTCAGCCCTAAGACAAATTGGTCGTCTGTCTCTTAATTTAAGTAGTCCTTCACTGGTAGAGGCAGGAGGAACGACCTCACAGAGGCGACCCGTGCAATCTCGGACAGAATTCAATTAATAGATTGAATGATCTTCTTCTACAGCGTTTACTTATTCTCTGGTTGTACTGTTGTACTCACCGGAGTAGGAATACGGGTCCAAAAAGAGCCCTTTTCATGAATTTCGGTCACGGCGGCCTGTTTCAGCTAACACTAGCCAACTTCGCAGGAGATATTATAGTACATAAATATGCGCGTAAACACAGGGAAACTCCCTTTTTCCTCCCGATGGGACGGTAGACCGACACCACTGGAGAGAGATCAGGCGCAGAACCAATGGCTTACGTGCCTTCCGCAGCACAGAATAATGGGTATATCTACATATTTGAAATGTTAAATAAAGCATACATACACGCTTTATTGCTAAAGCATTGGTCCTAAAAGGAAAGAGCTATGAAACATGTGATGACGTCATAAGCCTGTATAAATAATGATGAGTGTATTGCAGGGCGTCGGAGGGCGGACTGGCGCCAGGCGGCGATGGAGACATGCCCGTGGGCGGGCCCAAGACCCCGCAGCAGATCGCCGCGCAGCGCCGCTTGCAGCAGACGCAGGCGCAAGTCGATGAGGTGAGATTCTTCATTATTATCCAAACATTTTGTTAGGTAAATTTAATTTGAATGAAGTTGGTATTGAACAAAGCAGGTATTCGTCCAAACTCTTAAGCGATTATATCGGATCTTTGATTTTCTGTAGTATCTACACAAATGTTTACTTCAAAATCTACCACATCCATTGTTATTTAGCTTTTATGTATGTCACGATACATCAAAATGCCTATGCTACAAATGACGTCATGGAGATTATATCTACGAATAACTAGTTTTGTAAACTTGTGTATTGTAATTTACCAAAATATACCACTTTATCGACTATACACAGACCCCAAACCTGATGTTGAAGTTCGCATTAGATATATTTACTAAATTATACATACAGATGTATAGCTAATAGACATGACGTCATGATTTTGGCTTTCAGTCGAATTCGTAGTATATGTATTGTAGTGTTTGTAATATAAAATGGATATACAAATGGGTAGAGTGACTCAGGGACGAGTGAGGGCGACATTAATTGAGCTCCAAGAGTGGGCGGATTATTATTTACAGTCGACACGCCCATGCCAGCTATGACGTTGGAAAATTTCATGCTCTTTGTGTAGATAGTTTAGTGTATCCTCGTAGATAGATGTCGGGTTTCTCTTTGTTGTACTATCCGATCGTGGAGATCTTTCATAGCCTAATAAAACAAGGCCTGATCCACTATTCTATAGACATCTCTACTTCTAAATCCAAGGTGAGACACTGACACTAGCGTCTAGCAAGGTGCAAGATGATGTTCTATTGTTTTAGAATAGCACAGCTGTTCACCAGACAAGAAATGAAAAACTCAAATTTAACATTAATTTGATATCACCCAACTTCAAATTGATGTCATATTTGAGTTTAAGAGCCGCCACGTCTAAGGCTACTAAAAAGTAGTTTTTGGACAATCACAAAATCAAACATTACTTTTCGAAACCGAGAACGAAGCTAATTTCAGTTAACATGTAGCTTTGTATTGCATACCTACATTACCTACTGCGTTGAGGAAAATAGTAAAAGTTTTTATGTCATTTCATTCATATTCATATATTCATATATTTATTTGCATTCCATAATGTTACAATAGATGTTAAAGAGGCTTAAAGCTAGGTACAATGTTATGGACCCTGTTAGGGCACAGCAAAAGAAGAAGAAGTACTTACTTAAAGTAGTTATTGCCGTAGAAAGCGAATAAAATAGTTGAAGCAGTCTGTAGGAAGTAAACCTTCGAGGTAGCTCTCAAACTAACATCACGTCATTTTGACGTCACACGATCGATTTCCCAGTGAGCATGCCTATTTTATTAGGCCATGGAAATATTTAATATACGTCAAGCTGAAATGCACTGGCGGCCACGCTGGCGACAATGTGGCTCCGGCTCAAATAAGTTTGTATGAAATGACCCAATTAGAACTGTCATACCGAACTAGGACATGATATGAAAGGCCTGAACTTCTATTTATGTTAAAGGTGTCTGAATATTTTTAGAAAGAGCTTCAGAAAAATGACAATATTTTAAAATAAACAATTATGGCACTAACTCCCTACGATTAAGAACACAATGAATAGGGGGAAGCCTTTGGTCAAGATAATGATAAAAAATAATAATAATATATTTATTTCTCCAAAAAACAGTACAATAATTTAGTTACAATAACTTATACGCTAATATTGTTATAGTAGTACATAACGTGGAAGCATCGGTAGCCGAATTAAGAAATATCCTGTATCTCGGCATACATCGCTAATCCCTCAAATAAAAATTTATAATTATAAACTGTACATTTCCTAAAAATACACATATCAAGCACTAGTACTGAAGTACCTGTGACCTCGTATCAAAGCACCTAATCATGGTATCAAATCTAAAACTAAATCCTAATTCAAACATAGGACTCAAGTAGTTCTTTGTTTCCAATGAGTATAAAAAACGTTTTAACCAACATCAAGATAAAATCAAACCTAGACCACAGTAATAGAAATCAATTTTATTTTTATCCCCAAACCGAGTTCAGATGATTTAAGTCCGCGCTTATATCCCGATATTAAAGTTTCTATAGTACTTGTACATTACAAGAGCGATTTGTCAAGTCCAGCCGCTGACGTCATCCAGTTTGCGCGTGTAGCGATGACGTCATAGCGGGAGATAGCTCGCGAAATTGAGGCAAGGGTTGCTGTATTCCAATCATTCCTAACATTATGTTCATCGCGAATGGGAATGTCGTATTGCACGTTATTTGCAATATGTGTATTATTACAAATTCCAATAACGCATCTTCTGACAGTATATCATTTAGGTATTTCGAATGAAAAATGTAAACACCCACTGATTCTATAAAAATGCTGCTATGTTACAAAGTTGAGAAGTCTTTTTATGGAATTTATTGAAATAGATTCCAAAAAATCATACAAAACTCTGAGATATGAAGATATTATACATAGATGTACTATTCACAAAGAGTTTTTTTTAATACATACAACAACATGAAATAGGCGTTTTAATCATGGTTTATTAATTTGCAGGTGGTGGACATAATGAAGACAAACGTCGAGAAGGTGCTGGAGCGAGATCAGAAACTGTCAGAACTTGATGATCGAGCCGGTAAGCATTATACCAGATATAACACTGATAGAATTCTACGAACCGGAAGACGCAGCGTTGGCAGGCCTCCCACCAGGTGGACCGACGACATCGTCAAAGTTGCGGGCAACCGGTGGATGCAATTGGCAAGTTGTCGTTCATTGTGGCGTTCTAAGGGAGGGTTCAACATTGGACGTCTTCCGGCTGATGGTGATGATGATGATTAGTGTAACTCACAACGACAAAGGGGAACAAATAACTAGGGCACTCACAGTTCTAGAGCTGTAAAAAGTTTCAGAATTTCTCGAAGTTTTGACAAGCTTCGGTTTTGTATCTCCACATTTTTCAATACTTTGTTAGTCTTATCGATATGGATATTACTTTAACTGATCATTCGTGCATCGAATTAGAATGCAATCAAAATGTTGAAAATAAAAATTGTGCTGTGATTCTATTTCTAATAGATTTTCGGGTTATGAACTCATGAAGAAATCTAAAAGAGGTGAAAAATCTCGATGTGATTACACCAATCCAGTTCCCATCGTACTACGGAGATGATAATTTTAATGCTTGAGCAGAGCCAAACTTAGTCAACTATATAATACATTTTATCATTACAGATGCACTGCAACAAGGCGCATCACAGTTTGAACAACAGGCTGGCAAACTGAAAAGCAAATTCTGGCTGCAAAATCTAAAGGTACGTGTCACAAAACATCGGATACTTAATATCTACTTAACTTTCAAATGTGTGAATTAAAAGAGTCATAAACCACTTCAATAGATATTTCTGTGATAATGATAAATGTTGATAACATTTGTGCCGCCTATAATTTGTAACTACAGGTGAAGAAGTTATGAAACTCATCATTAAATAAATGGGAACGCACTATTGCAAACTTTGAAGGTTGCTAGCAAATGAGCACCCGGTTGATAAATATGTTGGTAACAAAAGTAAGAACATCGTTTTGTAGAAACTAGACAGCTAAACACTGCATAGAAATTCGTAGTCATTTGTTTCATACTATTATGATAATGTATGCCAATGACTGATGTTATACTCACTTCAACATCACTATTCCCTGATGGTAAAAACACAATCGTAAATGTTGACAATGGACAATCAATTCGTTGTTTACTAACCACAACTCAGTAACCTTCATGATAACTTAATCTTCCAGATGATGATAATCGCAGCTGTCATTGGAATCATCATCTTGGCTCTAATCATCGGTACGTAAATTGAACTTGACATAATTACATAAATTAGTAACATCTCTATTTTGTTACACATTATTATGTTTTAGACTAATCATGTCATTATTTTTTCCACATTTTCAGCCAACTTTGTGTGAACAAGTTTCGGTAACCGAAGTTTAATTTAGAAGTTACTTGTTATAATGTTAATGAATACCTAGTAATATAAAGTATGTTGTTAATTTATAATTACGTTATTGGTATTAAGCCTATTTTGGTAAGTGGGCAAAACGTATCGTTTGTCGTTGTTAATGATGAGTGTTGGCTTTGTCTGTTCTATTGTCACTTCGTATGTCTGTCTCTATCGAATAATGTTTCATGCCGTTTCGACATCTTCTACCTCATATTATAAGTTTGCATTCACATCAGTAATTAATTTACAAGATTTAATTTTGAGATCAATGAAGCTTTTTGGTTTCAATATTTCGTTGCAAGCTAGACTAAAATCATAGTTTCCGATCCTTTGTGGATACGAAGAGTCATTTGTAGCCTTCTCGATTTTGTGACTGGTTCTTGATTGGTGTGAATAGTAACTTATAAATGAAGTTGAGCTTTATTTTGCAAATGTGTTTACTCTTGAGTCTGGGATTGCTCTTTGATTTAATATTATAAATATCTAACAAAACATTAAGCAAAAACTTAATGACGATTAGTAACTAGACCTTAAATTGCTTGAAATAAAAAGTTATTCTACTTTTATCCAAGAATGCCATGCTTGTCCCAGATTTACCCCAAATTTAGTTATGCTTACTTATACTAAAATAATAAGTGTTAATACGTATTCAGATATAGTTAAAATATTATTACAAACAATAGAAAATATTGGGGTGGGGTAGCAAAATTCAAACATATATATAAAGAAGCTTCAAACATATACATAATTGCTAAATGGTGCTTTCAATGCTTTGAACAGTTTGGTATTTATGCGGTATTGCAAGCCGCAGCATAATGTTCGCGTGTACTTAAATAATCGATGCATAATCATGGGAGTGCAGTTGTACTGCTTCCTTCATGCTAATGACTCAAAACAATGTATGGACTAGATCCGAACCTACTATCAAATAGTGGTTTGTCAGTCGATCTCAATTAAACTCTGACAATTAAATTCATATTGAGTTAAAATATAACTGTTGCTATATCCTCAAAATCTCCACTTGCATGAACAATGAGGAAAAAAGATTTAATCACAAAATGTTTATTCAACTGTGTCGTCCTTTTGATACCTCACGCGTTATTGCACAACTTTATGACATGACTATACATATTGTGAATTCGTCTTGTACTGCTGAGTCTCCGCTATGATGGGATGTGATTGCTAAACATGTTTTTATATGTTCTAGGTCTGTAAACCATCTGTTTAGAGGATTGAGGCCGAGGTATGGATAGATTACAGGTACTACATTATTTCATAGTTTATTTTTATAGACTTTCTAACTGCAGATTCAATTTTGGCAAGAGCATCTTTTATACTCACATTTGAAAGTAGCATAGGTTAAAGAAAAGCTGAAAGAAATGATATTTTAATGTGTAAGAATGTCTTCAGAACGGACGTGAGATTTGCCAAAGGGATGATGAATATGACTGTGAATACGAACAGAGGAAGACTGAAGAAGAAATGGAGGGATTGTGTAAAATTTGAAAGAAGGGTATGAGTGATGAGATGTCGAATAGTTAGATAGGCAAATGAGATTGGGGAATGAAGACCATTTGATGATTGTATAAACTGATTGAAACGACAGGATATAATGATTTTGTTGAGGAACTAATTTATAGTTTCCATCAAAACAGCGCTCTACATTCATGTGTTTGTCTATTTCAGGTGACAACATTCCCGCTGCCGTAACACCAGCAAAAGAACTTTGAAACAACTTTTATTTTTCTCTAGAAATTAGTGTTGTTATTAAATGTCCTGTGGATAATATCACCAAAATATATCCGATGTTTTGCCTACTATATCAAATACTTATACTATCAAACCTTTTTGTAAACTTCGAAATCACGCGTCTTACGACATGATTTCTTTTATATCACTAACAAAAGCTCTGTGAAATACAAATATAGTATTTTTAGATGATCTTTCTTTGTTATAATGTTTACCACAGAAATTAATATTTGCTATTAGATAAGACTTATCAAAAATACAGTAATGTCTCAATATTTTTTACTTTTTCAAAAATAGCCTGTTTTTTAATAAACGCAATGGTATTATTTCCATTTGGACCAAATTTCTTGAGCATTTATTTGGGGTAATTTCTTTTTATACTTTTATTGAACGTTTAAATTGTTGATCTTTGATAATATCTACTGTCTATACAAATATGTTTATCTGCTTGTAAATCCTAAACCACTTTATAGGTGTTATAACGAATAGATATTTACAATTTATAACAAGCCGGTCCGTTGACAAGATAGACGGACGTCCGGGCCGGTTTCTGTATTCAAAGTTCCAAGTTAACCACAAGTAACATGTACTTACTACGTTTTGATAGCATAGCGTGTATTGGGCCCATATAGCACTACGGCGTTAGTAAATTATTTACTTTGTATGTTTTAATCGCTTTTATAGCTGTTATCTATCACCGTGATCTCTATTTGAAACGAAAATTTATACTTATTCAAATTGTTGTTGGTTTAAGTAACATTAAATTAGAGTACGTTAAGGACTTGTGCTATCTTGCGTTTTTACATAAATTATAATCGTAACTGGCCAATATTTTTAAAAATATATAATCTATCCTGTGTATGTACTGCAACAAATAATGCATTAAATATCTTTTTACTGTGTGTGTATTAATGTATGTAAAAACAGCTTTGTAGTTAGAAATTGTAAAAATTCACACTAGGTAATTAGATGTTTCAAATAAATAGCCACTCATTAGTTATATTAATCATATAATCACGGCGCGTGCGCACACGGTCGGGGCGCATGCCGTGTACATTTTATCGTCTATCATTTTTCTCACTGTAAACTGCAGAGCACCATCGCGTTCGCGGTGACGATTAACTATAATTACAGCGTAACAAACATGATTGAATGCGACCAACGACCGAGTGCGCCTGCGCCATTACTATTACGATATAGAATAATAGTTTCGAGAAGATTGGCCAGTGCTACATAAATATAGGAGGGATGTGGGATACCATTATCATATTAAGATCGGTTCTTCGTATACATAGGTACCGTATTCATATCATGTATGGAGACCGGTCTTTGATAAAAGTACGTAAGTTGCACATCGTTATTGTTGACAGTGTCAGTAGGGAGGACCTAGTTGTAAGTATGACGTCACGGTTTTGAAACACAGTAATTTAAAGTTGGAATGATATAAAAACACGCGGGGAATTTTTTCAGCTTTGTAAAATCGTAAACATCATTATTAAGACCCAAAAAAGCTTTGGCTCGTGTAAAAATGAAACCAATTTTGGAGTTTGAAGACAAGAAAATACCGAAGCACACTAGCTTACAACGACAATGAAATAAACATCACAGAAAAAAAACTGAGTGCTAAAAGACACATCTTCCATTTCTAAACGCTCTTCACATAAAAAAACAATACTGAGCACCTACACAGCAGAGTTTTTAAACCAAGGAGGTTGTAATTGCGGTAACTTTTAAATATTGTGTTTCAAAAACGATGGCACCAATAACATTCACTGTAAGGTAAAATGCGAACACACCAGAATGTATGTTATGGCATTAGATAACTGTTGGCTGTTACTTTTAGCGTTGTTTAATGTAACATGTAATTATGACGTCACTAGTCGCGTTACGCTATATATTTTAAACAACATTAACAAGTAGGTAAGCCATAGCTATAAGCATTATGGTCATAAAGTATAATTAAATTAAATAAAAATGTTGTAACTGATAACGTGTTTTAACTTTATCTAGCATCACCATTTACATTGCACAACTGTTTGCAAGCAGGACAGTTTACGTTGTGAAAACGAGACACCGCATTACACTGCACGAAGTGGTCTCTCGCTTCCACGTCGCAAAATGTCCTTTTTTAAAAGTTCATGGTAAGGGGGCTGGCTGTTTTAATATCTGCCTCATTGGACTAGTGGTCGCTAAGCGCGACTGCTGAGCATGAAGCCCTAAATACGAATCCCAGGTCGGGCAAAGTGATAAAGAGTTATGCTATAGGTCCCAATATAATAGAGGGCGAGTCTATTGCTATCATCCGGACACAATCGATACTCCTAGTTGCTTCTGGGAATCTCCTATTAGCAAAACTCAATAACATGTAATAGGTGACTAGTTCAACAATGAGGCTTCTGACTACCTGCCCCCTTACCATGAACTCTTAAAGCAGGACAAATTACGTTATGGCAACGAGATGCCCCATTACACTGCACCTAGCGGCGTCTCGCTTCTACGTCGCAAACTGTCCTGTTTTGGGCTGTAAGAACATTATAAGATCTATTAAAAGTTACTGGGGTAGGCCCCAGTAACTTTGAGCTTTCGTGCTGTCCGAGGTACGGAGTGGTCTCTATAATCTTGGTCACCCATCCATGAACTGACCTTTGCCCCGTTTATCTCTCATAGAACAATTTACCCTGGATTAATTGACCGGAGTGGTATTACGTTATCATAATAACATAATATTTCGCCTGTGTTTTCCTATTACACCCTTTTTCGTCTGAATATAATATGATATAATTAATGCACAAAGCAGACTCCGGGCAGCTATTAAAAATTACCTAATGGCAAAGCCCAATAAAAATATCCAGACCCGGGAGTCAAACCAGGACCTCACGCTTAGCAAACGTGCATTGCGACCGCTAGACCAACGAGGCAATCAGTGTGTAAATAATGTATTTTATTTATCGTTTATTTAAGAGGTAACTATATTTGTCTATAAACTATAACTCAATGGTTAATTTATTATAATCTTTGTAATCTAATCTATGAAATATTTAAAAACTATTTACAATATAAAAACAATATAATATGGCATGGTATGGTATGGTATAATTTATTATTTTAATAGGAAATTCACTTGCTGAATAAATACTTTTTTTTTAAACCTTAATATATGGACGTAATATATGGATAACCCTTTACTAACTACGTTACCAGCATTAAAATATTGTCAAAATCCGCTGTCACTGTCATTCTGCTGTCATTGCTTGCTGTTATCATCAATAAATGTCACTGATACGCCAATTTATAGTGTTTTCGCTGAAAGGCTGATACGTGTCGATCATATGTGTAGTGAAAATAATAGCAATATTTATAAATATAATTAAAGTACACCCTTACAATGTAATCAATATATATATGTAAATATATTATCCACCTATATTTTCTGATAAACATTAAAGTTTTAATAGTATTTTTTGCAATAAAATTGCCGTGTATTTCACAACATTGTTTCACCGACTGATTAAAGGTATTACTGATCGTGTGCAGATAGATTTATTACTATATTATTCTCAAGATATGTATTAACATCACAAAAAATGTACTCCTAGATTAACATCCTTATATATTTTTCATTTGATTATAGACAAGAGAAAAAATGTTAGAGTTACCTAGAATTACGAGGGCTCTTAGGGCTCACACGCAGCTCGACAAGCCCCGATGTCTAAAACCAACGTTTGATCCAACAAAGCCGGTTCTGATGAAAAAGAAATCATTACAAAGGTAACACTTACTTGTAATACTGAACCATTAGCAACTAAACTTACATTATTCATCTTATGCTAATGGTAAATTGACTTTTTATTTATTATAACTATCAAAATGAATAAAATGAAATATTTATATAACATAATACAAAGCTATATACATTGTAAACAATACCTGCACATTGTTAGACTTTGCATGCCTTTAATAAATTCCGCAATAAACATACTGTTGCCATTATAGCAAGATCACTAACAAAAGACAATATTGCAGGTACAAATCATATACAGACATATACAACTACGTAAAAGTGAAGGAGCCAAATGCAAATGAGTTGCTAAAACTCTTTAACCAATTAAAAGATGCCTGCAAACTGCTCACCGGAGACCAGCCCGATGAGGTGATAGATGACGCTGCAGTGCTTACTCTCAGGATGTTCCTTGACCAGGATATTGTGATGCTGAAGCATATGTCCCAGCTTCGGCAAACATTTGGAACCGTAATGTCTGCTACCGCTAATAAAATTTGTGAGGTATGTTTCAATGTTGTTAGGGAGTCCAGTTAAAGTTTTAAAATATTATTATTTGATATTTAGGTATTATATTTGAAACGATATAAGCACCTCGTCCTTTGTTTTCCCACTTCAACTTATAGACTATATAACTCTCTTTCATTCATGAACTCTTGAAAGATGTCTTAATATACAGACAACAGCAATTTTATCACACAATCTTATTTCAGATAGTAACAAAAATATCCGAGCAACTAAATGACAGTACGAAAGAGTTCATCAAGACCGAAGAGGCTGAATCTAATAAGGAGAACATCAAACTATGGGGGGAGCACATTCAATGTCACTACATACCGTATAAGCCTGCCAAGAAACCGTTAGCTAAGTTAACAAGCAAGCCTGCGACCGCAAGTGCTTTTGTCACGGACTTCTCTATGAAATATAATATCCAAGCTGCTAATACCACTGGCACTTCTTCTAAAGTTCCCGCAGCCCAACCAGAGTATAAAGTATGTGATTTTCTCATTTATATATTAAAATTATTATATTGCATATCTTCTACCAAAATAATATTCATATATGCCATAATTTAATAGTTTTATAGATGAAAAGTTGTTTGGAAAGGCGACACCTGTTGCATTTTTATTTAGGCCTGGTTTATCTAAGTTAAGCTTTATCATTATTTGTTTAATGATAGTGCTGTAATGTCAGACTAATGATGGTTGAGATAAGTGTAGTCTATCAACAAACCAGGCTGGTAGTATGAGCCCTTGACATAAAATATGAGCCTTTGACGACCTCATTGGCGCAGTGGCTCAGCGATTGGATTGCTTCCCTAAGGCTTGCAGATTCCATTCCCGCAAATAACAAATGTTTATGTATGTAATCTTTCATGTTTGTGAACCACACGCATGGTGCAGATGTTAGTAAAGTGAGGTAAAGTATTTAAAAAAAATTGCCTTGTGGCTTATTATATTTTACTTTTACCAAGGATGGCAAAACATTATATTATTTAAATTAATATGAGACTAGTATATCGTTACTTACATTTTCAATATTTTATAGCTTTTTCATTTAAATAAAGTGAACAAATAATTTCTTAAAACACAATCCTCATTAATGCCATTATATTTCCAGTTCGGTAAAACCTGGTTAGAAACGAAGGTGAAGGAACAATACGAGAACACATCTGGTATGTCCAGTGTAGATATCCTCCAATCTGTGATAACATTCCTCAATTCTCCTCGCACCAACGACGAGATGCAGAACGACCTGTTTGAATTACTTGGCTTCAATAAGTTTGAGTTCATACTAGAGATATTGGAACATCGTCAAGATATTATCAACAGTTTGAAGGCGCCGCCTCCGGCGCCTACGTTGTCTGAAAGTAAGTCTTTTGTCCCTTTTGTCACAAAAAAGGCAAGATTTCCAAAAAGAAATTAATGAATAAGGCGAAGGATGCATGTCTGGATTGAGATAGTGGCAAATAGAAATCCGTTATCTCTGGAAAACGGGCTTGAATTTGTAGATGTCCCAAGATATGCTTAAAATAATACACTCTAGACCAGTGGTGTAGCGTGCCTTAGACGGGCCCTGTACTAAAATTTGTTGGGGGGCCGTTTTTGCTTACTTGCTGTTATACGTTCGGGGCCCCTGTATCAAGGCCCTGTATCATTGATACGGCTGATGCGACAGTAGCTGCGCCCCTGCTCTAAACCCATTTTAAATTAAAAAGTAACTACTTATATTCTCAAGATATTTTTATAGTATTAACTTATTAAGGCAAGTTAATGAAATTGTTTTTACATTTTTTCAGTTGCAGCAATACTTCCTGAAAACAAAATGCCTCAGTACCTTTGCCAAGTATCTGTGTTGTCAGAACAAGAGAAGATGTTAGCCAAACTAGTGAGGAAAGAAGAGAAGAAGGCGAAGAATAGGAAGAATGAAGATGATGATGAAGAACAAGAGATTAATGTGGCGCAGTTGAGAGCTAAGAGGTATTTGATTAAAAGGATATTAATACCTTAAGCTTTTTATAGAGAACTAGCCGTCCGTGTTGAACAATCAAATACGAAAAGAGTTTTAATAATTTTGCCTTCTTTAGTTATAGTTATATGCAATAGTTTTGGATATTACCACACACAAATGCATAATATTATAAAATCATATTATCTACTATATATACCGGTTATATGGCCGAACTGTTCGGCTCGCGACCCCGCCGCGTCACCGGGTCATGAATAAGGGCTCTGTTAGAGTCCGAAACTAGTCGGGCATTTCATTATAGATATATAGTAGATAATAATTATGAACTAACACTCACGAAAGTTATTATGATATATTATAAATCTGTAATGAAAAGTCAACTCTCCTAGCTTTGTCTTGAATTATTAATGCAATGGAGAAGAATCAACAAGGACTTAATTCTTACTCTTTCAAAGTAAATTTTATATTATTCAATTTAATGTTTAATGGCTGTCTGTTTTTCAGGTTAGCAGAGTTATCAAAGCCAGTCGTACCATTTTCTACGTCCAGGTCCGCTAGTAACATCGACCCGGTTCTGCAGAAAATATCCTATTTCCAAACTAAGGTCCAATATCCTAATGTCTATGATTCGTCACTGGACGCTAAAAATTCTGCAGGTTAGTGTATTATTAAAATCTATTGCGTGAAGATATTTTTTCTTCTTTTGTTTCACACATCGCCTCAAGCTAGGAATTTCTCCTGTGTCGTGGGTGCGTTCTACAAACATGAAATATCACATACAAGCACCTAGACTCGGGACAAACATCTGCAGATCACACTAATGTTTGTCCCGGGCAGGAATCGAATTGCCAGTGCGCCAATCAGGTCGCCCAATTCTGTTGTAAATTTTGAATTTGATAAGGGCTTTGAAATCGGCTGTCATCAATCGCTTTCCCACTGTGACGCGTTGATTATTATAATCAAATGCTGGTCCCATAATAGTATTAAAAATTATAATATTTTTAATACTATTATGGGACCAGCATTTGATAAAAATATCAAATGATTTTCTCCACTTAAATAAATTTGTCCGATATATTATGTCTAAAAGTAAATAAAACCATTTACAAAATTACATTAAGTTAATTAAGCTTAAGTTTAAATCGACGCAGTTTTTAACCCAGACAAGTCTTAATGTGATTGTTACACCTTATGCATACTAATGTGTCCTTCCGATTTCATTTTATCAATGTTAACTCGTGTGTTCTAGGTTTTGTATCCGGCATGAAATTAATACTACCCGAATCTGCTGTGAGAGAAGATAATAAGGAATTTGAACAAGTCATAATACCTAAGAACGACCCGCCGCCTCTGACTATTGGGAACCAACGCGTGCCTATTGCAGAATTAGATGAGGTTAGTTACATTCACTAGACTAGGAAGCTATTAATAGTATAAGTCGATTTGTGATTTTGATATAAGCTAAATAATACCTATTACTGTAAAGTTTCATCAAAACTCGTTCAGTATTTTTATGTGAAAGAGTAACATACAGTCATACATCCTCACCAACTTTAGTAGGACTTTACAATGATAGAATGGGTTTGTATAGTTAAAAACCGTTAAGCCATGTATTTTACCATTTTTATAAAAGTATCCAGATCACATGTGTGTCAAATTACACCCAAATTTGTACAGTTGTTTTTTCCGTGATTAAGTAAAAAACATCCAAAAACTGACATTTACAATATTACTAGCTGCGCCCCCCTAATTTTTTTCGGGTTGAAATGTAGCCTATATGTTAATCCAGGGTATCAGCTACCTCCATCTGAAATGTTGTCCAAATTGGTCCAGCCGTTTGAGGGTGATAAAGTAACAAGCATACAAACTCTCAAACTTCCTTCATAATATTAGAGTGAAAATACAATGTTCTCAGAAACTCACTGTCTTTCTTACAGATCGGTCAAATGGCCTTCGAGAACATAAAAGAACTGAACAGGATACAATCGGTAGTATTTCAAACAGCCTACAATACGAACGAAAACCTCCTTATATGCGCGCCGACCGGTGCGGGTAAAACCAACATAGCGCTGTTAACGGTCGTGCATCAGATCAAACAGCATATTGAGAACAATGTTATTATGAAGAATAAGTTTAAGGTCAGTTTTAAATTATAAAACCAATTGCTTTGGACAAACTTTCGTCCCGTGAGTGTCGTAAGAGGCGACTAGGGGAAAATCCAGAAGATGGATTCTTCGTCGAGCAGCGTCTTCTGTAACTTGACCACCAATACTGCGATCCCCAACCCGCTTCCCAAGCGTGGGGATTATGGCATTCCCCCCCCCCTCCACCCCCGGGGGGGGGCAACTTTGTTCAAAAGTGGACGTCTTTCGGCTTATGATGATAATGACAGAGTCTGCATTTATGCCCGAATAATTGCAATAGGCGAACTAGGACTATACTCAGCTGCTTTCGGCTAATACAGGCGTGATGTTATGTTATGTAATTTAAGTAGACTTATTTTAAGAAAACGTATTATTTCCTTTAGATAATCTACATAGCGCCCATGAAAGCTCTTGCAGCTGAAATGACAGCGAGCTTCGGCAGACGACTTAAAGGTCTCGGCATATTAGTTCGGGAGTTGACTGGCGACATGAAACTAACGAAGACAGAAGTGCAACAAACGCAGATGATAGTCACCACGCCTGAGAAATGGGACGTAGTCACTAGAAAAGGGGCCAGTAAGTATCATGTTACTTATGGGCGTGGTTAACTGACAAGAAATTGTAGGGTTGTCACAAAGTGTATTAATAAATAGCATTTTTAATTTTGATGAAAAAAAAATCTTTACTTTAAATTCATAGTAGACATACATCTATATCTGTATGGTTTATTTTACAATACAGTTACACCCTGTGTATTTATTAAACGTTGCATTAAGAATGTCACCTTTATCGTGGGTGCGTTTCACAAACATGAAATATCACATACACCGCGACTCGGGACAAATAATATAGACTACTAAAACTAACATGTTTTCTTTAACAGCTGACACAGAACTAGCATCAATAGTGAAGCTGTTGATCATCGACGAGGTTCACTTACTGCACGGGGACAGAGGACCAATCGTAGAAGCGATTGTCGCACGGACGCTGCGACAAGTCGAGTCGACGCAGAACATGATACGGATAGTCGGGCTGTCTGCTACGCTGCCTAATTACGTGGATGTCGCTCGGTTAGTGTATAAAATTATATGAGTTAAGTGTATTATGTACATTAGGATAGGTTTGCAAATAATTTTTTGTATTAGTAAACCATATTCTTTAACTTCTTCTATTTAATTTTATGAAATATTGTCTGCCTCGTTGGTCTAGTTTTCTTAATAAAATCAGTCCAACAAACAAACAACATCCCTAATACCATTATTCTGTCATTCAGATTTCTAGGTGTGAACCCTAACATTGGCTTGTTCTACTTTGACTCCCGGTTCCGGCCCGTACCCTTGGAGCAACAGTTTATTGGTGTCAAGGAGACTGGCAGCGGAGGAGGCGGTCATCTAAGGCTGGTGAGTTTAAATTAATTGTTATATGAATTGCTGGCATGTGCCTTTTTTCGGACGAAAATTACCAGTATGGACTCTTCCACCTCAAGGGGAGATGATAGGTATGTGTACGTTTGTGTGTGTGTGAAGGCAAAATATCTTGATATTTTATATGTACTGTATTAATAGAAAAGACCATTTATATGCGCTGAGACAAATAACTATCAGAAAAAAAATGACCATAGAACTAACTAAAAACTAAACAATACTACCATAACTTAAATGCCATTATATTGCCATTTCGCAAAAATGATGAAATCCGCAACAGTAAAATATTACATTTAATTGAAGTATTTCATGTAAATAAACGCCTTTTACTATTCTCTGTATAAACAGATCCAAACAATGAACGAGATATGCTACGACAAAGCCGTAGACATGGTGCAGAAAGGCCACCAAGTCATGGTATTTGTGCACGCTCGTAACGCCACCCACCAGACGGCAATGGTACTCAAAGAATTAGCGCAGAAGAAGGGCCACCTAAAACACTTCGAACCGGAGGATACTGGAGCATACCATAAAGCTAAGAAGTCTATAAGTAGCAGCCCTAATAAGGTGCTGTCGGAGCTGTTTGCGAGCGGGTTCGCCTGTCATCACGCTGGTATGCTGAGGAGCGATAGGTAAGGCCAACTGACTCTTAGACTAGTATGTAAAACCGCCGGCCGCCGACAACCAGGCCGACCGAGACGGCGATGGCGAGATAATTTGGACATCTTTGCGAGAAAGACGTGGCCGGAAATGGCATTGGACAGGGTTTTGTGGAGGAATAATGGGGAGGCCTTTGCCCAGCAGTGGGACACCAAACAGGCTATATAAAAAAAAATGTAAAACCTGTTTTTACTAGTTTTTCTTGTTACTTGACTTTACATAAAGATAGATGAAAGATAGGCGATGTTCTACAGAGAAGCTACGGTAAGAGTGCCCTAAACCGACGATCATGAATGAAGATCTATTAAATCAATGAGTCGAAATGATATACTAGGAACTCAGGTCTCTGCTTACCTGTCTAAGAAACTTTCATAACTATATTTTGAAGATAGCTTATGTGTATGTTTGTGCAAGACTGCGTTGAAGCTAACATAATTTTTGTTTCAGGAATATGGTTGAGAAGTACTTTTCCGAAGGTTTTATAAAAGTTCTGGTTTGCACCTCTACGCTGGCGTGGGGTGTCAACTTACCGGCGCATGCTGTTATAATTAGGGTAAGGAATATATAACTATACTCCATTAAAATAACACAAGAGTTTTAAGAATGTATTCTCAGGCCGTCCTTCACTGTGGCGTTCTATGGGGGAGGCCTTTGTTCAACAGTGGAGGTCTTCCGGCTGATGAAAATGCACAGATATTTCAACCGATTTTCATTTCTTTTTGCATTATGTCAATATGAATGGCAGCTGCAATATACAGGTCTATCTTTAAAAGATTTCCGTATAAACCGCGGCTGACAGATTAACGTACTTTTTCGAGGTACAAAGAGGTCTCAGCATGAAAAACCGATTTAAAAAAGTAACCATAGAGTTTCTCACCCAAAAAAATATGTTTTTTTGCCTATTCCTCTTCATTATCACATAGAATCTTCACTATCAAGAAATGGTTCACATAAATCAAAATCTTTTCAATGTTAACTCTCGAAATGCATAGTCATCCACGACCGATGGGATTATACCCAGTGTAACCTTTAATTAAACTTCCAGGGTACAGAAATCTACGACCAAAGCCACGGTACGTTCGTAGACCTCAGTATACTGGACGTGTTACAAATCTTCGGGCGCGCCGGCCGGCCGCAGTTCGACAAGTCTGGCACGGGCATCATCATCACCACTCACGACAAACTGACGCACTACCTCAAGTCCATGACGAACCAGTTCCCCATCGAGAGTAACTTTATCAAGCTGCTGGCGGATAATTTGAATGCTGAGGTCATTATAGCAACCCGGTCAAAATATCTGTACCAACGCTCTGGTGCGGTTCGAATCGCTTCATTGAGTTGCACAGATATTATGCCTGTGTTGCACTTTTGTTTATTATTATTATTACTTTTTGTTTACGAGATTGTAGCGACACCTACACGTTGAAGGACTAGTGACGTTGCGAATCCTGCATCGCGCTAGCAAAGTAATCGCATTCGCATAGCTGTATAAACAGCCGCCCCGAGTTGAGAAGTGGGGCGCCGCGGCCCACCAGGCACACCACCGCCTGGTTGGAAGATCTTCCCTTTTCGTTGGAGGAACTCCACATCCCTTCCTCCACAAGATAATGCTAAAGTTTAGTTGATCTTGTACAATGTGTTGTTAGGTATAAAATTAAAAAGTTAACCCTTATAGAACCGAGAAAAAACCTACTAACGTGAATGTATCCAAATCTACAGTCTACACAACTCTACCCTATATTGTTTCACTTAAACGAGTTTGCACCACTGATACGTTAATGTTATGAGTCCTTCTTTGAAATATAAGGAACTCCTATACCTAGAAGGCCAGAGGAGGTGTCTTTTGATACGTTATGTGTACGAGATAATATTAACTTACTAGCATTTGTGTTTTAAAGCCTACGTTGTTAATTTAATCACTTCTACTTGAGTTTACTGCAATATATTGTATGTAAAACTTCTTTCTTCCAGGTCGCACTTGGCACTGTGACGAATATCGACGAAGCTGTTGAATGGCTCAGTTATACTTATCTATTTGTCAGAATGAGAATCAATCCTCAGGTATGTTGACTTAAAAAACACCTTTTTTAACATTTTGTATCGAATAGTTTGATGATAAGTGTTTATTCGATTATGATTCGATCTAAACGATAACATAAGACGATCTTCTAGTAAATAGCGTTATTTTAAACAAACATTGTAAATACAACATTTATCAGAAATGGAGTTAACTCAGCGTAACCTCCGCTTTCTGCTGAGAACGCATCACCGCCAACCTACCTATTAAAGTGCAACTTAGCATTGTATCCAATAGCAGATTTAATATAATACTTGTTTTGTAATTCAGTCTAATATCAGCCATCATCCTTATATCCTGTTTTTATATAATTAAATTGTAATTAATAAATAAATATTTTTTTAATCAAAGTTCCGATCGCCGAAACATAACTGGCGCAGTCGGTAGGATCGCGACGCTCTAAGTTCGAATACAAATCTTCAACTTGAGAGTGACGGTTCTTAAATCGTTCCTTCGCGATCCGCAACGTACCTATCGTGCGGTCGGGCACCTGTATAGAAATAGGGAAACGGATCCTCTGGAGTATTGGTGTTGGTTGAGAAAAGACTCGACAGGAGATGCAGTGGCTGCTTCGGTAAGTACTCTCGTTTATCCAAGTGTCCTTGCTATATTTCCCGTCTTATTTTAATTTGTGTATTTTATTTCTAGTGTATGTGTGTCTGTCTATAAGCTTCAATCGCGTTAGGCACCCACGTACAAGATAGCGTTAAGATATTGCATCATAATACAAGTGTAATTTAAAACTTCTATTGTTTTATTCGAGCGTCACTAGACAGGTAACATACAGTAAAACCATGTCGCTCAGAGATTACGATGCTAACTACAAACCTTATAAACTTATTGCGGATTTAATGCCTAGATATGATGGCAATCCCAAATTACTTAATTATTATATTAGAGAAGTAGAAAGTTTATTACAGTTAACGAGCGAGTTAGATCGCTCACACCCAGCATTATTCTGTTTAATTAAGAGTAGGCTTAGTGGCCCCGCAATCGATGCAATTGCATACGAAGAGTACCTAAACTCATGGGACTCGATTAAAAGGGCTTTGATTAGGCGCCTTGGCGAGCCGCGTAACGAGATACAAGTTATGCAAGAGCTTACACGTGTACGTAGGTTAAAGAACGAGGATGCGGAATGCTTAGGTAAGCGACTCCGTGAGTTATTAGACACATTATATTCAGTAGGTGAACACGGTAACAAATCTTACTATGAGAAGATGGTTATTGAGCAGTTTATTAATCAATTGGATTTCCACGTGTCATTAGGCGTTAGGATAGCTAAACCCGACACGTTCGAAGCAGCCATTATTGCGGCTAGGCAGGAAGAGGCTAGGCTGGCATATAGTAGGGCTAATAATTTTTATAATAATTCATCACCTCAAGCGAAACCAAAGGAGTTACCTAAACCTAATTATAACAACAGCCCTCCTCGTAATCCTGCGAATTCTGGTGTACAGTCCGGTAACTATACGAACAATATACCTAGACATATTATACATATAGATAACCCAGAACAGCTTCAGCAGTGGATACAGTCTGTGTCGCCCTGGAAAAACAGACCAGCTTCAGGTAACGTAAAACCTAGTCATTCAGGTAATTTCAGAAGCGGAAACGTCAGGAACCAGCCTAACATGCCAAAACAGCAGGTTAATCCACCCGTATCTTCGGACGTCACTATGCGCACTGCAGGTAAGCCAGAGAAGCCACAGTTTGCCTCAGGAGAGCTATTTTACATCCCAAGCCAATTAGAAAGTATGGAGCAACCAGGCACAAGCAATAGTGAGTATTACGTGCCTTATACAGGTAATAGCCATGATCTCGAGCAAAACCTAGGTGCGAACGAGCGTGAGGTTAGCTACGATCAGGATTTTACGTTGGAAACGGATCAAATACCTCAGATATAGTATCTATTAACATACAGACTAAAGACCATTTACCTTATATTGAGTTGCCAGAGTTTAACGGTAAGTTTTTAATTGATACAGGAGCTAGTCATTCGGCTGTTGCGTCTGACATTGTTTTCGGCACTATTTTTGAATACTGTGTACGAACTGAACCTTTTCAGATAGTTACGCCACATAGTACGTCTCAACACGATAAAGTAGTGTATCTGCCGTTACCCCCTGCGTTTAATAGCGATATAGTACATAAATTTTTAATATTCGATTTTGACCCTAAATATAAAGGCCTTATAGGATTTGATTTGTTGAGGAAATTAAAAAGTAATATAGATTTAAATAGTAATGTGTTACGAACATCTACAGCGGATATACCTATATACTTTAACTATCCAGTGCGTAAGATAAAAATAGATCCTAGATGTGAGAAGTTAGTTACAGTTAAAACTAATTACATAGATGGACAATACTTACACGATGATTTTTATTGGTCAGATAACTTAAAATCACCAGCTGCTCTAGTTAATGTCATTAACGGTTCGTTTAAAACCACAGTTATTAATTCAAGTTATGATAAGAAATTTATCCCGGAATTAACTTCAATGGAATTAGAATTATTTTCAGAACCTAATAAAATTCATAGTCATAATCTTAACTCTTTACAAGTACAGTCAGATGTTGATACTATACTTAATAAAAATCTAAATAATATCAGAACTAATCACATGAACGAAGAAGAGAAGCGTGAGATAACTAGATTGTGTTATCAATATAGGGACCTATTTTATTCAGAAGAAATTCCACTTACCTTTACACACGCAGTTAAACATGAACTCAGATTAAGCGACGATACACCGATATTCGTACGTAGTTACAGGCAAGCCCCTAAACAACGCGATGAGATCCGTAAACAAGTAGATAAGCTTTTACAACAAGGTATAGTTAGAGAGAGCATATCTCCCTGGTCTTGCCCCGTGCATATAGTACCTAAAAAACCCGACGCATCAGGAAAGGTCAAATGGAGACTTGTAATCGATTATAGACGACTGAATGATCGTATAATTGAAGACAAGTACCCTTTGCCTAATATTCACGATATCTTAGATAGGTTAGGGCGCGCACAATACTTTACGACCCTGGACCTAGCCAGTGGCTACCATCAGGTGGAGATGCATCCCAACGACATTGAAAAGACAGCATTCACTACTGAACGTGGACATTATGAGTTTTTAAGAATGCCCTTTGGCCTAAAAAACGCGCCAAGTACTTTTCAACGTCTCATGGACCACATCTTAAGAGGAATAGATAATGTTTATACGTACCTTGATGACGTTATAATTATATCGACATCTTTACAGCAGCATATTGAAAAATTAAAACAAGTATTTGATAGATTTAAAACTCACAACCTAAAAATTCAGCTAGATAAGTCTGAGTTTCTTCAGAAACAGGTTAACTTCTTAGGTCACGAGTTAACAGACGAAGGTTTGAAACCAAATAAAGACAAGATAAAAGCAGTATTAAATTTCCCTTTGCCTAAGTCCCAGAAGGACATAAAAGCTTTCCTAGGTCTCGTAGGCTATTATAGAAAATTTATTAAAGATTTTGCGAAGCTTACTAAACCTATGACCTTATGTCTTAAGAAAAATAGCAAAATAGTCCATTCCCCAGAATTTATAGAAGCATTTAACAAGTGCAAGCAAATATTAACAAATGCCCCAATTTTACAGTATCCAAATTTTGACGAACCATTTATTTTAACTACTGACGCATCAGATGTTGCATTAGGAGCGGTCCTATCTCAAGGTACCGTAGGTTCTGATAAACCGATAGCATATGCGTCCCGGACACTGTCAGATACTGAGTCTCGTTATTCAACCATAGAGAAAGAATTACTCGCAATAGTTTGGTCAATTAAATACTTCCGACCCTATCTTTACGGTAGAAAGTTTATTATATACACAGACCATAGACCTCTAACCTGGTTAATGTCGTTAAAAGATCCAAATTCGAAACTCACTAGATGGCGTCTAAAACTCGCGGAATATGATTTTAAAGTCGTATACAAAAAGGGTCGTCAAAACACTAACGCAGATGCTTTATCTCGCGTTAAGATTTTTCACCATAGTAAAGATTCACTAGCAGTTAACTTAGATGATAATGAGGACGACGAGATAATTAATAGAATATTCGACAACGTGCGTAGAGAGGCTGAAAACGAAAATATACAACCGCAGAATCCCAGTAGGCCTGAATCTCGTTTAGGAACCGAATCAGATAGTATGAGCGTAGTGTCAGCAGAACCGGAATTAGTCTCCACAAGACACACACAACCAGATAACGAAAATAAGGGTATACCTATAATTTCGGACGCCATAGATAGACAACTTAAGCAGTTTCATATTAGATCAACACCCGGATCCACCTATAGAGTAGATAACAGATCCACTAATTCTAAGATAGTAATTAAAGATGTTTTTATACCTATTAATAACACTGAATCAGAGATAATAAGATTTTTAAAGGAACATACAATTGCAGACCGTGTGTTTCATTGCTATTTTTATAACGAGGAACTATACCTAGCGTTCTCGAGAGTGTATACTACGATATTTAACGAGCGTGGTCCGAAATTACTTAAATGTACCTCCAGAGTAACCGTTGTAGAGAACAAAACCGAACAACAAGAGTTAATTAAGAAATACCATGAAGGAAAGACAGTTCACCGTGGTATTCAGGAGACATATAAGCAGCTTCATAGAAATTATCACTGGCCGAATATGCTACTAACTATTCAAAGATATGTCAATCAATGCGACACCTGTTTAAAATCTAAGTATGAGCGTAATCCTCTTAAACCATCTTTAGCTATCACTGACACACCTCGTAAACCGATGGAACATATATTTATGGACCTCTATTCAACAGGCGGAGCAACGTTTCTTACGGTTATAGATAACTTCTCAAAGTATGCTCAAGCAGTCCCTTTGAACGCATGTAGTAGCGTGCACATAGCAGATGCTCTGTTAAACGTTTTCTCAGTATTAGGTTTACCATGTAAGATCACAACGGACTCTGACAGTAAGTTCGACAATGACGTTATTAAAGAAATATGTGCTTTACATAATATCCATATACACTTTACTACACCTTATAACCCGAACTCTAACTCACCTGTCGAACGGCTACATTCAACATTAGCCGAAATAATCAGAATTCAACGAATGACTAATAAAGATGATCCCATTCAGTTAATCATGAAGTACTCTATCATAGCATATAACAATGCTATTCATTCGGCAACAGATTACACACCCCACGAGCTATTATTCGGACACACAGCATCGAGAAACCCGTTAGAGTTATACTATCCAAAAGAGTTTTATCAGGATTATGTTATTAAACACCGTGCCAATGCAGAAGCCGTACAAGAATGCATGGCAGCACACATGTCTAAAAATAAGGAACAGGTCATTGCCAAACGGAACCAGGAAGCAGAGGAAATCAAGTTTAAGGTAGGTGAAACTGTTTATAAACAGGTAGCAAAGTCTGCGCGAAGCGATAAAACAAAGCCAGTCTTCAAAGGACCCTACAGGATCATTCACTTGCACCCGAACAACGTAGCTGAAATCATAGGTAATCATCCAAATTCTAAGTCTATCAGGGTTCATTTTAAGCTACTACGGAGACCTCACCTTGTTGCAGGACCTTCGTCGCTGGAGCCGTCGTGCTCTACGCCACAGGAACAGTAACCCTTGACCCTGTAAATAATGAAAACGGCATCCTTCTTTTGAAACAGGGCCATATCCTCAAACAGGATAATTACTTTAGTCTCGCTTGTGTTTATAATATAACTTACTTACATTTAACGTCTATCCAACTTATGACTCTATATGCTAGCACTAACGCAACCGAAAGCACAGCATCTGGAATGTTACATAAAACGTACAGAGATCAAATAGAATATAGTTTTAACCAAATTAGTAAGAAGATTAAGTTTTTAATACCCCATATTAGGAAGAAACGCGGTCTTATTGACGGCCTAGGTACAGTCGTTAAATCAATAACTGGCAACCTAGACCAAAACGATGCTGCTAAATTCGAACAGGAAATTTTAAATATTAATAATAGATTTATTAGTGTTCAGAACACACAAAGAAAATCCTTAGTTTTAGCCCAAAGTACAATAGATCAGTTTAGTAAACAATTAGGTAAAATTAATAACAATCAGAAACAACTGGCTAGCTTATTAAATAATATTACTGTAAGTTCTAATAGCGTAGCGAATCAGTTACATTTTCTAGAGATATACGTACAGATAGACTTTAGTTTACAGATTATATTAGATAGATTAATGTTATTAGAAGATGCTATGACGTTTGCCCAATTAGGCACCATGCATCCTAGTATTATAAGCCCTCAGCATCTTATCGAGGAATTAATTAATTTAGATAAAATTTATTCATTTAGACCAGTAGCTGATATCAGTTTTAATAATATACATAAGATAGAAAAATCAATAAAGGTTAAGGCTTATAGCACAGTACACTCTATAAATTTTATCCTAGAAATCCCATCAGTAGCCTCAGAACCCTATGACCTAATTCATCTATACTCCATTCCCAATAAAAACAACCTAACTATTATACCTAAATCCAAATACTTTGCACTTGGGAACGATGAGTACGCTTACCTGGAAGAAGAATGTCAGCCCCTAACCGACGACACCCAGCTCTGCAAGTCCCTAGACACAAGAAAACTTGAAGATACGGAAGATTGCATCCCATCTTTAATCCAGCATCGCCAAGCTAACTGCACACATGCTAAGATGAATTTAAAAAGAGGAAAAATTCAAAATATCCGTGATAACAATTGGCTAGTAATCTTGAAGGAAGACGAAATTATTAAAACGCAATGCAAACTCAAGACAGACTATAAACGGCTAACTGGAATTTACCTAGCAACATTAACAGAAGATTGTCAACTTAACGTCATGAACCAAACTTTACGAGCACATACAAACACACTCGTCATTAATGAAGTCATACCTTTGCCGGAGACACATAACGTATTAGAAGAAACAGTTAAATACGAATTACACTTAGAAGATATCTCGCTAGACAGCATCCACGAACTTATAAACAAAGCAAGTGACTTCTCCGTGCCAGATGACATTAATTGGCCAATGATAATAGCAACACCCAGTTGGACAACAATACTCCTCTACATCTTGTTGGCAGCTGCAGCATCATGGAAGCTGTACAAATGGAAGACCACTAAGATCCCGGAAAACACCAAAGGCAGCGAGGACGCCGCCAGAAGCAAGAGTTGCTTCTATCTTATGGAGGGAGGAGTTAACTCAGCGTAACCTCCGCTTTCTGCTGAGAACGCATCACCGCCAACCTACCTATTAAAGTGCAACTTAGCATTGTATCCAATAGCAGATTTAATATAATACTTGTTTTGTAATTCAGTCTAATATCAGCCATCATCCTTATATCCTGTTTTTATATAATTAAATTGTAATTAATAAATAAATATTTTTTTAATCAAAGTTCCGATCGCCGAAACATAACTATGGTCAGAGCATTTTTTTTCTTGAATTTCACTATGGATTTTTGATACGTTTTGTATACGGAAAATACCTTTAAAATAGTTTATTGAAATGCACAACGGTACGGCGAATGTCGCGGGTTCGAGTCCCGCTCGTGTCCATCATTTTTCAAGTATCCTTTATCAATTAAAAAAAAATAGTTTATTGAAAGTTATAAGTAATTTTTATGTTTCAACCCCAAACGTTAAGTAATTTATGTCAAAACACAATATACTGCGTCAGAAAAAAATACGCATATATGCAATTTCAGTTATAGTCGTCATAAGGTCTTTATTTCATATATACTTCAAAATAGCACTAACAAAACGATTAACGTTACTTTTAAGGTGTACGGCCTCACTTACCAAGACGTGCAAGAAGAGCCGATGTTGGACACTAAGCGTCGCCAGCTGATCACTACCGCCGCCATGCAGCTCGACAACACGCACATGATCCGGTACAACGAGCGCACCGGTCATCTTAATGTTACCGGTAAATATAAGTTGGTGGCCTATTTAAAAATCCCAATACGGAACCTTTTTGATTACGAACTTTTTGAAATCAATTCAAGAAATAGTCTAAAATTTGCGGAATTCCGGTTTGAACCGGTTGGTGCTTATTTGAGAATATGCTGTTATTTTCCGACTCCAATGGGCCCCTTATTCAAGAGCTGGTGACGTAGTGGGGTCGCTAGCTGACCTCTACCCACCTGTCAATTTTGGCTATATTATTAAATAATCCTTTTTTTCGAGAAGAATAGCTACAGAAACTGAAACTCTGTTCTTATTTATGTTAAGTTCTTTATCGAAAATGGGCCTATCATATTTTGTCATTCATTTTCGACGTGGTGACTACATAATAACTGTACTATTATTTTACTAGAATTGGCCTACGTATTTATTATTCTAAAGTCACTAGATAGCCGAGGTTTATTGTAAACTAGCTGCGCCCCGCGTTATTACCCGCTACATTTTTTCGGGATAAAAAGTAGGCTATATATTAATCCAGGAAGTCACCTACCTCGATAGCAAATTTTATCAAATTTAGTCCCGCCGTTTTAGCGTGTAGAAGTAACAAACACACTCACTCACAAACTTTTACATTTATAATATTAGTGTTTTTTCTGCCGTTCTAAGTATCTCACTTTCGTCCATAGATTTGGGTCGCACAGCAAGTCACTACTACATTACCAGCGAGACGATGGAGGTCTTCAACTCTATGGTGCGCAAGTCTATGACGCAGGGCTATGTACTGGAAATGCTCACTAGGTGTTCAGAGTTCCAACAACTAAAGGTAAAGTACCAAAATAGTCGTAGTGCAAGTGCACTCTGACTGAATATACAAAGATAGCATTGTATAGAAATTGTTATAGCCAATTACTGTGCTAATGACTGCCTCGGTGGTCTAGTGGTTGCTAAGCGCGACTGCTGAGCACGAGGTCCTGGGTTCGAATCCCGGGTCGGGCAAAGTGTTACTGAGTTTTTCCATAAGGTAATTTTTAGTAGCCGCACGGAGTCTGAATTTGTGCCCGGTTGATGGCAATAGGCTCGCCCCCTATTTCATTGGGACCTAAAAACATAACTGGCGAAATGTGGGTGTACTATAATATATTCACCTCTGCCTACCCCTTCGGGGAATACAGGCGTGATGTTATGTTTTATGTATAATTTTCAGATAAGAAAAGAAGAACTAACAGAATTATGGTCTCTCAAAGACAAGTACTGCGAGCTGCGCATAGAGGACATCCCTGAGGAAATTCACTGGAAGATCAACATCCTGCTACAGACCTACCTGTCTAGGGGGCGCGTTACCGGGTCCTCGCTGCAGTCAGATCTCAACTACATCAGTCAGGTTCGTGGAAATTACTGGTTAAACTCTTTGGCCATATCACACTAATATTATCAGCCCAGGGAATGCTCTGGGCTGGTAATATAAGTGTGATATAACAAAGGGTAATTATTTACTGTATATTCCGGTTATACTCACGGGTGTATTCGGGAATGCCCGGAGCGTTGCGCGCGCAGTTCGGCTCGGGACTCTGCCGCGTAACCAGTCTCCAAAGATTTTGTAGAGTAATAGTAAATTATGACTTCACTGTTTTGCCAACTCAATTCACTACTTATTGATTTTAAAACAACTGGTGTAATGTGGGTGTACTATATGTGCACTTCTGCCTACCCCTTCGGGGAATACAAGCGTGATGTTATGTATGTACTTTAATCAAAGTACCACTAATTACAGAACACAGTCCGGATAATCCGTGCTCTCTTTGAAATTACTCTCCGCAAAAACAACGCATACATGGCCGGCTTATACCTGAAGATGGCCAAGATGTTGGAGTTACAACAATGGGACTTCTACAGCGATATGAGACAGTTTAACTGCTTTACCATTGAGACGTTGAAACACATCGAGTATCCGATGCTGAAGCCGGATCAGATTAGAGATATGGATTGGAAAGAAGTGGGTATGTAGTATTTTAATATTTGTAAAGGAGTAAAAAAGGGGAAAATTAAATATAAATTTATCGTAGTAGTATTTTAGTAATGTTTAAATGAAAAAAAAATTGTTTAAACATGTCGAGTATCAAAAATTATAGATTTATTTTCTTTTTTCATGTTGCCTATGTGTCCCACTGCTAACCAAAGGCCTCTTCCCTGATTTTTCAATTAAGAATTTAGAAATTTTAGTTATGACGATGAAAATAAATATTGTTTATAATATTTTCGTTGTTTTGTAGTTAGCTTTTAATTTTATTCTGTAACAGCAAAACACGCATGTTCCACTATATAGGTATGTCATGTACTACACTCGTGAAAGAGCGAACACCGTTCAGTTAATCATTAATTTCTATACATCATTCAAGGTGATCTAATCCGCAATCATAATAACGCACGCCACCTAAAAAAGTGCGCCGATGAGTTCCCGCTCTTAGAGATGGACGCCAGCTTGCATCCTATTACAAGGACCGTCTTGAGGATACGACTCACTATTATACCTAATTTTAAGTAAGTAGCCATTTTGACCACTTTATCTTATGTATAAATGGATCTCTATAAAAGAGAAACAATTTTCGCCTTTCCACAACCCAAATAAGCAAAAGCTCTAAATAAAATAAAATGGCAAAGGATTCTCCTTTTGAATAATTCAATAATAAAAAAAACTGAAACCCATTCCTTTGAATAATCTATTGCTTTTTTATAGTATTTTCTTACGCTATCTATCTACCCACTACTGAGAAAACGACTTCTCAATCTTTATTTCATTGAGAAACTAGTTTTTTTTTAAGTTAGTAATTACGATAATTGGTTTTCAACTACCTAGGTGGAACGATAAGTACCATGGGAAGGCACCCGAAGCTTTCTGGATATGGGTAGAGGATCCAGAGACCGACATCATGTACTACCACGAGTATTTCCTGATCACTAAGAAACAGGTACCTACTCATTTATATTAAGGTGCTTTTATTAGGTCGAGCAGTAACTACAATACCTATATAGAAGCCAAATCTAATCTTTTTTTCTTCTTTCTTTTTAAACGTGGGATTGTCATGGCTTCCCGCCGGCTTCGAGTAAAGTGAGCGTGTTATGTAGGACTCTAACCGACTAAAACCCTCGTTGATCCGGGTTCCGCAATGTGAGGTGCCGCGGGCATAGCGAGTCATGCCATCTGTCGTATTGTATAAACTTAGTATGTACATATACATACCAATAGACATACAAGTCACATCATTGATACCATACCATAATATCTTAAATCATGGAGATAATAACAAAAAAGCAAACTGTATTTTGGTATCATTGAGCTAATCTTATCATGGAGCCAAGAGTTAGCTAGGAACCCTTCAGTGGCTAGAAGTAAACCCCTTAAATTAATCTATTCTATTCTACTAATTTTTAAACTATCGCGTTGCATGTTTATCACAAAGCAGATTCAGTCTGCTTGTGACCATGCCCGGTGTACTACCTGCCTCGTTGGTCTAGTGGTTGCTAAGCGCGACTGCTGAGCACGAGGTCCTGGGTTCGAATCCCGGGTCGGGCAAAGTGTTACTGGGTATTTCCATTAGTTAATACTCAGTAGCAGCACGGAGTCTGGATTTGTGCCCGGTTGGTGGCAATAGGCTCGCCCCCTATTACATTGAGACCTAAAACATAACTGGCAAAATGTGGGTGTACCTACTATACGTGCAACTCCGCCTACCCCTTCGGGGAATACAGGCGTGATGTTATATTATGTTTTATTTGTTTTGAGGAGTCCAATATTTGGCTGTCATACCATTGATACATAATCTTAAATCATCTCCTTAGGTAATAACGAAAGAGCCACAGGAGTTGGTAATTACAATACCGATAAGCGAGCCCTTGCCACCCCAGTACTACATTCGGGCGACATCGGAGAGGTAAAGCATTTCATATATTTAAAAATGAACCTTCAAGCGAGACCGAGATACATTTTTTACGCGTATGTCCCTGTAATCCTAGTTGCACTTTTCGAACTTGTAAAAAACCTGGGACAAATAGTACACGTAGCACGAATCTCGTAAAAAGGATAAAATAAACAGTAATAAAATCCATACTTGTGGGTGTACTGTAAGTTCACCTCTGCCTACCCCTTCGGGGAATACAGGCGTGATGTTATGTTATGTTAAAATCCACAAAAATCCAATAGTTTAATTCAATCAATTAAACTGATAATTTAAACTATATTATTTTTTTACAGGTGGTTGGGATCAGAGAGTGTACTGCCTCTTACATTCCAACATCTAATTCTTCCAGAAACGCACCCACCTCATACCGGTAATCTTCTTAATATATATAAATCTTTTGTAAGTGTCTGTCACGTAACTCATCTTAAACGGTTGGACCGATTTTGATGAATTGTTTGTGTTTCAATTTGTTTCTGGATGGTTTGAAAACAAGCTTGTTTCTTTTATCCATTCTATTATATTCTTCTAATACTACAAATGAAATGAAAGAACATGGGCTTTCAGTTGTCTAACCAGAAAAAACGCGTCATTTTTCACTCGAACAAAAGGTGGAAGCTAGTGAACACCACCCATCATCATCAGCCAGAAGACGTCCACTGTGGAACTCCTCCCCCTTACAACACCGCAATGAACGACAACTTGCCATTCGCCTCCACTGGTTGCCCACAACCCAAAACTCAGTGAAATATTAATAATTATAATACAATTTATTTAAATATTTTTCAGATCTATTGGAACTTCAACCGCTGCCCGTGACAGCCCTAAACAACCCTTCGTTCGAGATGCTGTACAACTTCAGCCACTTCAACCCTATCCAAACACAGATATTCCACTGTCTGTACCATACGGACCATAATGTCTTGCTCGGCGCGCCCACAGGCTCGGGCAAGACGATCGTAGCTGAGGTCGCCATGTTTAGGGTGTTCAATCAGTATCCAGGGTGTAAGGTATGCCTGATTTAATAAGTAATAATAATATTTAAGAAATAATTAATTCGTACGAGACTACGAGTATTCCAAGACTTTGATCGTATCTAGCCTATGCGTGAAATTCAAAAATGATGGACTTGAAATTCGATTACTGCGAGCAGCGACACAGTAGTTCAGTTGGTAGAGAACAGCCACGGAACGGCGAAGATCACGGGTTTAATCCCTCTCACGTCATTTTTTTTTCTAATTTCCTATATTTAATACGATTGTTATACATTAAAGTAACTGTGTCTAACTGATGCGCTTTCATGGCTAAACCAATTTTGATGTGGTATAGATAAGTCTAGATCCCAAAAAGGGCACACTATTTTATATCCGGCAAAAACAGCGATGCAATTTTCTAAATATTGTTGTTTCGTAATATAGAAGGATATCCCTCTCTATTATATGCAAGATCGGTATATTTGTTTTTCAGGTGGTGTACATAGCTCCGCTGAAAGCTCTTGTAAAGGAAAGAATAAAAGACTGGAAGATACGTCTCGAAGAAAAATTGGGCAAAAGGGTTGTGGAGTTAACAGGTATGATACTAATTTATAACTAATACTTGTATATTTCCAGCGCTAAAGGATAATAAAAATATAACAACCCATAGTCCAACTGCAGGACAAAGGCCTCTTCTCGTAAAGAGGGGAATAGTACATGCGTGATTTTTTGCATATATTTCCAAAGACTACTGATAGGAATTTAATGAAATATTAATTTGAATATAAGCCAATTTAATCCTCAAAATTTTATATAACTATTAAAGTATATTTAAGACGTTTCTCTATTGGTGCCTGGCATGACTATTGAGCATGAGGGCTCTTTACATTTCCGGATCTGGCAAACTCCTATATAACCAATTATCTCACTTACTTAGGAACTATAATATAATCTGCTAAACGTGGATTTCCATCTCTAGACTAGCTCTATCAGGCTATTCTACTCCCGAATATCGACGTGAGTATAACCGGGATAATTATATGTCTAGCAGATAATATGGATAACACTCACGAAAGTTATTATAGTAAAATATTCTACTCCTTTCTGAAATATACATATGTCTTGTTATGGTTGATTTAGGTGACGTTTCCCCGGACATCAGAGCGATACGCAACTCTCACGTCATAGTGACAACTCCTGAGAAATGGGACGGCATCAGTCGTTCGTGGCAGACCAGGAACTATGTGCGGGATGTCGCGCTCATAGTCATCGACGAAATACATCTGCTTGGTGAAGATCGGGGGCCTGTGCTGGAAGTCATTGTGTCAAGGTAACATGGACATAAGTACCCCTTAATTATAAAAATGTATATTTTTTATCACATTATGTACTAGACTACGAATGTTGAAACAAGTCTACAAGTAAGAGGAATTTACTTGTCTTACTTGTAGACGTAGCGATCGCAAAGAGCTGACTATAAGGCCCTGGGGTCGATTTCCGGTCGGGAAAAGTGTTATCAGATTTTTGTGAAATTAAGAAAAACACTTAATACAATTGTCAGTTTTACCCACGGATGCCGTCATTTACGGCCGCAGAATGTCTGCGTTGTATTGATCACCGACTTAATTATAAAACCATTATTTCCAGAACTAACTTCATCGAGTCGCACACATCCCGGCGCCTGCGCATCATTGGTTTATCCACAGCTCTGGCGAACGCAAAGGATCTTGCCAACTGGCTCAATATCGGAGAAGTGGGGTTATATAACTTTAGGCCGTCCGTACGGCCTGTGCCTTTGGAGGTAACATTATGAAACAAAATATATTTATATATACTTATTTATATGATCGTTTGTGTCTTAAATATAAATTGATAAAGCTAAAGTGATACGATGACTCAGTTGGCAGCGGCGCCACGGTACGGCGAAAGTCGATTCGAGTCCCGCTCGTGTCCATCACTTTTTAAGTTTCCTTTATCAATTTATTTATATATATCCTTTTATTCAAGTACCAGTGTCAACTGGAATACAGCGTTATAAATAGTTACCTATTAACAAGTCTTACATTACAAAGGTTTTATATCATTCGAACGCTCACGTCATACATATGCAGTCATGTAATACATGCATACATATAAAAATTCTACTGGTATCCGCTACCTCTTTCTACTGCTCATCATAATTCACTTATTTGGCCCATATTCATCATCATCATCAGCTGAAAGACGTCCACTGTTAAACAAAGGCCTCCCCCTTAGTTAACGCCCCCTGGGTTGCCATCATCCCCACGCTTGGCAAGCGGCTCTGGGATCGCAGTATTGGTGGTGAAGTTACAGAAGATGCTGCTCCCCATTTTCTGGATTTTCCTTGAGTCGCCTCTTATGACACCCACGGGAGGAATGGGGGTGGTCAATTCTAAGCCGGATACAACTCCCCATATTAAAATCTTTAAATCCTAAATATTTCCACTCACTAGGTGCACATATCGGGTCACCCCGGCCGCCATTATTGTCCGCGCATGATGACGATGAACAAGCCAACGTTCCAAGCCATTCGCACGCACTCGCCCTGTGCGCCTGCGCTTGTGTTCGTCTCCAGTAGGCGACAGACCAGGTTAGATACACATCATCTTTTAACATTATGTAGAAATCATCTGGCTAGCCAGTGACTGTGTAATATGATACTGGCTGAGGGGCTCATAGCTATGTGGCTACTGCGCAGATTAGTCGATCTGCGAGGTTAAACCGTGCTCACCGCGGTCAGTTTTGTGATAGGTGACCGTTTTCATATCGAGAGATGAGACCACTCCGTGCTTCGGAAGGCACGTTAAGCCGTTAAATGATAAATGATTTTATTTCTGCAAATAGGTTTATAAAAAACACTTTTACACGTCTTTTTTAAAACTAGTTGGTCCTGCGCCTGATCTCTCTCCGGTCGTGTCGGTCTACCGTTCCACTGGGCTATGAGAGTGAGAAAATAGGAAGTGCATCTGTGTTTGCGCGCATACTTATGCACTATAACATAACCTGCATAGTTGGCCAATCTCAGACGAGACAGGCCGCCGTGATCGAAATTCTGTCAGGAGAACATTATTATATATATGACTTTGAAAACACCAACCCATTTTACAGACTAACAGCCCTAGACCTCATAGCTTACTTAGCAGCGGAGGACAATCCCAAACAATGGCTTCACATGCAGGAGTCTGAGATGGAACAGATCCTGGGTAACATCCGGGAGACTAACCTGAAGCTAACCCTGGCCTTCGGGATAGGCATCCACCACGCCGGCCTGCACGAGAGGGACAGGAGTACGGTCGAGGAGTTGTTTATTAATCAGAAGATACAGGTATGTTCTATTTAAAAACTAATTATTTAAACTTTTTGTGACAATGATTTATAGTCAATTACGCTCCAGGAATCAGTGGCGTTTAGGGGAGGAGGCTTATGCCCAGCAGTGGGCCATTTAAAAGCTGATGATGATGATGATGCTCCATGTTAAAAATCTGGTTAATTTGAACTTTTTTAATATTTATATGGCTTCCTTCTGATAGGTGGCCAATACAATGACATTTTGATATCAGTCTAGTTCTATCATGCTTTTGCGTCAAAACTGATTCATATCCAAAGAAAGCATTAATTTAGGTACTGTATGAGAAGAGATATCATTGATGCAGGCAGGCTTACATTTTTTTTACATATGGTTTTACAAATTCCAGAGTGTCACGTTAAACTTACTATATTGTAGATATTATGTACTCCGTTACTAGGTTATATTTTAACGTTATTTTGTGTTTCTGGTTTGTTAGTCATAAATCGTATATTGTTGCATTTACTTTTCCCACTTTTCCCTTATTTTAGGTAAAGATTATCTGTTTGAAGTTTGTCCAAATCTTTGTTTTTAGGTGTTAATCTGCACGGCCACTCTAGCTTGGGGCGTGAACTTCCCCGCCCACTTAGTAGTGATCAAGGGCACGGAGTACTACGACGGCAAACAGAAGCGGTACGTCGACATGCCCATCACTGACGTCCTTCAGATGATGGGGAGGGCTGGACGTCCGCAGGTACCCATACCACTCACCATATACCACCCATACCACATGCTCTGAACTTAGCAACGTAACGTATTTCGTGCCTAATGAAATGAATTCGACGACCCGATTAGCGTAGTTGCTAAGGGATTGGACTGTTGCGCTAAGTGTTGCGGGTTTTATTCTCGCACGGGAAAAACAATTGTGCGATCCGCAAATGTTTGCCCCGAGTCGGGAATTTGTGTTTCAAATGTTACGTTTGTGAATCGCACCCACGGTACAGGAGAAAATCGCCACATACTAGGATGTTTTCCTGTATCTCTTTATATAACTTCGTGGTGAATGCTGATGACAAACATTATCTACTCCAGTATGACAACGAGGGTGTAGCGGTAGTGTTGGTCCACGATCAGAAGAAGAACTTCTACAAGAAGTTCTTGTACGAGCCGTTCCCTGTGGAGTCAAGCCTGCTAGACGTGTTGCCTGATCATCTGAACGCTGAGATCGTGGCCGGTAAGTACATACATACATAAAGTCACGCCTGTTTCCCTGAGGGGTAGGCGGTAAGTAGTAGTCGCAATCTCATCAAAATTCGACCGTAAATATGTACATACTAGCTTCCGCCCGCGACTTTGTCCGCGTGGTTGTCGAATGGTTTATTGCATATATATGTTACTAGCGCGCTCAATTTGAAGACTCGAAATTATTCCGATTGGGTCATTTTGTCTAGCAGTGACCGGCTAGCCTGAGTGGCTTTTGGCAAAGGCATGTTTATTATTTTTTTAATACGCTATCCCTTTTACGTATTTATCAAGCTGTATAATTATGTATGTGTGTGCAGCATATGACGTATCTGGGATTTCTGACTTATCACTGGTTATAATGCACAAAAAAGCATGTACTACGTATAACCTCACTATCGCACTGCAGGCACGGTGCAGACGAAGCAAGACATCCTAGACTACATGACCTGGACGTACTTCTTCCGGCGCCTGCTGAAGAACCCCTCTTACTACAACCTGGAGAGCGTGGAGCCTCAGGATGTCAACTACTTCCTGTCTAACTTGGTGCAGACTTCTCTGGACGCGTTAGCTAATGCCAACTGCTTGGAGATCGAAGAGGTACCACATACATTGAAAATGATTACCTACATGCTTTTTTTCAAGAACCAACTTCTTCAAGCCGTATGTCCGTATGTCTAGTACGTCTCCTTATCATTTAGTTTCAGGTGGGACAAACAGAGTTATTAATACAGGCTTTTCTGGATTTTTTATGACTAATGATGGATTTTTCCACACCATCATTTCCAAAGATTTGCTTTTTCATTTCCGTTCTTCCAAAATAAAAACAGCATCCATAAACAGTTCAAACAATACTATATATATTAGTATTCGAACTCAAAACGTGGGTGAACGGATTCAAAATAATAACAACCAAAATAATAATTAAACGAAAACAAATCGTCACCCCCCCCCCCCTTCTTGGGAATAACACGCATAATAAATGTTGCCAGGATCTCCGCACAGTCCACTGCACATGGATGGGTAGGATCGCGTCCTACTACTACCTCTCCTACAAGACGATGGCTCACTTCGCGAGGAACTTGCAACAGAACATGAACATTGACGAGCTCCTGCGAGTGTTGGCTGACAGCGAAGAGTACGCGACGCTGCCCGTCAGGCATAACGAGGATCTGCTTAACGGGTAAATATGCTTTATTTCACAGTTTTAACTACAAGAAGTATGCCAGGATCGTAGCAAATGGAAATCCGTGGTCTCTGCCTACCCCTCAGCGAAACAGGCGTGACTTTATGTATGTACGTTTAACTACTCTGCTTGTATACTTTAGTTCAGTTTAGAGGTCTATTCATGTTGAAATGGCATTGAGTGTTGAGCCTGGATGGGAAATATATCTCACAAATCTCCGTTTCCGATGGAACAGATTTTTTGATCTATACTTGTCTTGTTAAAAAAATACTAACTTTCGGAAGCTGTAAGAAGTCTTTTTTGCTGTCGCTTAAAGTACAGATGGACTACCAAAAATATCTGGTTTTAAATAACGTATTCTTTGTATTGAACGTTAATAACCATTATAATTATTCATACCAAAATGTTATCAAGATTATAGACATATTTAACCTTAAATATGGGGTAAAATGGCGATTAGATCCTTTAATTTAGTTCCTAATAATATAATTAATACATGTATTTTAGTATTTCCACTGGCGAAACCAATTCTATTGAACATTTTCTTCCAGCGAACTCTCCCAACAATGCCGTCTGCCTGTGGACGCACTAAGTCTAGACTCCTCTAACGTCAAAGCCTTCTTATTACTACAAGCACATATGACGCGGCTACAGCTTCCGAACACGGACTACTTGACTGACACCAAATCAGTACTCGACCAGACTATAAGGATCCTCCAGGTAATTTACCATTTTTTTTTTACTTCACGTAATATCGTTTTAATGAAAGTGAAAAAGTTAAAAATATGCCTAAATCTTCTCAAATAGAAA
The DNA here is from genome assembly GCA_946251915.1 of Abrostola triplasia. Taxonomy (NCBI): domain Eukaryota; kingdom Metazoa; phylum Arthropoda; class Insecta; order Lepidoptera; family Noctuidae; genus Abrostola; species Abrostola triplasia. The sequence continues at coordinate 6,936,841 of OX276439.1, forward strand.
TCTGTGGTTTTTCATAGCTCTCAATACACTCACAAACTTTTGCCATTATAATATTAGTGTGATAACTTCCACAGGCAATGATAGACACTTCGGCAGAAAACGGCTGGCTTTCCGTGTGCCTATGCTGTCAGATGCTGATGCAGGGGATCGTGCAAGCCCGCTGGCCGACCGAATCCCCCCTCACCACGCTACCATACATCGACTCCCAACACCTGTACTTGTTCTCCCATATGGCTAAAGACACCAACAAGCCGTGCACCATGCTGAATGGGCTCAAAGTGGCTTGCATGAGGAATTATGAGCTACTGGCCAAGTATCTGAGGAGGGAGTTTGAAGAGAATCAGATTGAGCAAATACACAGGGTGAGGTTTTTTATTATTGTGTTTTTTTACTGCCTTGGCATGGGGTTTTGTGTTTCAAATGACAGGTCAGAAAAGTGTTATTGGGTTTTTACATAATGTCATTATTATCAGCATGGAGTATGGATTTCTGACTTGTAAATGGTAATAGGTTTGTCCTGTAATACATAGACCTAACATAACTGGCCAAATGTGGGACTGGGTGTACCATTATACACCTCTGCCTGTTTGCCTTTGGCCTTAAAAATATCGAATAATATTTTAAATTTAATTTACCAAAAACCAACAGTTTAAGAATTATTCTTTAATTAAAAGGTTTTTAATAACAAAATATGTTTTATTTATTTTTTCAGGCTATATGCGACATTCCCACACTAGATATAAAGCTGCGCGTGCGCGGACTATGGTTCGACTGCGATCATGAACAAGACAAGCCGATCAACAAACAGCCTTCCAGAGATCACTGGATGCCACTCCATGCTGATCAGGTAATATATTCATAAATTGATAAAGGAAACTTGAAAAATGATGGACACGAGCGGGACTCGAACCCGCGACTAAGATTTAAGCCTAGCATGGCAACATGCAAAAAAAGATACAAAAAGTCATAATATATTCATAGATTAAAATTAGATTAGAATTTTTTTTTATTAATCTGTATGTGATATTTCCTGTTTGTGAAACGCACACAGGAGAAATTCTAATGTCAGGCGACGATTTTTTAAATGATATAATGAAATCTTTTTATATTAATGTCATATTAGTTCCGTTTTACACTAGTGTTACTTAAGAATTAATCAAATCAAAGTGTCATATATTTGTTCTAATAAATGAATATTACTATGAAACGTACTCCTCCGCAGGAGTACACGCTGGTGCTGGAGTTGCAGCGTCGCGGCGGCAACGCCAGCAACGTGCTGTGCCCGCGCTTCCCGCGCGGCAAGAGCGAGGGCTGGCTGCTCACACTGGGCACGCCCGACGACGCCCAGCTGCACGCGCTCAAGAGGATCCCGCCCAGAGGGACCGCGCAAATCAACCTGTATACGCCTTCGACTAAAGGTAACCTAACCTAACCTTTTCTATATTAGGATTGATTTCCAGTTTAACACGCGTCTATAAACTCACTCGCCATAAGTACATTACTTACATTTTTTAGATTACATATTTTTTGATAAACCTCACGTATGGTCCCTACTAATATTATAAACGTAGTAAGTAAAAACTACTGAATAGATTTTAATAAAATTTTATATAGAGGTAGCTGACACCCTGAATTAACACATAGAACACTTTTTATCCCCAAAAAAAGTAGCGGGACGCAGCTCGAGTCAACTTTACTGCGCAAGCGCAGCAATTGATGTTTTACATCAAAAATGAAGTTATCACCGCGGACACTCTCACTATATAATTACCAAGTCATTGCATTTAGAATTTAAAAACCCTTATACTATTAGGACCTCAAAAATCAAAGAAACATATTTTAATTGTTCTCAGGCCGCATAATCTACACGGTGTACATACTAAGCGACAGCTACATGGGCCTGGATCAGCAGTACGACCTGCAAATTGAGCTGATAGACCCGCTACCTTCAGAGGCTGTCGACAGGGTATACGACAACATCGATAAAACATTAATCGAATAAACATCGATATAAATAAATTATTTTGTATTTTATTTCGTGTTTTATTGTATCTGTTTCATTTTTAACTTTAATGGTTTTATGTCAGTTGCTGCGCCCTCATGCCCAGCAGATAAATTGGACGTAGTTAAGCAAAAAGGATCCAATCCACATCGAACTAATTTTGAGATATTTGACTTTAAAGTTTAGATCATATTTCTTTATCAATGCGATACAGTAAACCTGCTGGTTTATTGACAGACGCAGGGTATTTTCTTGTATTCTAACATTTGAATAATGTTTTATTTGTCATAGTTTGTCATAGTTGACTCGTCCCTTCTCATACTATTCATGCCATTAACCGAACAGTGAACCAGAAGTAGAACTGAGAAAGTACTATAATATGCATTTAAAGCTGATAATGGTACTCATTAAAGTTTAAAGGACAAAAAAACAACATCACGCCTGTATTCCCCGAAGGGGTAAGCAGAGGTGAACATATAGTACACTCACATTTCGCCAGTTATGTTTTTAGGTCCATAGGGGGCGAGCATATTCCAGTTCGGTCGCATTGCGTATCGGATACGGACGTGCCTCATAACGGTGCACTGTACGGATTTTTTAAATTCGCGAACAGCGCGGCTACATGCCGCTGCCCGCTACTGCCACTATGAGCTCACAACTCATAGTCAACGAATTGTTGGCGTTTATACAAAACGCCATCGATACTATGGACGAGGTTAGTATCTTACAAATCTGTAAGACTAACTTCAAGGAAGACGACGTGAGCAGTGGCAAGAGACTGCTGTACCAGAGTCTGGATCGACTCGACCAGATGCCGTCTCGACGGAGGGACGGGACTGAGAAGAGCATCCAGGACATCATCACCCTGTTAAAGGTGACCGACCCGGACGACGTGCCTACTTTCGTGGCGAAGGAGCTGCACAAGCTGCCTCCCGTCACATTCGACCACGTCGACGTCACCAGGCTCCTGAAGGACATCATCTCCCTAAAGACGAGCCTGACCGAAGTGCAGTCCAGATTGGAGGTCTCAGATGGGACCATTAAAGAACTGCGTGCTGAAGTAGAGTTATTACGTAACTCTATTTCCGCAACTAGGTCACCTGAGGCCTCTAAGGTTAACACACGTCGTGGGGCGCAGAATGCGTCCGTATGCAGTTTTGCGTCGGCGGATTCCGATGCGTCACCGGCTGTCGTCAAGTGCGATGCCCCGGCTGCGATTGCGGCACGTGTAAATGCATCGACACCTCGACGTGTTTACGCTGACGCGGCCGCCAGCCGGCCCGCCGCTTGCATACCTAGCGGCGCCGCACCGGTCCCCGCGCCCGTCCGCGTGGCTCCGCCGCGCGCCACCCGTACTCCGTGCCCAGTCCCACTGCCCGTGCCTGCTGCGCAGGCGCCACGTCGGGATGAAGATGGTTTTGAGATGGTGCAGCGGAGAAAGCACTGTCAAAGGACCGTCCAGAACCGCTGCGGCAAAGCCCCATTGGAGCCGAAAATGCTCGTGCGGGCTGCCACGCCGAACACTCCGGTGTACATCTCGCGCCTGCGTTACACCACTAAGGCGGAGAGCATCGTAGAGTACGTGCGTCAGAAGATTCAGTACGCGCCGAGGGTGCAGGAGCTTGAGTCGCGCCGCAACGTCAACTTCAAGGCGTTCGTGGTGCGAGTACCCAACTGTTACCTGCCCCTCGTCTTGCAGGAAGACTTCTGGCCGCAAGATGTGGTGTTCCGTCGCTTCCGCGGACAAGTGCCACCGGAACGCACTAATACGAAGTGCTAGGAAGTGTTTTTACTAACATAATATTAAGTCTATATTATACTAACAAAACATGTTACTATATTTATATATGTTAGTTTGTAAGGTATTTATCTATGGGCCATAGTTGCCTGAAAATAAAGGTTTTATTATTATTATTATTATTATTATATTGGCATTAACCGGCCACAAATCCAAACTCCGTGCTGCTACTGAGAATTATCTAATGAAAAAACCCAGTAACACTTTGCCCGACCCGGGATTCGAACCCAGGACCTCGTGCTCAGCAGTCGCGTTTAGCAACCACTAGGGCAGTCAGTAATTAAGGACAATTGCCACTAATTATGATACTTACCTACCTATGGCCTTTTCTGGGCGGATAGTGTGTAATTATGTGTGAAAACTAGGGCATTTGAAATAAAACATTATAGTAATTTTTAATTATTTTTGTATTAGTTCTGTCTTGAAATCTGCCTTAATCCTAATTTTGAAACCTGCCATTTCAGTCCCTTAATCTATACAATAACCTTATAACTACAAAAAACATAAACTTATTGGTGAGAGATAAGTATTAGGACTTATTCCGACTTAAGTTGAATACAACAGACAGGCGCGGACCCAAGCCTCGTTCTAGTCGCTAAGGACCAGAAACTCCAAACCTTTATTTCAGAGAGGGAAGATGGATTCATCTCCTTCCGCGCCTGCACTAAGGTATTCCTCATATTAGATCCGTGTTGAATTGTCACATCCGAGTAAGTTGTGTCGTACCGCATGTTCGTCATCATTAGCAGTTTATAGTTAGTTGTTGGTCGCAATTGTCTTGTTTATTGTTCAGGACTAATTGCCAGTCAAACAGGCAATTACCTAGTCTTGTTCTAGGCACCCGTGAGTATCTTCGGTAAGTCAACGGGGTCCAAATTAAAGATGAACGTCGTAATACCAGTTTTTGCTTTATAACGTATAGAACGTTTAAGCACCATTTCCACCGCCTTGAGGAGTACATATTGATAATTTTCCGTGCTAAGAAAAATTACCAATAGCTCCAGTTTCGTCAAATCCAATAACGTGTCAAGAAGCTGCCGACAATTGCGCATACACACTATATGAAGGGAAAGGAGGAGAGGAAGAGGGGCACTACTATATACATTTAGCGCATTTGCGCATTTTCCGCAACTTAGTTACATCATTAAAGTTTTTGTTTTCCTTGAAATCATGTGCCGCCGCTTATCACTTCACAGTTTCTATGACGTCGTTCATAACTACCACGTTCACTGCAGAGTCTATCACACAATGCAAGAACATCTTCTATAAATTACTCACCTTACAGAATGAGTAATCTTTAAAAGCGGTTCTTTACCGTCTTGTATAGGTTTTATCACTATCACTTTAATTGTCCAGTCTATCACAATGCAAGAACAGCTTTTATAAATTACTCACCTTACAGAATGAGTAATCTTTAGAAGCTGTTCTTTACTGTCCCGTATAGGTCCTTCATCACTACCACTTTAATTGTCCAGTCTATCGCAATGAAAGAACAGCTTTTACAAATTACTCACTGCTGTATGAGTAATTTGTAAAAGCTGTTCTTTGCCATTTAAAAATGTTTTTTTACACCACTAGCGGAAGAGTTTGTGACTTGGGAGAAAAATCGGCGACACGGTCACCGGGAACATGTCGCGAGATCCGACCAAGTACCTGCAAATAAAAACATAATTAAGTACTTTAGAAGTTTGATATGACGATGAATCTTCCTCGCGGTGTCATACGACGTTGTTTATAATTAACTAGCTGCGCCCCGCGGTGTTACCCGCTACATAACAACGCTACATACATATCGGGATAAAAAGTAGCCTATGTGTTAATCCAGGGTGTCAGCCATATGAAATAGCCTATTATTAAAATTCATTCTGTGGTTTTTACGTGAAAGATTAACAAACATCCATCCATACTCACAGACTTTCACTTTTATAATATTAGTAGGGATTACATCTCAATATAAACTTGGTGACATAGATATAGTTTAGCCTCGAGCTTAACAGTCCAAGTAGGTTTGCTCCTCAACTCCAAAACTCACATATTATGAAAGGAACTAAAACTTATAACGAAAGCACCTGTGGACTAAGATACACTATCACCTACCTTAACTTGTAGATCTGGTATACAGGAGAGTAGAAGAGTGAAGGAGTGCGATGTCCTGCTGGCGACTCGAAGGACCAGAAAGGACCGCGCTCACGACGTACTGGAAAATACGACGAGTGCCTGTGTACAAAAAAAAATGAATTTAAGAAGACAGCATTTGTCCGCTTGCTGGATGCAGGAACAAACAGAAGAGAACCAAGAACAGAACAGAGACAGAGAACCGCGTAATTCAAACACTGAACAATTGGGAGATACAAAGTTCTTCGTCGACTTATCAAGAACAAAGACTGCGCAGAGTCGAACGCACAGCCACTACACCAGCGGGATTTAAAAGAAATATATTTTATTACAGTCGGTATTGGCGTTAAGAATAGTTAATTATAACTAGGTTCATGATAAAGAGGAACTCGCTGAAGGGGCGTGATCGACAAATCTAAGTGTTAAAAACTTGAAATTAAACCAAAGGTAATTCGAACACTGGTAAGTATTTAAAACTATCAAACGATATTTTGGTATTACCCCAAATTACTAGACTACATTAAAAAAAGAATATTAATCATAGGTACTTACCGGTACAGAGATCAGAAAATTGCTCTCTCCGGCACCGTCCGAATGATAAATGACGCATTGACGGACGACCCGCGAGATGCACTAACGCGCTGTGCAACGCCCACTGCAACGCGCAGGTCAGAATCAATACGAGACTGCAGACTATGAGATGTAGGATGCTGGTTATACCTATACGCGATTAAAAAAGGAACATAATGGCGTTCTAGCGAAGCTGGCCGGCCCAAGCCTCCACCCCTCTATTTTTAGGGCTTTTACCTATAACATCATATTTTATCTCATTTTTTCGGTGAATAATCAATGCTGATCTCTATCTCAATATGTTCTTAACGTTAAAAGTTTATTAACGCATAAATAATTAGGCAATTAACCTTATTAATAAGGTACAATATTTGATATTTTCAGTTTTAACTTACATAAAAATGTATTTCTTCAAAATTCTAATATTTCAACGATATCTCAGTAAGTACGTGTACATACATACGTACACTGCACCATCAATCATAGACGGCGTAATCTTAAGGTTTTTGATAAGGTCAGTGGTAAGCAAGCCACTAGTGATTCCAAGAAATCACGATATCGTGACTAACTATCGCTATGCATCAGTATTTTAGCCAAATAGGTGTCGCAGAAAGGTTTAAGATGATGCGCATTTCAATGTATTCAAATTATAATGTTGATGAGCAACCTGGTGTCAGAGTTTAAACCGCCTGTTGGCCTCTGACGGCTTTACCCACCGTAGAAAAATCACTTAGGTGAGCCGCTTTCCTCTCGATGTTTTCCTTCAACGTTTTTAGCAACTGATATATAATTTATAATACGCACATGAATTCGATAAGACATTGGTGCGTGCGGGGTGTGAACTTGCGACCTTTGACTTGGCAGTACAACAGTTTACCACTCGTCTATCAGTGCTTAATGCGTTCATGAAGACGCAGGAAATACGAAATAAAACCATCAGGTGGATAATATTTTATTTATATAATTATTTTTATTATAGGATACATGTATGACTTTTGGTGTTATTATTGCATGTTGCCCATGTTAAGCTTGAATCTAAATGGATAAAGGAAATATGACGTTGATCCCGCTCGTGTCCATTTTCCTTTATCAATTTAGATAGGATACATAATTAAAATACTAAACAAATAATTAGCATAGACACAAGTGTAAAAAAAATTAATAAGTTGGTATATGAGAATAATAAAAAAGTATTTAAAAAACTAGTGTTACAGTAAAGTATTAAGCGTGAATACATACTTAATTAACAACTATGTAGGTAAGTAATTAATGTTTGACCATTTACGCGTGTGTGTTGCGCGCCTGATGTATAGTACCGCAACAGGTATATACAGCAAGAATAGACCATGGAACCACATTCACATTCTTTTCCGACATACAACATGAAGTTTCTATTTATTCAAGAGTTAGCTTGGGTGCGGACCCCTATTAATACAAGTGTTCGAAAACCTCCCAAACTCCACCTAATATTAATATCACGAAAGGGGGTCCGAGCCCTGACCAAATCTTCGACTGCGCCTGAACTGAACTAAGAAAGAAACTCATATTGAATGACGTGGTTTGATGGTATAGACGACGAATATTCCAAAAATACGTGAAGGTTTTATTTAGGCATGCATTTGAGAATGTATGTGTTTAGAGGGAGGTAGAGAGGGTGACAGCTGAAGAGGCCATTAACCTGATACTGTTAGCGCCTGAACTTGGGCATAATCTCCACAGAGCTGCTTTAGATGAATTGATTAGGTTGTGAAGGAAGGGCTGGGAAAATAGGTAAGAAATTGGAAAACTTTTGGAATATTAGTCGTCGCTTTCACAGATTACGTATTTATAACATAAATTTTATAACATAAATACGTAATCTGTGAAACCAATGTTGGTTATGGTCAGTATGATGTTCAAAAGCCCCTAGCGAGCAAGATGAAATGATGCATCTGCAACTAGTTGGGGCGAGGGGGCTGAAGCGCGACGAGCAGTGCCTGTGGACAAAAGAATCACTTATAAACATGGCTTAGGTTAGTTCTCAGTACCTATACATAGTCTAAGTACAACTTGAGATCTGAAAGTGTGTGTAGAGTCATACGTTGTACATATCTAAAAGTGATGACGCTGTTATGTTTGTAGCAGTCTAGTAGAAGGGTTGTAGGTTGACTTCGAAGTTCAAAAATGTCCCGATAGATGGCATTACGCTCTCGCGCTCTTGTATATAATTGAAAAATTGGTACCTCACGAAATAAACTGGAGTACGTATTGTATAGCTGTAAGTACTAATATCTAGTATCTAGACTATCTGTAAAAAAATATCGTTTTTTTTAACGTTAGAATCACCCAAACTGGCAATTAATTTCTACGAATCACAAAAATATTCGTCGCGTGCGGGAATCGAACCCGCATCCAGCTACATATTAGGTACGTACCTGCGTCACCGTAAACACTATTTGGCTGCAGGTCGGCGGCTGCTCCGCGCGCACGGCCTGCTTGATACTCTTGGGGCTGCTCATGTCTCTGCACTGGAATCACTGCTGACGAACTCTAACTCCACCTTTAACAAAAAACAAATACAATGTTAATTAGGTACCCACTTAATCCTGAACAAAGGAAACACCACCTATAACACCTCAACGAAAAGAAGTATTTTTAACTAAAAACATCAGAATAAAAAACTACAGAGGGATTTTACAGCGATCCTTCAGGTTATTATTATATTATGTTTCAATCTTCGGGGCATAAGTAAATATGTCAATTAATCAATTAACACCGTTCAGAGGTGAAAGTCGCACTTTAAACTTAAATATTTAAGCTCAAAACAATACACAAAAGAATAATAACGCAATAAATCGTGAAGGTTATGTACCTAATCAATCGTTCACACGCAACTCTGTAACACCTCAAGGCTTAAGCGACCGGGACGGAGGACTCTATAACATTATCTCACTCACAGCCGACACCCCTCTGCCGGGGGATGCACTGGAAACTGCGGCATAACCTGAATGCAACGCGCAAGTCACAATCAATACTGCGGCACTAAAATCTGCATTGAACATATACCTTTTATGCACATAGACCAATATGGGCGGTCCTAGCAATTGATTCACTGGCACATGAGTGCGATTGCGCGCTCGTTCCAAATGGAACATTCTAGACCTTTCGATGAAATTTTATTTACGCCCGTAATGACTTACTGCGTAATGTCAATTTTACTGAATGCTTCAGAGCTATTGGCATTTAATGATAAGACGGCAAGTCTGTTGATGTTGAAACAAGTTCTATTAATCCTGGTGTCTATAAAAAAATCCTTCTTATAGTTCCAATAGGTACTTTTTTAAGTAATAGTGGGTAATAAAATCTCTATTTAGCATTTGACTTACGCAAAGATAATTGTAACTAAGTGCTAACTACTTGAGTTGTATCAATTACCTAACTAATTAGTCATTACACTTTAATAAGATAAATCCTATCAGTCGTAACACACATGATTCCAGACGATTGACGGCCAGATTTATACTGATAAAGTATCAATTATTATGATTGTGACGTCACAACATAACAATAATCTGATCTCTAACGGATGTTATATTACCTTTGTGTTTAAATCAAAGTGAAACTGCATAATATATTACAATACATACTTAATCATAATCTTTTTATAGACCTATAAACCAGCTTTTACAAAATTCGGCTTCGTATGTAACTTAGTACTTATTTTACGTGTGTAAGAATCGAACTACCGACACCTAGCGGTCTGTCGGAGAAGTCAGCACAAACTCTCCACTGAACCTAATGGATTAAAACAATTCACAACGCTGACGAGATAAATTCGATTCTTAATATTAGATAATAATTATTACTTACGAATATTGATTCGGTAATATTTATTTATAGGTTCTTTATCATCAAATGACTCTGTTTAGTAAATAAAACCAATCACATTTGTATATCTATAATTTATTTACACCAGTTATAACAACATATGATTTCGTCCCTCCTTTTATACCTTAAACATTTATACAGTCATTTTACACAGTACCTACATAAGTAGACGGGATTTAAAATAAAATGTACTTTGAAGTCTTAGGAACAATATACAGGACTACTCGAGCATTGACTGAAACTTAACCCTTTGAGCGCTAGTCCTGTATGGAAGACATGCGTTGTGGTGCCCTCCAGGCCACGAATTAGGAAACAATATCTAATACTTACAATTATTACGATTATTATTTATTTAATTACACAAATGTTACGATTTGATATCTCCTGGTAAGGTCATGGCGTGTCTCCTGTTTAACCGTGGCACTCATAGGGTTAATAGTAGCATTTAGTTAAATAATCAGAGACGTCATTAGTACGTAATATATGGGTATATAAATGATATGGAAGTAGATATAGCTATGTATTTTATTTTTTATATAAACAAGCTAATTGTTTCTCATAATAATCCCAACTTACATTCTAAACAAGTATGCAATATGTAAGGTGCATTTTGCAAATAACATTTTGCATTTATTTCGTTCTTTTATCTGTGTAAAAATATGTGATACAATTATGTATGCAAGTATACCCACAACTATGGGAATGATAAAAAAAAACACATCTAAGTAAGTCACGGAATCAACTTAATATATAAACAGACAAGTAAAGACCAAGTTTAATGTAGAAAGTCCAAGTATGGATAACAACTTATATATTTTCTAACAATAACATTGACAGGGAAGAATGACAGAGGGAATACATCTAGACTGATGTCTAGGTCTCTAGGACAAGGATGGCCACAGTACTAATTACATACCTAATCTAAATATGACATTATTAAGCTTAATAAAGATGTCATACACTAGTATATCACTATCCCAACATTATACAAAAGAAATCACAGAAACAAATGCCTAACATAGTGATTCCTAATTCAAAAACAATCTCAACACTCTATTAGCTAAGACTACACATTAATTCAGTACTAATCAATTTATACATGTTTACTTAATAAAAATATATTTGTTATCTGTATAACTGCTCTTAAAATAGATGCAGATTTGACCCTTAATTTCTAAGAAAAGCATACAATATCTCTCATATAGAAATCAAGCTTCAAACACTTATAGGCCCAGTCTTATACACAATTACATCTTATTTTAAAGTTTTTGCTTAGTTGAAGACAAGGATTCCGGAAATGTGAGATTGAATATTCCAAGACTATTTGTTTCAAAGGTAACATTAATAGGAAGCTAGCTAGAAATGTACAATGTATAGTTATACTTTTACTCTATGTACAATATTATTTACATAACAATTATGTTAAGAAACATCAAAGAACAAAGCAAATGCTTTAGGGAATAATTTGATTACACATGGTTTTAAGCAACCATTTAAATAGCCACATAACAATAGTTGTACTGTGGGGTTTCTTTGGTAAGCACTCTCAAACAATATCACATATTGTTGAGGTGCTGGCATCCTGTTATTTACGTTTTCTGTTCTCATACTCAATGGCTCGCGCTTCAGATATTAATTGCCTCTCCCTTGACAAAATTCCATCTAACTGGTCTGTGAATGCATCAAAGGAGAACTTAGTTTCAAATCTTTTTAAGCCAGCTTCTCCAAGTTTGACTCCTAATTCAGGGTTCATAACAAGTTTGCTCATGGCTTTAGCAAATGATTTACTGTTCGGCTCACATAAAAAGCCTGTGACATCATTAACTACAGTCTCTGTAGGCCCTCCGCTGTTCACAGCTATGACTGGCTTCTTAAAATACATAGCTTCTAATGGAACTATGCCAAAGTGCTCATTTGATGGAGTGTAAACTAAAGCCTTGCAATTATATAAAAGAGAGACTTTCTCATCATCTTTAGGAGATTTCATAAATGTAACCTTGTCTTCAATGTCCAGATCAGCTACTAAATCAGTCAGTTCAATGTAGTGCTCCATATTCTCCAAATTAATGGGATCAAATCCTCCAGCCATTATTAAATGCACCCTGTTCCAATCAGTCTCATTCAACACATGTTTTAAATGCTCCATTGCTCTTAAAGCTAGTTGCAGATTCTTTTTTCTTTCATATCTGTTTATAGACAAGAATACAAACTTGTCAGTTCCCACTGGAACAACCTCCTTCAAGGCTTTTGGTGTTGTGGTCTTGAAGTATTCAGTATTAATGGAAGGGTAACAGATGTCTGGTATATCTTTTATCCTCTGGAATGCATCTTGGTACACCCTGGCAGTGTATTTACTGTTTACTAGCACTTTATCTGCTTGTGCAGTTGTCAATTCCTCCAACCAATTCAATGGAGCTCTGTATATCTTTTTCAACAACCCACCTTCGGCAGACAACAATTTATCGGGATGATGACAATAAAATACCACACGGAAAGGACCTCTGGCCATCTTCAAGAATGGAATGCATAGAGATATCAAGTCACAAAACACGAGTGTTGGTTCTTCAGCCGGTATGACGTACCACGCCATGTAAACAGCTGCATACACCATGCGGACATAGGCACAGGCCGCTTTAAATCTACCGAAGATAGAACGTGGTATCCAATCTCCAACGACCGATACCGGAAAAGTGCCATCCCTCGTCTCCGCGAAGCAGTGCGAAGGATCATGATGATTTGTGTAAAATGCTACTTCGTGGCCCTTCTTCTTAAAAGCCAGTGCAGCATCGAGTACCAACCTTTCCGCGCCGCCAATACCCAAGTCTGGGTGAAGAAATATTATTTTAACCATTATTGCACCACTTATGAATTTTACGTTGCTAATAAAATGCCATTGGACTTTGCGAATATCTTTAGTCACAATAGCAGAAAATCTTTATTGGTTTTGACAACTTGTACATAAATACGGCAAACGATGACACGAAATAATTGACGTTTTAGGCGTAGATGGTGTTGCCATATTATGAAATGATGAAATTACCACTCGTCGTAAAAGATTTAAAAATATTATTTTGTTACAAACCTGCATGGTTTTTCAGAATGGAAGGAAGGTAATTTTTCATAGTTGTCTATCCTTTATACCTAAGACTAACAATCTCGGCTGTATCCCTCGAAAAGGTAGACAAAGCTGCTATGTAAATAATTATGGAAGAATCAATTAGTGACAATGAATAACATCTTGCGCGTGAGCCTTGAAGCATACTGGTAAAACAGGGTGTATCGAAAATCGAAACTCAGGGATGATTAAAAAAAACTATGGGACTGATTTTAACATTAAATTATTACAAATTAAGCTTTAAAACATAAATAACATACACATAACATCACGCCTGTATTCCCCGAAAGGGTAGGCAGAGGTGAACATAATCCACATTTCACCAGTCATGTTTTTAGGTCCCAATGTAATAGGCGGCGAGCCTATAGCCATCAACCGGGCACAAATCCAGACTCCGTGCTGCTACTAAGAATTATCTAATGACAAAACCCAGTAATACTTTGCCCGACCCGGGACTCGAACCCAGGACCTCGTGCTCAGCAGTCGCGCTTAGCAACCACTAGACCAAAGAGGCAGTCTTTGAGATTAAGCTTTAATACATAATTTAAATTATAAGGTTCTTAATGATCGTTTTACTATAAAATATTATCAGTCCATTGATGTCATCCTAAAAACTTATTGAGATGTCACTCATGTAAGTAATTAACTCGCATTCTGTACATGATATGACTGGCAACTGCTTGATCCGTGCCTTTAATATCATTTTATTAATTGAATACCCTTAAGATCGACGAAATTAAATACAATTACTTGACATCAGAAATTAATTATTATGTGAAATGAAAACCCGTTAGGAAATGGAGGACATTAAATAAAGTTTAACTAAACATTTTCTTGAGCAGAGTTTATTCATAATTCTTGTGATATAAAAGTAACAAAAACCTCATTTAAAGTATCATCTGTATCAACAAATTATAACTATAAATAAAAACTGGAATGTAAAACTAATAAGCTGAAGGCTTCATTAATAAAACCATAGATAAATAAGTAGTATTAATTATAATCTATTATAAAAATAATTAAAGTTCATCTTTTCTCTCAATCTTCACTAAGTCAACATGGAATGTTAATGTTGCTGACTTAGGTATCTTGGGTGGTGCTCCGGCCTCACCATACGCCAGTTCTGGTGGTATGACTAGTTTTCTTTGTTCACCTTCACACATGCCAATCAAACCCTGATCCCAACCCTTGATGACTTGGCCAGAGCCCAGTGTGAAGGTAAGGGGGTTGCCACGTGGAATTGAGCTATCAAATTCTGTACCATCTTCTAATGTGCCCTGAAATATAAAATAAAAGTATTATATATATTTAAATAGCAGATGTTAACTCCCCATTTTTATTATCACCTGGATCCAGATGAGATATGCAAGAATTAAGCCCGTTGAAAAGGCATCATACTTAGGACAGTGCTATATGCACAGGCATGTATTGATTGTATGTTTTAAGTGCGAACCGAGCTTTCTGATTGGAAAGTGCCTTTGCCAATTTTTTGGACAAATCTCATCAAAGAGGTTAATCAAGTGTAACAAATATAAAGGTACTGCAATATTTACCGTGTAATGCATATGCAGGAGGTCCCCCTTTTTGCTTTTCGTAGGGCACTCACTAGGTCGTTTTTTGACCCCAATTTGTAACTTTTTAGGGGCGGAGTTGGCTACCACAACATGAGAAATTACACTCATGAAAATCAATAAAAATAGGGCAATTTTGCAAATGGTAAGAATTGTGGATTTCATGATAATATAAATCAAATCCCTACAATTGTTCTACTAGTTACTAGTAAATAATAATAATAAATAACACGTTAACAAACAGGTAGCAGGTAGTGAGTCAATAAATAAATCTCAATCTCACTGCTCACACCTCACAGTCGCAGACAAGTCAATTTGGCACATGTCACACTCACGTCATGTCATCAACTTCAAACTCTATAGGAACTACTCTATAGTTCCTGAGAGAGAATCTGTAAGATTGTAAAACTATTGTTTAAGCAATGAGATAAGCGCAGTATGTTATTTTATTTGTTGGACGAGGCAAAGAATAAGCGTCCGTTTGTTCAGTGGATTAACTGAAATCACAGATCAATAAGTAGATTAAAATGTGCATTTTTGGCTGTATATGATTAATGCCTATGCCTCATCATTAAACCTTGGACGGACAGTAAACGTCAGATCTGAAGAAAATGTCAAGCCTAAAATAAACAAACTCTACAATAGTTTGTTTTGCAATAAAAAATAAATTATATAATTTACACAATGGCGAGTGATAATGTTCAATTGGATAAATACAAGAAATTCTTACTTAACAGAATTACTGCATCTTCTGTCATGGTTGAAAGTATCGAGAATTGTTTGGCGACTGAAGATGTACCCGCCCGGCACTTATTTCATAAAATTATGGTAATATGTTCGTCTATCTTCATACATATATAGAATTATGCGTGATTTTAGAGAGATAGCCTAAGTCCACAGATTGAAATAAGCTACGAACGGGGCTATACTCTCCATCTCTCTGTAATAAATCATTAAATCCATAGCAAATATAATAATAATAGCTGCTCCAGTCATATTAAAAACAGAATATTCTACAATGGTTAAAAAAAACATTTCGCTTAACTTTTTAAATTTAGGTATATTTTTTATTTACAGATACATAACTGGCAGGATACATTACCTCAACTCTTTGACAAACTCTCCAAGTATTTTGGTGCAGTAATAATACCAGTTAACTGCTCAATGCAGGGTGAAATTGCCACATTCTACACATCTAACCTGAATTTTATTCTGAAGTTAATTAAGCTGGATTTTATGTTTCCATATTGTAGGAGTATGTTCAATGTAGATGTCCTGTTCCATGATAAGAATTCTGCTGACTTTTTCGGCACTACTAATACAATAGAAGATATTGTCTCTGGTATAGTAAGCCGGAGGTTTGATGAGAATTGTGAGTTGGATTTATCCAACTTCTGTGAGGATCCGGGTAAGCCTTATCCATACATACATACAGTATCCATACCAATATTATAAATGTGAAAGTAACTCTGTGTCTGACATGCCTTCACAACTAAACCACTGGATGTAGAATGTTCAAGACCCTAGAAAGGAATCCTGTCCTTTCTAGGGTCTTGAATGTTAAAACTTAAAGCAGGCAAAGCCGTGGGTAAAAGGTAGTCTTGTATATATTGTTTCTAATGTACCTATGTATATAATTAAATTTAATCCTTAATACAGTAATTATGTAGTGTAGAGATAGAACATTGTAGATGCACAATCAATTGTGTAAGAAAAAGCAAAACTTACCTGAATATTTGTGCAATTCTTTTACCACTTTTGGTGTAACAATTCTAAACCAGTTCTTGTTTGTTTATTTATGATAAGAAAAATAATATATTTATTTTGTTTCAGAATTTATCAATAAGAAAATATGTTTCTACAAAATATCCCTTCTATCCCAGTTTAAAATACTTATGATTAGAATGGGAAGAGACACAAAGTCATTGAATTTAAGCAACAATAGTTTAAGGTAACATTATCTATTTGGCTTCTACAATTTTTTAGATAGTAAAGTATGTATTTATCATTTTTTTAGCACTATAATTGAGTCGACAATTTCAAACGTGGAAGTCTGCGCTTGTTTTCAAAGCGGATTTCCGCCTTTGAAATTAATTGACTCAATTATGGTGAATAGACAATAAAAAATAAACCCTTTGATGTTGAGTTTAAACGCAATGCAATAAAACAACTTAGAGCCTTTAAATTATCAAAGACAAATTTTATGTTGTTATAAGAACTCATGGGAGAAAAATAGGGAGGCCTATACCTAGCAGTGGGTGATACCAGGCTGAAATGATAATGATAAGAATTCATCATTAGCTTATCTCAGTCCACTACTGGATTAGTCTCTCCTATGGAGTGCCTCTCAAATATTATTCATTCTTGGTTATTAAATAATAAATATAGATTAAAATATATTAAATCAACATTTTTTATTATAATATGATAAATAAATTATGATTTTTTTCCAGTCAAGTACCATTTGAAGTCTTAAACTTTTTCATCAAAGCTGATTTGACTGCTGTGAATCTGAGCAACAATAATGTAAGAAAAAATATTTGTTATCTAATATAATATGGTATTTGTGTTCTCCCATTATGTACTTTAATATTATTTTATATATTTCAGATACCATCGGTTTCAGAATTGTTAAGAGTAAGCAGTAAAATAGAGAAGTTATATTTAGAAGGCAATCCATTGTGTGAGGACATTGATGCTGTGTCTTATGTGAAGACTGTAACTATGAAATTCCCTAGATTGACTGAACTTGTAAGTTTAATATGGTTATTACTTAAAACCCTACAGACTTATTCTTTTGAATTATACCCATGTATGGAACCCATAAAGAGATGGCATTTTCGGCCTAGTTATTTTGAGGCACCAGTGACTAAAACTGTGTGATGTCTGATAGACACTTGATTCACTGTCACATGTTTTTTTTGATCATATGGCCAACTGAAGTGTTATACAATAGTGTCTGAGTACAGGCCCTCTTACCATGAACTCTTAAAGCAAAACCGAAAGGAAGCGAGACAGTCACGTGCAATGTAGTGCGGCGTCTCACTTCCACAACGAAACATGTCCTGCTTCAAGAATTCATGGTAAAGGGGTTGAAGTGATGATAACTAACGTTACTCTTACAGGATGGAATACAACTAAATCAGCATGGTGTAGTATTATTCCCATTCTTCAGAAATTATTTGATTACTCCAGATAGGAAAACGAAAATGGTTGTGGAGAAATTCGTGACGTTATATTTCTCACATTATGATCAACCTCCGAAGATGCGCAGAAAGAAAATTGAATTACTTTATGACGCTAAAGCGGTTTTGACGATTTGTTGCGATTTTTCAGGTAAATATGAATTCTCGAATTCTACTATTTTAGTAGAATTTTGACGATATGTAAATATTCATACTGAGTCAAATTCTTTTGGCGTTACGTGTTATGTTTCATGGATTATGTTATTTTAAGGGATCCATGGCACAGAACAAATTCCTGGTGTGGTTTTTTAATATCCTTAATATCATTTAAATTAATTGACTTCTTAAAGGGTAGATTTTCCTCGAAGTAATAACAATTTTCATAAATGTTCTTATAGATAAACTAAAAATATTCCAGGCATATTCTTACATTCACATACATACATCAATAAATAAATCTGGCAATTTTAAAACAATCTTACTAACGTTAACAATGAATTTTAATGTTTTAGAGGCAGAAATGTCAGTGCTTTCGTATACAAAAGCGTCGCGGAACATACTGAGCCAGCCGAAAAAGCAATTTGAGTTTAACACTAAAACATATACTTCGAGACAGGGAATATCGAACATCTTGTCAACATTCCCTGAAACCGTTCACGATCGGAGCACGTTCACTGTGGACGTACTTCAGCATGACGTAAGTTAATTTATACCAGACTAGCTAGTAGTTCCATCTTAAGGCTTTAATCGAGTAGAAAATGTAACCCTTTCAATGTCTAGTGTACCGCATATGGTACACACTGATTGTTTACTATTGTGTTCACTTAACAGACCGTGAATATGTTAAAGGTGTCTTTTTCAGGATACCTGAATATACTAACATTTAAACTATCATGTTGCATGATTATAATAAAATTAAATTTCAACACGGGAATTAATGCGAACAGAAGATTTTTTTTTGGCTTGACGTCTCGACCGAGTTGCACGTGCCGTGGTCGCAAGTAGCAACTGGTGTTCTAATTTAATTTTACCTAAATATATCCTTCTCTAAAGTGTGCTTTATATAATTTAAATAAAATCGGGTCAGTGCTATAATTTATTTTTTACCCCTATGACGCTTGTTTGCTGTTTTGAAAACCAGTTTTTAATAACGCGACATTATCTTTCCAGAAAAAATCGCTACACCTAGTAATTGATGGTATATTCAGGGACAAAGGCGAGGAACTGTACTACCAATTCAGAAGAACATTTATATTCAGTATATACACAATACGAGATAACTCTGTGTATCATATAACAAATGAAATGTTTAACTTGAGACACGCGACCAACGACCAGATTGATAATACCTTTCGGGTAAAACATTTTTTATTATATTTAAACTATAACTTAGAATTTGTCTTAATAATAAGTGTATGATTGTATTAATTCTAACATGAGATTAACAAAAAAGATTTTACTTTGTTAGATACTAGTAATAATTTGCATAATAATTATTAATCTATACATATATCATGCATCATATAAAGCCACTGAACAGACTGCTATAAAAATGTAATTAAATAACTTAAAAACATAACATAACATCGAGCCTAAATTCCCCGAAGGCAGAAACAAAAGACACCAGTACAACCACACTTCGCCAGTTATGTTATAGGTCCCAACGTTATAGTGCCATCAACCGGGCACAAATCCAGACTCCGTGCTGCTACTGAGAATGACTTAAAGGAAAACCCCAGTATCAATTTGCCAAACCTGGGATTCAAACCCAGGACCTGATGCTCAGCAGTCGCGTCTAGCGACCACAAGACTAATGAAGCAGACTAATAACTTATAAAATATTATTTTAGAATCCTGTAAAAAACATGAATTCATTGACACTGATTAATCCATCGCCTGAAGAAAGTGAAGCACTAATCAAAGCATTTCAACATCTGACTCAGCTAAAAAGACCAGAGGTTGAATTGTAAGTATCATTGTTTACAAACAAAGCCCTATTTTATTGGTAAAATTCTAAAAAAATAACTAGTTTATATAAAGTTACAATATATTTTTCGCGAATGAATTTTCATGAATTAGTATAAGTTACCTTGACCTATTAGATAATCATTTCATCTTCCGTAACTCTCATGCGCATAGTGCTGCTTATATAAATATTAAGAATTTATAAGGAAATCGATAAGATATGCATTTTTATTTTGTTTCAGGCGGCTAAAATATAGCAGCTGGGACATCAGGGATGCCTTGAAATGCTTTATGATGGATACAAGAGATAAAAAAATACCAAATGAGTTATTTATGGAAGAGGATTCTAATTCTTCGTCGTTGCTCGATGAAATTGACTACTAAATTAATTATTGATAAGATAGTTAATAAACTGTATTTATAAGGCTCGAATGTTTTATTTAGTAGAATTTGGCTAGTCCGTTATAATATTGATACTTGCACAATGCAGATTTCCGGTATATTATGTTACTGAAGGCTTTTTTTAATGTCGACCTGAACTTCTGAAGGTATAATACCATTGCACCAGTCGGATACGGTAGGTACCTATTTAAATAAAAATAAATATGTTTCAGCGACTATAAGATCTTTATTTAGTTAAGACACTTGCCTTTTGATTATATTTACCTAATTCTAATTATATAACCATCCAATACCCACCCGTTATATTCCAGCATAGATTAAAGAATATAGTTTCGTAAAACATTTTTATGAAATAGGTAGAATTCTTAATTAGGCATCTGGCAACCCAATTGTCAATTTAATTTCCTTGTCACCTGTCACTGTCAGAGGCCACAACGAAATATTGATTTTATTTACTTGTAACTTTGTATTTAATGTACACAGCATAGTATGTCCAACAGTTCTATGAGTCAAGGTTCCAACATGCCTACCATTGGTTCAATTAATCAAGGTGCAATACAGTATGTGAACAATCCCCTACAGAGTCCTCAGTTGCAAGCCAGCTCTCTACAGGGTTCTCCATCGCAGCACAGTCCGATGGGCACCCAATCTCAAGTGGCTAAAGCCAGCCAGGGTGGTGGAGGAGACCAGACTTCACAGGTTAGCTGATTATACACACATCTTATAGGTAGGACATTGGATTTTTAGTCGAACTTCCTTGCTTAAGAAGTTCGTTAAAATTGCCACTTCATCGTAGGGTTTCTAGATCAGATACATATGCTCCAATGCACATGATCTGCGAAACATATGGTATTAATACTTGTTTTGATGACACTTTATCTAAGATCATCTATTGTCATGTTTTTTAATTATGTAAACAACTTATTTTATATATTTTAGTAGAATAATTGTAATCCAACTTTTTTTTGTTCCAGCTGTTAAGCCGGCCCCGTGTACAAGAGCTGGTCCGTGAAGTGGACCCCACTGTTCAGCTGGATGAGGAGGTGGAAGAAATGCTGCTGCAGCTGGCTGATGACTTCATAGACACAGCTCTCAACGCATCCTGCGCAGTGGCCAAGCATAGACATGTACCTAACGTGGAGTTGAGAGATGTACAAATGCATTTAGGTACTATTTTAAACCCTAATTTTCACCTCCGTAAACAATCTAGTTAACTCCTTACTATTTGCTTTTTTTACTTGACAATAGGCATAGGCCCTCACTTCTCAGATTCCTAACTTTACTCAGAGACGTTTCTGGTAATGTTTTTCCTGTGAATGTCTCAATCATCACCATGTTTATAGCACTTATGAAATATGTGCCATATAAGTTGAAAATAGGGCTATTGCACTGGTGATGCGCAAAATAACAGCATGCCATATTTATTTAATCATTATACTTACCCATTTCTGACTGGTTGACTTGACTAGCCTGTTGGTCTAGTGGCCAGTGACTCTCACTGCTAGTACTGGATGTTCGTTTATGTGGGTTCGATTCCCACCCAGGACAAATCTTTGTGTGATGTATATAATTGTAATTTGTTCTGTGTCTGGGTGTATTTATATATGTATGTATTTAGGAATATATAAGTATGTTTATCAGTTGTCTGGTTGCCATAATACAGGCTCTGCCTAATTTGGGATCAGATGACACTGTGTTAACTGTCTCAAGATATTATTATTTCTTGGTTAATTAATGTTTGTTAATTCTTACTTTGTTAAGTGAAAGTAGATATGCAAATAGTAGATTTAACTGTGGTAAAAATAAAAAATAATATGGATTTAGTCGCGTTGTTTTTTTTATGATAATTCCAAGTTTCGAATCCTTTTCAGAACTTAGTCATGGGCAAAGTAATGTGGTGTATGTGTGTATGTTACTAACCACTTACATTTAGTTCATCAACAATCTGATATAAACATAACACTATCTTCAGGTATAGCAGAATTTATAATAAATACCACCATCCGGTAGATTCAGCCATCTTCAGGAAAATTTTTAATTTCTATATCATTCTAGAAAGGAGTTGAGTTTCTTTGGCAGGGATTTGTGGTCACAATTTTATATTTTGCTAGGCCTTATTCCCTAGCATTATCTGAGATTCTAGACTAGCCTCTATAAGGCTGCTATTCATGTGGTTTCTCCATTTTCCCTAGTTTGGGTGGAGGGTGGTAGATTTTTTTCCTGGGTTTTCACCTTCCCACTTCTAATTTAACTTTTTTTTTCATTTATCCTTTTCTAGAACGCCAATGGAATATGTGGATCCCTGGATTTGGTAATGATGAGCTTCGGCCGTACAAGCGCGCGGCCGTCACCGAGGCGCACCGACAACGAATGGCGCTTATCCGCAAAACTATCAAGAAGTACTAGGCGTAGTATAACTGGCCTGCTCACTTTAGGTCTAGGATCAGTTTGTGACGTCATTTGTGAAGAAGTGGCCCAGAAGTAGCGACTGTCAGATTCAAAAATGACGTCATTTTGACGTCACTGGGCAGGTTTTCTAGTAAGCAGGTTTCGTTTCATTAGGACAGTTTTTATTCTCAATGTATGGTATAAGTTAGGTTAAGCTACTAAATTAAACATATTTTTAAATAAAGAATTTTGTGATTATTTTTTGTATTGTTATTTATTATAACCGGGGCCAATACTCGTGGCAATGATTGTGAGTTAACAGTCTTCTGGAATAAACCACTAGTGGCCACAATTTCTTAGCAGTGACAGCATTCAATAAGAACGTTGATTCTTTAGAAAATATCTATTACTGTCGTCTTTGTCCAATTAAGACGTCATCAATCATCCAGGAAGCGCTATAACCACGTAATTATAAAGCGATGTAGCACGCAACATTCTGCTTCAATTGAAAAACGTAACTAATTTATTGTTGGAAAACAACTTCGTGGCTGTATTGTCAACAAATAAGTAAAACTAACTGCGTTAAGTCACGATTTATTCAAATGACGACGATGAAATGTAAATTGGCGATGCAATCATCAACACAAGTGCAAACAAATTACATTAAAATCACATAAAGTGTACTAAGTACAAAACTTAGTCAATTACATGGTCATTTAGGTAAAAATACTTAGTGTACAATACTGGTTCAAACACAACAATCACAGAATTTAAATGGTGTACAATTGTACACAGATGCGGTGTACAATTGTACACTGATGCGCAGTACAATAATTTTACGCACACAAATTAAGTACAAATATACAGGGGCTGTTAAAAATGGTGGAAGCCACATCACACACCAAAATATTTGTGAATTCCATCCATCATAATTTCTATCTTCAGTCAAAGTGTAATAATTATTATTTTCTCATTTTATACCTTTTGGCTTTAACACAATTCTAACAACCCCGTACACTGGAATGTATTAATACTAGTATCAATACTATTAGGCAATATGTAATTTAGTTCGGCTAATTCCAAAATTGCTAAAGTAAAAAAAAATGTTAAAGTCTAAAGAGGCAAACGATTTGTTCTGCTTATCTAAGTTACATCTACGTCATGGCTAAGCCATAATTACTTGTGAACAAAGAATCGGCGAATAGCTGGTTATTGGGGCCCATACATGAAACCTCTAGATTAGTTTTTTACTACATTACATTATTTACCTACACTTTTGTAAGATCATCACAAAACTGAAAACTATTACTCTTCATATTAATTACTAAGTATCATTAAAACACACAAACAATAATCTAAAAAGATAATCTACATAGATTTATAATTAAATTATTATCGTCGCAACGCAATTAGATATCAAAATGTCAATTAAAATTTAAGTGCTTATTACTAAAAATTAAAATAAATTTTGTATCGCAAAAGGAGCTACACATTTAAAACTAAGGCAAATTACATTTCGTTAATAAATGAATAATTAGTGCTTCCATGTCTAGGCAAAACAGTGTTTCAAATATCCCCAGTCTATAAGTACCTACATGTCTTAATACCGACACACTACGAGCAGAAAACACTAAACACGCCTACTAGAATCAGTTCAATAAGTGCCCCTTATAAATAAACTAAACACCAACTTTATTCTTAGAAATTAACCGTATCGACCTGATACGCGTGTGACAAGACCTTGGAAGAACGTCCTTGGTACGTTATGCCAAAGTCACTGCGACACAAACATACGAACTACATTTGGTATAACATTAGGAATTTAAACAAACTTATTTTAAGTTGACTCAACCAATTTTGTCTTTTATTCCGTAAGCAATTAGGCATAAGGAATTTAAGTTAAAGTTAAGCTTTCTATGCAAAAAAATATCTCATCTCCCTCGTTGTGTTTGTATGTTTGTTAGCTCTTCACGTTCAAATGGCTAGAACCGATTTCGATGAAATTTCATATGGAGGTAGCTGACACCCTGGTTTATCTCAAAAAAATGTAGCGGGTAACACCGCGGAGCGTAGCCAGTTAACAATACGTGTAAGCTTCAGCTGTCAATAATGTCTTATCGCATATGCAATAGGAGTCAAACTGGCTTAACTGGACTGTATAATAAAGTTGTTTAAATACTAATGTTCTGTCAAATGTACCGATATTCTAGTGCTTCAAGCAACATGTATGGGTCCAAGCGTGCGACGCGCAGTGATCTACACTTTACATGCGGTGTCCTGCTTGCCGGGGATGTAGAGGTGATCAGACGGATCCACCTTCTGCCAGTGAAGGGACTTGGACTTGATAGCCACTGGCTCCTGTAAAGAAAACAAAAGATAAATAAATAAATAGGTATTTACTATAACTTTCAAGAATACAATTACAATATATTTATATTATAACAGTTGGAGGAGGAGATGATTTAAGTACCTATTAGCCTTGTTTAGCTGTCTCTTATTTTTAGACGAGGATTAACCCTCTTACTTAACACATGTAAGTCTATTGTCATCTCTATTCTTTGACATGCAAACGACAGTGACAGGTATAATGTAATCAATTGTTTTATAAGGGGGTGAAGGTTTGGCTAGTAAGCAATTTCGAAATTAGATCGTGAGAACAATAGTTAACAAATAGGCAATATTTTAATATATAATTTCGATTAATATTTGAGCCCAAGTGATGCCTACTGTCACTTACTTACGATTGCAAATTAGTTACTAACGTAGGTATGTATACACTATAAAAAACAATAGTACAGAGGAAGATGGACGTAAGTCACGACTTTTTTATAAAATTTATTTTTATGTTTGTAAACTTTACAGCAATTCAAAGTACATCATTAAATAGGAATGTACACAAGTAGGTACAGATTCTTAAGACGGTTTATTGTTAACAATTATAAATTACCTACAGTCTACACATACCATTCAAGCTAATAATTTTGTAATTTTACATTCATTTAATTAAATCTTCATAAGAAATAATGTTGTTCAAGTCTATAAAGTATAACGTATGCACATTGGTATACCTATTAGATGCCAAATGAGAAAACTATGTATAATATTTAAGACCTTGATACCTCTATGCTCATAAAACAACTACTACCATTACTAATATGGCCTCATAACAGTAATCGCCGACTGACAACTCATCCGCGTGTGTACAGATAAAACTTGTAATACACATTGCGCAACTTAGTTGACACTATGATACATGTAACATGGACATAGCAAACCTTGGTCACTGTAGATAACAGTCATAACAAAACATAGAACTACATTGTTTAAATATAAGTCAATAACTTATTAATTCATTTTATAGTAACTATGAAATTGAGTTAAATTCATTTGAAACAAACAAAGTCGAAAGGACCCCTCTAAATTGACCACACATGTATTCGGTTCCATGGTGTAATGGTTAGCACTCTGGACTTTGAATCCAGCGATCCGAGTTCAAATCTCGGTGGAACCTATCACTTTTTGTAAGTTGTTTTCGAAGTTTCTTATCAATATTACAACGGCTAGTAAATTATTCAAAGATTCGATCATAAATAATGCTGTGACTGATTTTTAATACAAATATAATGAAATATTTTATATTATTGGAGTAGGGATCATTTTATTTGAACAACTTGGTCGATTAGACGCTGTGGATATATTATTCCGCATTATTATAAGTTTTGTTTAATAGCATTTTGTCAAGCTTATTTTCAACTAACAGAAGCTAGTCAAATGAACATAGATAATAGAAAATCTCGTGTTTTTTAATGCGTGTTACATTAAAAAACAGGAGATTTGATTCTATTTTTCTAACATAGATAAAATAAGAAATTACGTCTGCTTTTCAGATGAAGATTACCAGTACTTAAAAGAAACAAATCATTATTGCAAGACAAGTGTTGCAACATGCGAGCGAGCGAATCGTTTGAATTATAACCAGCGAGCATTATCCTTTATCGATTAAACTGACGTAAATACATTAAGGAATTCAAGTCGATATTCGTGAGTGGTCGATTAACGATGAGTAAAGTAAAATATAGGTTCCTTATACAATTCTTAGTAATCTGGGTTTTCCCTGAATTAGTTTACAAACTGCATCTACCTATTTGAAGCTCAAAGGTTTATTTTCCTTTATGAGTTATAGAAAACATGAACTTATGTAGTTTCCTTCACATTAGCGTCAGTAATGATTATTTAGAAAATTGCCTGTCTCAAAACAAAGGAGGAAGAACGAAGGGATGATTCAAGTTTCTAATGGTATGGTCAAACAAATACAACGTGTAACATGTAGATCAAGAGCCATGAGAAATGGTCACGAAATCTCTATTAGAGACTAAAGCAACGGCATAAATCAATAAAACCATCGTTAGGTACGAAGGAGTACTAGGCTAGGTATAATTGCGCATGACGGCGATATAGACGGGTCAAAATACAAGCTTGAAGCAAGGTGAGGATAAAATCGATACTTTACGCGCTCTAGTATGAAACTGGTCCTACGTAACTGAGTTTATAAACACGATGTTTTTGTGGTTCTTGTTAGATGTTGTATTCTGCCAATATTTTGCCGAATACTGCGCATAAAATAAGGATTTCGTCAGAGTAGAAGCTTAAGGATACAAGAACAAATATGTTGATTTGAACGAATCATTATTTATATTCAAAGTATTGCGTATTGGGTATAAAATTAAAAGTCTACATCAAACTATATCTGTTAAATTAAATACATTGCGTAGGTACTACAATAATATTGATTAGCGCACCACGTGTCGTATTGTTAGTGCCATTATTTTTATATTTAAATCAAACCAGTCAGCCAAACTTCCTAATTGATGAACCTCATTAAATTCAATACAGGTTGGCGATCGCATATACATAGAATGGCAATCGGCCAATCATCGCTTTCGCATCGAGACACACCTCTCGTAAACTCAAATATAAATGGACATTTCAAATCACCGAATTACTTTACCATTGCGTCATGACTAAGAGCTAGTAGTTTCAAACTAGGGCAGTAGAGTTTTGTGGCGTATTTGACGCGTACCTTTAATAATATCATGGAACAACTCACAGAGGTCATCATTCCAAACTAGGCAGACCCAGTATTATGGCATCCAGTCAACTGATAAACATAGTAATTTATTCCAAAATACATACATATTAAACATAAATCACACCCATAGTGAATGATAAATGAATCCACAATTTCCTTTCTTCCATTCCCTAACGAGAGCTATAACGTGATCCAGTTTTAACAGCACCTCTTTGTCTGCGAATTCGTCTTGCGAATAATATGATGCATTTGGCACTTAACATTATTCGCAGAAGGTTTTTGTGCATTAATTACTATTTCACACAAGCGACGCCGCTGGCAACAGTAGCCAGCACTATAAATACTGAAATAGAACAATTGCACTCCAAAGAGAATAGAGTTAATTTGAATTCTGCGATATAGGAGGTTTGGTAGGTTTTGATCTTTGCGATATGTAGTACCGTCATTTGTGAAGAATTCCGTAGGTGTCAGCACTGTCAGTAGAGGACAACGAACTATCAGGTAGATAGGAGCAATGGTCACATCTATGACATCATACAAACTGCTACTATTATTTGAAACCAATCACGTGTTACCTATAATCAGCAAAAAACGAACCGGCTTTTTTAAATTTATAATAAAGGTTTTGAGTTTGGTACATTAGCCTATTTATATATCGAGTAAGTTTCCTCTATGACCGTAAAACACGGTCCCGGATTTTCCCGAACAGGAAATATATTATTGTATAAATAGCTAAAACTCTGGATGTCCTGTTTAGTATCAAAAACCGTAAAGGTTTTTTAAATAATTCCATTATCCTTATTAAGACTAATATCTAAAACAATGTATTCTGGTTTAGCAGTCAACGTGGTGAATTAGGATTTGAAAATCACTTGGAAGCTGTGGCTTTGAAATATTATGATATACTAGTCAATAATATTACTGAAAAACGATTGCATCTACACTACAGACTTGACTGGATTAAAACTCTTTAGTATCACTTCCCTATCTTTCACTACACTGCCATATAGATAAACCATCGTATTTCAAAAAGAATAATTATCGCAATTATTATTACGGTATCCATCGGGTAGCTATTAAAAGGACACCTGGGACGCAGCTTGCGTTCAAAAATAAAACCTGTTAACACGAACGAGAGCAAAGAACTCTTATGACAAAAAACGTAATAGACGCGGTCGTATTCCGTAGTCGTCTCAAGGGCACTGTTTATATATTAAACATACCTAGTTATTATGACGTTTTGATGAACATTGTGCGATCGTAATTTAAATAAAGGTGACTTTAGTCATTTAAATTTATTGTGATTTTCGTTTTTGTTAATAACAATACAAAATTAGAATCGGTGAGGATACCAATATCTACTAAGATATTAACCAATATAATTTTGAATGGTTTTCATAAACTAAAACTAATAACAAGTAAACGATAAAACTACACAAAGCTTTGCCTTCAACATAAGTATCTACCTAAATAACAGATTATTTTCATATCTTGAAATCAGATTTGGGTACTTACAATTGAATATTACTAATACCGTCTGTCGATACCAGTGCTGCGTAAATTCAACTTATTGACAAACAGATCGTACGTTTCCTTTATCGCATAATCGTATGAAAATGGATAACGGCCTTCTGAAGCTATTGCGTTATAAAACAGCATATATTATGGAGTTAGGAACAATAAAATATAAATAAATTGAGCAATCACTACAGAAATTTATTGGATATAGTATTAGAGTATTTGATTTCAATAATACTGACGAATCCAATGATAAATGTAAGAGATAATGTTATCATGTTGATTTGTTGGCTGGTTTCTTAGACGTAGCTTAAATAAAACAGCATCAAACATTCAACAACAATTTTCAATACCCATGTGAGGCTACTTGCTGTACAAAACAGCTTTTTAGGCTTGTTTATAAGAGCTTCCAGATAAAAAGAACCACAAAAAGTGAAATTGTATAAACAGCCAATACAATGAATAAACTTCCTTATACGTAATCAACACAAGAAATGTCGCAACCACCAAGTTACCAACGGCAACAGCCTATTGACACAATACTAGGTCAACAAACAGGTAAACTTCCGCGAAATTTTAACTCAATTGTTGAAATTTTGCCCTTTCTGAAACCTCATAATTTCAATAACTTCGGCAACCTTTTATAAAACAAAATCTCTGCTGCCATGTGAATTCTTGGAGATATGTCGTCAACTCGTGGGCTACTTGCCAACGGCTTCAAAGTAAGCATCAATTATCTTTAGACGACTTGCAGATATCCATAAATTAAGAATTATTAAAGCCAAGTTTTGTTAATATTGAATAAACCGATCAATGGATTTCGTTGTGGAATCTACCAAGTAACGAAATGTTTGAAATATGACAACAATGGACTCGTGACATGATGTTTTAAGTTTGATTATCGACAAGCAGATTATAACAGCACTGCTAGACATAATATATTGGGGAATGCAACACACAATGCCAATATTGGCCGGATCACGGATGTTTGAGTAAGCAACTGCTAAAAACCAACATAAAAGTAATGGATCCATGGATAACATTTACATTTTTAATGGTGAGCAGTTTTCAAACAATGACCTACATACAGTCAGCATGAAATCCACACAAGAGTTAGATTAAGACTATCAATACAAATTGCATTCGCTTTTATGTTTCACACCACTTACGATTTAAATTTAATCCAGATTATAGTGTATTGGAACAGACACCTGAAAAGGAACAGAGAAAATGTAAAAGCAATATCTTCATATTCAATTCCATTTGAATCCGTATTGAAGTGTGTACGGGAGAAATTCGCGGAAATATTTGAAGACTTTGGTTTAGCAAGAGATAACAGGAAGAATGTATGTGAGTGCATGTACATACGTAATTTGCCAGTAAAGAACCTACGCTATCTTTGAATGATATTAATCATTCTGTAGACTAGAGATAAGATCAAATCGATTGTTCGAGTAAGAACTGATTATGCGGAAAATCAAACAATAGCTGTAAGGTCATCGAGGTTTGTTTGTTGCGTTGTGCATGTTTTTCCTTATAAATTGAGTGCGACGTAAGAACACTCTACACAAGTAGTAAACGTAGATATTTTTCAAGAAGCAGACATCTTTCTCATTTGACTGATTGTTTTAAGTCACGCAATGTTACTTACAGGATTTCACTAAGTACCTACTAAACCCTTCAACAAAAAGGCATTAATACCGTGAATCTTTGAAATAGGTTAGCATTTTAGGTCATTTGTAAAATACTTTATTTTATAACAATTTCATAGTTATGTATGAGAAACTGCTGCGAGAGTTCAAACAACATTCTGTTCAGTAACACAGACCGCATGTCTGTAGTGACGTCATTCATCGTGTAGTATCTGGGTCACGTTTGACTGGAAAATAAATCGTTGGTTCCGATATTCTGTTAAACATAGTACGTTTTTGTAAGTAATCCATGAAATTCCAATGTTAAACCAATACGATGGAATCGTATCGTAAAGTAATGGTCCTAAAATGTAACCTTGGGTAAGCCATAAGAAAAATCAGTTGATAGAGCGCTAATAACACTCGCCTTCTACGGTAGGTATAAAATCCAACATTACCTACGAATGTTCGTCAACAGATCACGATAGATTTGAATATAGCATTTCTAGATTAATATCTATTTGATAACAGATTAAGATTCAATTAGGATTCCTAAAGGGCGCTGCTTAGCTATGAACCTAGTCTAGATTATTCTGAGACTTATGGAAAATCTTTTCCACTTTCATAACCATTTTACGCAAACCTAAAAAGGTTTTAAGGAATGCGTGCTGTATAAGATTACTGTCAAAAGGTTATACATGGGTTGAAAAAAGGGGTAATATTCAATCTGTCAAAAGCCTTACCTAAAACCAGATTACAGCAAAGGAAAAAAGAAGAGAAGAATAAAAAAAACTATCAATAAATATTTTTGCAGCTAGTAATCGTAAGTGTGAACTTGCTAGTCATGAGTGTCTACAATTAACGTAGTTATCTGTGTCTTAGCGTGTAGAGTGCTTAGTGATGAAACACAGATAAGACGAGAATTTCTAAGTGTGTCACCCAGGTATGACACATCCCTTTTAGTATGAGGATGAAGTAAATTAACTTTATTACTGCAAGATACTATATATCACTACGAAGATTAATTGACTGTAAGTGTCTAATAAGGTAAACAATCTTAAAATTTAGTTCATGTATTGCCTTAGTTAAAATTGTAATTGATATGGATATAATAATTTGTCAAGTCAATACTAATTACCTAATTTTAACGCACCAATTTGCATTAAAACATGAATTATTGTTTGCCATTTTGGAGATTTTTTAGGAAACTGACTACAGTAAAAAAGATTCAGCAGCAGTTTAGTTCTATATCGTAATATTGTAACCAAACGACTAAGTCTACATCTTCACGCCCTATAGACAAAGCAAAACAATACAGCAGCTGCTTATTATTCTAAACCAGTCGTAATATTCAGCCACAAGGAACTTGTTGTATTATTGTACTCAAACCAAAAGGCCTTGCAGCAGCTCATTTTAATGCATCTTTATACTTAAGTACTGTATAAAACGTAACTGTGGTTTATTTACCTGAACTCAAGGCTATATATACTTGACACATAATTTAGTTCCGTTGTAATTATTCAGAATTTAAAACCATAACAAAATGATATACAGTCTTCCGCTCGATATCTGGCCTAGAATTGACTACCACATTTCCTCGCGTTGGTGTCATAATAGGCGCCTAAGGGAAAATCCAGAAAATGGGCAGCAGCGTCCGCTGTAACTTTACTACCAATACTGCGATCTCGAAGCCGCTAGCCAAACGTGGGGATTACGTCAACCCAGCCCTTAGTTAAGGGGGAGTCCTTTGTTCAATAGTTGACGTCTTCCGGCTGATAATGATACAGTCTTTGCCCTTACATCGTTAATATCATAAGCTAGTATAAATTTTACCCTTACCTTAGCCATAAGTTTTCCATCGTCTCCAATAAGGAACTCCTCTAAGCCAAACACAAGAGGTGATGCTGTTCCAAGATGGAATATCCTGGATGACGTGCCCCTAGTCACTCTGAACTCAATTGTTTTCGCCATGAGTACGTTCGTGATCATGTATACCGATTTCTTGCCTTTAAGATCTGAAACAATAGTTCATAATTAGCTTATTAATAAGGTAGAACTAGAAGAGAGGATCAAAAAGCTTTCAAGGTGAAGTAAAGATCAATTACTTTACCAATAAGTGGTACTTGCGAAAGAAAACTTACAAAAAAACACAGCTTTGGTAAAGTCCGCGATTACCTCATAGGCTAAATCACTAAACTATCATTTGAAACAGTAGTTTCCTGACATACACCTTACTAGAAAACTAGAATACC
Organism: Abrostola triplasia; assembly: GCA_946251915.1. NCBI lineage: Eukaryota > Metazoa > Arthropoda > Insecta > Lepidoptera > Noctuidae > Abrostola > Abrostola triplasia. Next base: position 6,970,309 of record OX276439.1, read on the forward strand.
TGCTCTATCGATACAGTCCGTATATATACGTAGAATATTATCTGGATGAAGAATTAATGAAAAAATTCATCAGCATCAAGGTTTATAATTTGCATTAAAATGCTTTCTTTGTTGCCAAAATCAAACGCACAAAGTTACTAAAGCTTTTTAATCTAGTTTAAGATTAGATTTATAAAACCGTCTTAAGGCAAGATTAAAGAATCATTTTACTTATTAACTAAGCCAATTTCTTATTCAAAGGAAAGGAGGTTTTATTTTCATATAAAAGGAGAATCTTCTAGAAACAAAATCAACATCACAATTCATTACATAAGTTGCTATAAAATGCTCTTTACTAAAAGCCTCTTACTTCGTAACAGTCAAAGAACCATTTTGATCTAAAATTTCTTTGGGTGAAACCTCATTTTCTGTATTTTCTTTTGAGGTTCAATAAAATAAAATATATTTAATTACGAACTGTAATACATAGATCCTTAGAAATCAATTTGTAAAGGTTGTCTTGCCTCGTTTCAAACACGTAGGAGGTAATACCCAACCCCTAAGTATTATAAGACTCGACAGATTTGTCTTTTGCAGAACTTTAATTAGCCAAATAGGATCATTAGAAGGGACTTCTCGGGCCATCTCTACATCTTCGATCTTATCGATATTAGTGTGGCGATTAAGATAAAAAAAACTTGTAAAGTCGATAATTTGTCATTAATGTCACCTACCTTTGTTGTTTTCAACGTCCAAGTATATGTTGTTGACTAAATCCCTTCCCTTTGGGACGGTGGTCCTCGAAAAGTTCACCATGATCACTCTCACTTTGTTTTTGATAGATTCGTCCTGCAGTGTGATCTGCAAATAAAGAACGTTGTTAAAACCAAGCGATTGATTAAGATTCGACTATATTTAGAACGATGTTTTTGCCTTATTAGGTAAATAAGACTATTGAGTATTGGATTGGGTCAATGATAGGGTTCTGTTTATTCAGCTGTAAAGGTTTTTCATGTGAAATTAGTTCTTATATACACATATAGAGAGACGTATTTCGATCCTCTTAACCGAAATTACTTAAAGGCTTACTGTAAGAGATCGCACTCAATTCCGAGTTAATTAGGCTCACCTCTGTACATCTAATTTCATATGTAATCATAGTTTTGTGTACAATAAAGAATAGAGAGTAAACTATATTCTAACCGCAATAGACTTGGACGGAAACTCTTCTAGAAAAAAAGTAAAGGCATTCTAATGCATATACCTAAAAATAAACAGAAGACTGGCCAGTATTTGTAAGTTTACTCGTGAAAAATTCTAGTAAACGATTAGTATATTATTCAGAGTACTCTATTATAAACAACTTGTTAAACACTGTTTAAAAATAAAAGATTTGTTATAGATGAGTAACATGGAACAGTATTCGTATCTTGTTCCGGTCACATCGGTGGGAATCGATAGAAAAAAGACGTTTTCGCGTCAGTAAATGACACATAAAGAAGATATAAGTACTAATAGAATAATATTTACGCGAAATATACATCACACTAATATTATAAAGGCGAAAGCTGAGCTTTTGTGTGTTTGTATGTCTGTTATCTCTTCACGCTCAAAAGGCTGGACCGATTTTAATAAAATTTGGTATGGAGGTAGCTGACACCCTGGATAATCGTAGGCTAAGCTCTTTTTATCCTGATAAAATGTAGCGAGTAACACCGCGTGGTGCAGCAAGTTTTATATAAATTGATTTCAACTCTCGCCCACGGCCACAGTTCGATTCAAATTAATGCGCCGTAACAGCTAAATAATACACTTTTTACGTATTCTATCTTTTGATTTCAACAAGCCAAATCAGGGCGTTGACCTGAGATAGCTGCGTGAAGCATAACAGTAGTTAATAGTCACTGGCTTCAAGGAATGCTCAAAAATTCGTTCCATAATAGATGGATGGATGCATGAGGCACTTTTAATATTGATATCATTGTTTTTAGCTTTAGATGTGATATAAAAATTAACGAAACTAAGTAGAATCGAAACATAGTATAGAAAAAAAATTAACCTTTACAGATAATGCCAGCTATGAGACTAGGATTGATTTACCATTTATAGAGACCAGCCCCCTTACCATAAACTCTTAAAGCAGGACAGTTTGCGATGAGGAAACGGGACGCCGCTTCCACAACGTAAAATGTTCTGCTTTAAGACTTCATGGTAAGGGGGTAGTAAAATAATTTTATCACGTTCACAATCCGAAAACAGTGAAGCTATGGTGAGTCATGTGTTGTTTATGACTGCCGCCTTACTAAGCATAATTTTAATCTAGAGTTAAAGATTAATCTGTATTTTATCATAATATTTGATTTAGGTAAATCAATAACATTGAAAATATAAATCACTAGATACAGAAATTGCACCTCTATCTCTAAAAATATAAATGGTTATCTGATAAGATTAGGTTCGTGTGAATGTACTATGAACCTTTCCCCTCATAATGTTAAAAACATATACATGTGTCGACACATGGCAGATGTACTGAAATGCACATAAGTACATAATATTGTGAATTCTAAACTACTAAAAGTGAATATCATTTCAGGCGTCATTATATTATGCAATCATCAGTGAAAAAACTTATTTTGGTCAACCCTATAAAAAATAACTGCATCTGATTCAGTCGTTTACACAGAAACCAGAAAGAAAATTATGTACCATAAAACCTCTTTTGTTTTGTTTTCGTAATATATGGCTACATTGTGAAATTCCTGTCTGAAAAAAATGATACGAACCCAGCTCGAAACAGGAGCACTAAATACGGCAGGTTCTATTGTTAAAGGGAAAGAATTTTGGTTCATAACCACGATACCTTGTAAAATCATTACAATAATTCTAGGTTAATAAAATAATGCCTGTAAGAGAGGACGGGTCGTGTAACGTCTGCAATTACGACACACACTAATTAAACGGTGTATTTCCATAACCCATGCCAGAGAAATCTCGGGTTTATAATCTTGAATGCAATATTGCATTCTAAATATACTAGGTCTGTTTATCTTAAGTATATGCAATCAACTTTTATCGAAGAAGCTCTTATACGTTCTCACATAAAATACTGGGAATTGATATCCAATATCGTACTACTCTTGTGGTAGCCATATAACTGTTTATGGAACGGTTTACCACATCGTGATAGGCCGGTGAGAGGACTAGAAAGAAAAAAAGAAAGAAATAATTTATTAGTTACAAAATAGTACAATTTAGTTGTATATATTTTTTTTAGTTTCATATATTCTACCAGTTCTACACAAAAACCCTAGGATAGTTCAGAAAACTTACAGTGTAAGACCTCGAGTATTTCTGTACAGTCTATTTTATGTGTATGTATGTTATGTTATTATGCCAGACTGGCAACAAATTACCATGGTTACATAAACGGCCTGTACACTTTCTGGGAAACCATTTACAAGAGATAAGATACGACAATTATCTGAACTGAAAAACAGGATGAAGCGGGCCTGACTAATCTCACGTACGCAACTACACCCGCGCCAATATTGATTTGTATCCTAATATGTAAGATACTTTTTATTTACGGTTATCGGGCCGTAAAATTTCCCTTTATAGCATATATTTTCTTACTGAATAGAGCAACTAAGAATTGAACAACGTGTTGTTCTTCCCGTGGGTCGAGAGCGACTAAGGAAAAGTCCAGAAGATGAGCAGCAGCGTCTTCTGTAACTTCACCACCAATACTGCGATCCCCAAGCCGCTTGCTTGGCAACCCCGCCCCAACTACAAGAGGGGCTTTTGTTTAACAGTGGAGGTCTTTCGGCTGATGATGAGAGCAACTAAGGAACTTTACATTAACACTAAACCGCATCGACTATTGACCATTTTCGTTCTTCAACGAAAATCAATACAGAAAGGTCGGTTTTTACTTACCGATGAGGAAAAATATTTATTTTAAGTGATTATTCGTATGAAGCACACATAAATATAATTTACCTTGAAGTAAAGAAACAAACAACGGATGCGCATTTTGATAAGTTTTAAGGACACATTTTAAAAGAGTAGATGCACACTTTTACGTGACCCTTGTTTGTACTGAGCTTTTAATGTTAATTTAATTAGTTATGCTAATTTAGTATTAAAATACGTGGCTCGAACCGACTTTATCCGTGAAAATTCTTTGGAGTTGTCTGGGATAAAAAGCAGCCTAGTATATCCATCTCGAAGTTTCAGCAACATAATATATTTCACACCAAATATTGGGTGGTATACTGGTTCAGCCGTGAAAATATATCGGACAGTAACTAGGACTAATAAATTATGGATTAAATATACGACATGCTGAGCCAATGAACTGTAATTCACAATCCAATAAACAGAATCGCCTGTACCTCGGCAGTCTTGTTTCTATCACCTACCAGCTGGACTGGTTTATACCTCGGAAACTGCAGTACCCTATTTCTGGCAAGTACGCCAATGCGGATTTTCTTGGAATATGTAAGCTTCTGCGAATTTCGTTTGTTCAATATGTCACTTAAAGAAAGATAGACGTTTGTCATTTGTTAAATTACAGATGAATGCAATTGGTATTTTTAGTATTGCGATTTTTAAGAATTGGCGTCGGTAGGTAAACTAATCATCTACAAAGCACTCAAAGCACACGATTATTATGTATAAGTTTACTGTTTATTTTTCAATTAGAATTAATTCTAGCTGTAATTTTTACCCATAGTGATGATGCAGACTAAACAGCAAAGATTAATAAAATTGTATGTATGTCCGTATTGGCATAAACTAATATAAAATATGACATAAAAACTTGGTCAGTTAACCAGAAAGGTATCAAGGTGAATGGGTCATGGAAGTGCCAGACGTACCCTACTTAGGTATAAACACAATGTGGAGACTTCCTTCTAGCATCCCAAAAGATTCAGCTGCGGCGAAGATAATTATTGTATTGACTCGACTTGATCAATTGGATGCCTATTGAGTAGTATTGATATGTTGTATTATGTCTTCAAAAAATGTTTTTGAATACATCCATTGTATGTTGTCAAACTCAATTATTATTTGCATAACATTTGGACAGGTTAACAAAGGTTGAATGTCCAAGGCTCATATTCTCAATCATTAAAGCTTATCTTAGATTATGTTGATGATTTGTTGACTATTGCCGCAACATTATATTATAAATGTGGAGACAGAAACTATAGTTTAGTACTGTTCTAGTGTCTGATATAATAATAATGTTCTCCTGACCGAATTTCAGCCTATCTCTGCTGAGACTAGTCAACAGCGCAGGAGATGCTATAGTGCATAAGAGCAAGAACAGTATTTAGCCAGAAACCTATTTATTAGTAACATCTGACAGACAGGTTAATGACAAAAAGCCTGCTTTCCAGTGTCCTGATAGACCAGTATTAAAAATTATATTGGTATTCTAATAACAAAGGGAGGTGCTAACTCCAACCATTTTTTTAAAGCAACGTTTTAAACGGCTTTAATTTTTTTTTATTAGTTTATTGTAATTCTTGGAAGCACTGAATCTATTTTCCTTTCAAAACATGTTAAGTACTAAATATTCCTATAAACCATAATATGTTTAATTAACTTCTATTACTCAACCAGTCAGTAAAGTTGTTATTTTTAACTCTATATTAGATACTTGCAAATTGAATTACCACAATGTGAATTGTTCTTGTCTCATAATGTGAAATGTACCATACAACTCCAACTACAATAACAAATGGTACACAACACAGTGGCCTTAGTATTTTGTCATTAAAACTAATGGATTATGCATGACAGGACTGCAAATGCATAATTCAATACTTTTTAATACATTCAGTGGTCGCAAATGACATGCAACCATCAAACAACCATACTCTGGGGACTATTTTCTATGAATAATAGGTTGGTCATTAATATTTAATTTATAAAAGATACACAGACAAAAAATCAGTAGATAAACTGTGGTAATTTTTTTCTACAGTTCTGAACTTATAGGTCATCTGGTATAGAAAATAATTGACTCAGCCACACATCTAGAAAATATATTTAATTAATCTACTTGCCGAGTCTCTAATCGTTAGTAAATATTTTAGACACAAGAGTCAGGTTGTTAGAGATGATTTAAATCTGATGTATCATGAGCAATAAGTAGGGCAGTCACTTCAAGGTCGCCGACATGTTTACTGGATCCCTAAAGTAAGACAAGAAAGTTCTCCGAAACACTTAAATACTGACCTTCACGCTTTCATGGGGAAATTTAAAGTCAGCGTCTTGAAAGGCACCTTCCTCCAACCATTGTAAATATTCGGCATTGGATTTCTCTCTATTTACATTCTTTACCAGCTCGCCGAGCGGTGTAAACATTTTCCCGTTCGTTTCCTTTTCATTTGGAACGAATAAAGACGTAACTTTATACAAATCCGCTTCGGTTATATGAGGGATACACACCAACTGACTGCTGCCGATTTCAATCTCAATTTCGTCTCTAATAAAAGGCCAGGCATCTTCTAACTTGAGGGACTTTAAATTATCCAAGCTTACATCTTTACGGATTTCATGCGAGTATAGAGATTTCACAACAACTTTTAATTTTTTCGGCATTTTAAATGATTACAAACGATATTTATTTAGCAAAACACAGTGCACTCACGACAACTGTCAACGGACAACTAAAACTTTTTCTTTTTTCCTCACTGGATTTGCTTGTAGCCAAGAAAGAGATGCATGTATTAATCAATACGGCGAAGTCAAATGAGAGAGACCGAGAAAGGAATATCAGTAATACCATACTAATATATTATAATTCCCTTAAAATTAAAAATATTATTATAAAAATATATTTTGGTTATCTTCAATTTCTAATTGTCCCTAGAACATTAAAATTGCTTGACTAGAAATTTGCTTGTCAAACAATGTACGCGGAGGGCAATTTCAACACTGGGACACTTTGTGGCGACAAATGCAAGTGAGTACGGATGCTTGTTGCTGCATCAAGTATCATCAAGCATTTGAGTCAAGTAATTTTGATCGTCTAGAAGACGAAACATTAGACACAAAACAAACGGTAAAATCTGTCTACGATCATCTAAAAGCAGCATTGACCTTGAATATTTTGTTATTGGTATTTCTAAATATCCCACGCTGACTGCACATTATTTACCTTGCAGACATACTACATAGCTGAGATAGCTACAATACAACAGTTCCAGTAACAATTAAATTACCTAGAAATTCGATTATGAGCTTGTAGCGGCATCACCTAATACGTCACGCTGTTGTCACGCATAGTACACGCGATCACAGCGTTGTTTCGTGGCTTCTAGCATGCAGGATGCATGTGCGGTAACGATGCCACGCCGGTTTGGCCAAGTCAATTTGGAAATGACTTATTCGCGCCAATTTTTTGCATGGTCTGACGCAATTCAGCAAACATCTTTAGAATTACGTAGGAGACTTCCCCGAGACATGTAGTCTCGAGTTCATGAGTCATTTCTCTCATATGAATTTCTATCTCTAATTGAGTACTTATGACTGAGAATTTTCATTCACTTCTTTTAGTAATAAATACCTATAGGTAGGCTAAGGCGTCATACCGGGTACTTGGGAATACAGTGCGACTTAAAGTAGGTACTAATATTATTTAGATTCAGGCCTGTCTCGAACTCGCACAAGGGTCTGTTGTTTTAGTCAAAAATGCTTTGATAGGTAGGTACCAGGTTTAACACGCTCCTGGCGACAGGAAGAGATTTGCACTGTCTACTGTCCCTACAGAGATAGAAGTTGATAGTCACGTAGTTTATGACGTAAAATAAAACAACACACATTTGTTACAATAATTATAATACTCATAAGCTTAAAAATATTCTAAATAAGTAAATTATTAATATTACATTTTGTAATTTAATCCGTTTTAGAGAGCCCATAGAGATTTTCTATGTAAGTAAATAAATTAATTCAAGAACAAAATGGAATGTGAACAATACATTTTAAAACATTAAATCTGTTAATTGCAATATATTTTTAAAGTGTATAAATATTTATTTGATTTTATATAAAGGCAATAGTGTATTTAGCATGTTTGAAAAATCTTAAATCTATTTATATTTAGGTTAAACATTACATAGTAATAAAAAGTGCTTTTCAAATGAAAATTAAAGCATTGCTTTTGAAGCTAAGCCTCTTTACAACACAAACTCTTTGCTTTTAAAGATAGCACACATTTTGAAGCCTATCTTTAATCATTTGTTTAGAAAATTATCAATGTTTATATTTTTATGCTGAACCTCAAACATAACTTGAGAAGTAAAGTTTGTTCATAGGTATATTGTTTTATAATATTGATGAGCTTGCCACCTTTTTAAGTCTATGATGTGTCCAATATTGCTTCAGTTTTTTTTATCAGGTGGAATACATTAATTTCAGCTGCAATAAGTTTAGGGTAAGTATACAACAGGTTACATTATAATTATTTTTTTTGTGGTGGTAACTCGGTGGTTTACTTCTTATGTACATTTGGTGTGGTTGACTGGAACACTGATGATGCTGACATAAGATTTTCTATGTACTGCCCTAACACTTGGTTTTCTGAACGCAACTTTAAATTCTCTTCTTTCACTGAATCAACCCTTTGTGACAGATCTGTAAAAGATATTTAGTTTATTTACTAATAATATAAAAAAAAATACACAAAATATCACAAACCTAAAGAAATATCTGCTAATCACATAAATGATTGTCCTGTGCTGAAATCAAACCTGCACCTTTTGTGCCTCTGGGTTAATAATGTTTAAACCATTTTAACATGAACAATTTTGTCTACTACTGTATATAACTATGGTTCAAGACTAAAAGCGAAAGATAGGCATTAAATTCAAAAGCAAATGAAGTAATTATCACTATGAATTACCATCTAATGTGTTCTGTAGTTCCAAAACTTGTGATATAAGGCGTGCCTTCTCTTCCTGTTCATCAATTCCGGAATCTGGCTCAAAACTCGGAGGCCCATTGAGGCCAGGGCTTGAGGAACCACCAGTGTACGAGCTCGGTAATGAGTCCATTGAACGACCATGATCCAAATGATTGTTTTCTAATTCGTCATTTATTATCACCTGGGGATCGTCGTCTGCTAAGGGGATATTGTCGTCATTACACTTCTGCATGATTGATGACAAAATTCAGTGAACCAGACCCTTTTAAATATAATTCTTGCAGGGCGACAAATCGATTTTTCGTTTAGTTTCAGGCGTGACGTTTACACGACGTTTGTAATGTTTTGACATGACACATTTTTTTACTTTTACGGGGAGTATTTACACCAAAAGTGTAGACGTGGAATTTGTTAATGCTTTTTTATGATAAGAATGTAATAACAAGACTCAAGCACCCATAAATAACTTTTTAAACTGTTTATGTTATAGTTTAGGTTTCTGCTACATGTTTTATTAGGTTTTCATTAGCCTTATTTCCGTGTTATTATAACTTTATAGCATACTGTTTAAACGCGACTGAATATCACGTTTTGTTTAGCCTGTAAGGTTGTTATAAACACTAAGTAAATTTATATTAATTAAGGTTAGATATATTTTTTACCATTACTATTTTAACAATAAGTATTGCAAATATATAATTATCATCCATGAAAGTTTTATTCATTCGTGATAAACCTACAAAACGCAAACTAAGATTTTGTCACTGTCAAATCAAATGTCAATTTGATCATTAATTATGTGCTTGATTTAGTCTTGTACGACAGGAATGCCTGTTTTTTAATATTGTATTAAACGATTATTTATCATTTCTGCATTGTTACTGTCAGGATCCGTCGGTACAATGGCCTTAGCAATTAGAAGGTCTTCGAGTGATATTTTTGGGACAGCGAAATGGTTCATCAGAAGAGGTTAGAAAATATTTACAAGAAATAATAAAAATTAAATAATTACTATTAAAGTTATTTAAACAGAATGAAATGTATAACAATACCCTAAATCTTGTTTTCAGATTATCGCGCTTTGTCCACATTGCCAGAAAAGGCAGAGGAAGTATCCGTAAAACCAAGAGACAAACTTAATCAAGAGGTAAAATTCAGTCGACTCAAAGCTAATGCTCGCAACCCGAACTTAGCAAACAGAATAGTGTACCCCGAATTTCTGCCTGACCCCAACCCTAAATGGAGAAACAGCCTTCGCGAGAAGCTTGAAAGAGCTGATATGCTTAAAAGGCGTAATCAGATTGACATCCCAGAATTTTACGTTGGTAAGTCAAACTTTTGGATTATTAACAATACATTATGCAGTGCATTAATGCGGTTTCAGAAGAAGAAGCTATGCACTTTGTTTGGCACCAACGTAACATAAAAGATCTTAACTTTAAGATCAGAAGTATTATCTTCTGGTATCTAGGTCAATAATATCTTAAGATATGTAAATTTTAGTATATTGTGTAACATTGGCATTAGAATTCCATATAAATAACACAACAAAACACATTTCATATTGCTAGACTACACCATTATGATGACAAATGAATATCAAAATATTATAGCTTTAAATCTAATTTGTTTACAATCCATTTTCAGGTTCCATTCTATCAGTCACCATAGCCGACCCACATTCTCAGGGCAAGACTAACAAGTTTGTTGGCATCTGTATTGAAAGGAAGGGGTGTGGACTTAGGGCAGAGTTTACTTTGAGGAATGTTGTTGATCATCAGGGTGTTGAGGTACTTATAACAACTAATATAATAAATAATACTAGTATCTAAGTGGTTCTCTGCTATGGGGAGCACTTGAAAAGCTTTCATGATTGATACCCAAGGATGCAACAAGCATCTGGGCAAGCAGCCTGACTACTGGAGTACTCTTCACTCCAAGAAACAGGTTGCATACCTAGTAGAAATCTCATGCTAATATAAATACACTATAATCCTTATTTATACCTGTTTAATCAAATTGCCTGTACACCTGGACAGCTAACTGATGTATCTGAGGCCACCATCTATGTGGCAACATACTGGGCTCTAAAAATAAAAGAGTACTGTCAACTCTAAAAGAGAAAAATCCTATTTAATTCACAATTAATACACAAAGAACATTATTTTCGTTAATTCAGTCTTAAAAGCCTGAGACATAAATTATCATTACATATTATGATGATAACATTTGAATTGATTCACATTAATTGGCTATTTCAAGTCAAAATGTACATTTAACCAAGATGACTGATGATGAGCATCAAAATCAAATTAAGTTGTATATTTCAGGTGAGGTATGACCTATATGACCCTACTGTACAAAAAATTCAAGTTTTACGCCTTGAGAAGCGACTTGATGAGAAGCTATTCTACCTGAGGGATGCCCTGCCTGAGTACAGCACCTTCCCCTTTGATATGGACCCGGAAATATTACCTGAAGGAACTCCAGTACCAGTCAATCCTGTTCAGGTAATGGCAAATATTATGAGTAAAAATAACACAGCTACTTTGACCATAGACTCTACAATATTGTTGCCAGTCTTGCTTACTCTCATGCAGACAAATCATAAGCAAATGAGAAGACGCTACATTGTGAAGACTCCACTTAACTTACCTATATGTTGTATTTACATAGCCACTACTGAATGAATGGACAACTTTTAGTTTCAGTATAGGAAATTTGTATTTATTACTAAGAGGCTTAAGCTGTTATTTCTAATGAAACACCTGTATTTAAGTTTATTTTTATACAATTTATTATTATTTCTCTGTTCAGGTTAAACTAAAACCAAGGCCCTGGCTGGAGCGATGGGAAAGACAGGAACTTCAAGGTGTTGCCAACATAGAAGAACATCTGAAGGAGAAAGATAGGGTACGGCGGGAATTGAGGAGTACTCCCTGGGAGAAATATGACTTAATGAAGCAGTACAGGTAAATATTTATATTTATTAAAAAAATAACTTGTTGTTCTAAATAACCATGGATAGGTCTGTGCCTCTATGAAAGGAATACCTTTTTGGTTAATAGCCATTGTGGTGTCCACAAAAAAAAAATAAAGAAACTGTTTTCTATATTTGAATTCTTTTTACCATTTATTAAATTTTAATCATACTTGTTTCCCAGGAAAACAATACCGATAGAAGATCAGAATGACATTTGGGCTGAAGTAAACTCTCAACTACAGCAACTGCAACTCACACGCAAGAAGATGTCACGCAAGCGCACTTTTAGTACGCCCAAAACACAGCTCGGATAAAGCTTTAGTCATTATGTATTATGGAATAAAAAGTAGTTATTAAATATACATTTATAAACATTGTTTTATTAAAAACACTTTTTAGGACAAAGCATCCCAATTTCACAATATAAAAAAACTTGCTATCGTAGTTCCAAAAACGACCACTGCACAGCCACTATTTCATGTTGTCAAAAGTTAACTCATGAAAATTAGAGATGGCGCTACTAGTGTAATGAAATTAAAAAGTCTGGCAATGCTTGTAAAAATTTGATTTATTTTATTAAACCCCAATAAAGTTTAGTACACGTCAGTTATTTTAAATACCTAATTTTCGTAAAGAAATGTTGAAATGTTGACAAACAAGTACAAAAGCTTGTTAGTCGTTGCGTCCTGAAGGTTGTTTGCACACACAACCTTCGAACCCCCAAGCAAAAATAGCTCTTATCTGTATTGATTTACCGATCAAAATTATTATCAAATTGTTATTGGTTGAGTTTTAACTCAGCTTGCTTGCGAGTTGTGTGCGGCGCGGGCGGTCCGCGGAGTAAAGAAGTTAGCTTTATTGTTCTTGAATTGAATGTATTTTTCTTGTACCTATTCTATGAGAATCGAATAGGAAGATCAAGTTAATTAAATAAAATTCGTGTTGTTTGTGCTAGTTCAGTGTTGTGTACCAAGTTTTGTGAACTGTTAATCGTTGGTTACTGCGTTTAATTGCATGCATGTTGCACTCGTTTACACCTGTCGCCCGGTGAGTAATATTGTTTATGTGCTTATTTTGCGAAAATATGTGCCTTCTTTGTTGTGTTAGTGTGCAGATGATTGTAAAAGAAATATAATTACATTCAAGATACCGTTACATGTGCGTGAGAAGTTACGGTATCTGTGTTCTTAGTTACGGATTGTTGGTGTCATAAAATTGCAATTGCAATACAGCAAGCGTTCATTTATCGATTATGACGCATTGTAACTGACCACTGGCTGTACGCCCCGAGTTTACATCAAACGTTATCTTGAAAGATTTTAGCTATGTATGTTCTATACGTACGTAATCTTAGTTTATTTTGTTTCTGAGTAGTTTTTATTGAGTTTTAGTTAGTCAGTAGAAGCGTCTCGTAAATTCCTATTGAAACGAGTTTGTAGCAATTTGACCTTTGTTATTACTCATTTAAAAGGTATTTAATATAAATAGAAACTCAATGTTTACATTATGTTACAGAATGAAAAAGAAAACCAACCTATAAAGTACCTACTAGTCCTATATCCCAGACACCAGTGTTTAATTGCAAACTAAAAGGACTAAGGAGTTGCCATCCTAATTGTAAAAATCTATAACACATATTTTGATTTGCAGCGATGTTATAACTTATAGCTCAAAAAATGATTTGTTATTTAGGTAGATAACATTCTTTATTTAAAGTTTGTAAACTACATTATTAATTTACTACAATACATTAAGGTCTAACCACTTACAGAATGTATAAGCAGAATGTCCTTGTTAAATGAACATGAATTAAAAAGAATTTAACTTAATTAAATGTTTGTAGAATGCAACCTCCGTTCTGTGTATATTACTTGCTAGTAATTGTTATTATTTTACTTTGTTTCATAAATACTTAATGTTTGTCTGGTCAACATTACAGCTTTTTAGCTTATAATAGCTGAAAGTTTTATACTGAAGTGTTGGCTTCTTGTCTAACAAGATCTAGCTTAACAGTAGTATAAAACATGAAGCGACTGCTCATTAGATCTATTTATTTTGGTATCTGTTATATGTTAGTAATAACTAATTGAAGAAAGATACAACTAAAAAGTTAACACCTTGTCGCAGTTATGTTCTTAGAATGATGTAGAAATAATTTGATTAAATGGAACATCATTTACATTTTGGACGTCACTTGGTTCACTGTTGACCTGTGAACATATATTTTTTTAATGTGTTTACTACTGCATCTATTCAATGCATTGCCTAGTAGGTACTTATTTTTGTATGTATTTAGAATGTAAGAAGAAATAAACAATTTCGTCAAAAAGCCTAGGTTTGCCTGGCATCTAAAAATGTCTGATGTTGGTATATTATCATTATTGGTAATAAAAAAGTAGTAAATTCGTTCTTCCAGGGCAGTTGCCATGTGTCTCCAGCTGACACATTTTATAACACCTTGGGTGTGTTACCGTTCACGTGTTTAGGGGTCGTTGACCGATAATCCAATCACTACCGACAGCTTACGACTTAAAGGGAATGTACACCTTTTGGACTCATTGGACTGTTGGAATTTGTGGTTTTACATCTAATTATGCGGCAGTAGTATTGGTTTAAAAACTGCAGGAACCGATGCCGTAAGGATTTGTCGTGACCTCGTCTGGCCTATTTCCTAATGTCCGTAATCATAGTATTTGTTCTGAACCTCGTACTTTTTGACTGGAATAGTCGCGGAAACAATTCCTGTCTAAGATATCATCTGGTGATGTAGAATTTGTGTTAATCCTAGCAAGATAAAAATATTATGCAAGGTTAACATCTGCTACTAGTCGCCACTCGTCAGCGATCTTTAGAAACGTAGGTAGTTAAAGTTTAATAACTTAACGGCACAGAGGACCTGATTAAGTACTTTAAAGTAAATAAGGAACAATTTTTTTGATGATAATGTAAAATGAGCCCTTAAACCTATCAAAATACATTATAAACATGTATTATTAAATTAATAATTACGAGCGACAGCTGGACGGGTGACAGTAGTATTTTGCTATCAGCCAGGAGAATGCCGCTCATGTATTAAATGTAACCCTATGGTCTGTCTCCATGTAGTCGATCGACAATCGACCTCGACTGTCTTGTCTAATCGATGCAATATTTCATAATCGATCAGGGACAACGATTGGTCATACTCGTTGGCCACATTGACGAAAAGTAACAGCCTTTATTTTCCATGTATTCCCTCAGGAGTAGAACGAGTGGCCGGTTCTTGCCTTGCTGAATGAATGAAAATATGTACACATCATTATTGCTTAGGTTTTAATGATAATGTAGGCGCTAATCATGTACTATAATAGTAAATAAATAGGTGCGTGTCTGTCAACAAGTTTTGTTGTAATACACGAGCACGTGCGAGTTACGAAAGCGGATGGCGACAATAAAAACAATATGGCGTCGGAGTCGTTCGTTGTGATGCACCGGAGTACACCTGAATTAAGTGCCACTAAACTTTCAGTAACGAAGTTATGTATTGATTGATCCTGATGGATATTACTTAATGTTATTCTATTATACAATTCATGACCTCTTCTTAAGATGTAGGTAGTTGAAGTAAACATTACTAATTTTCAGGTCTTATAAACACCTTTAAAAAAACATCACGATACAGTTTTGTTCAGTAGGTAGATTTTAGGCGAATACGAGGGTCAAACTGAAAGTTCTTAGAAAATCAAAAACTGATTACATTAGCCAGTTATTAGTTTTATTATATCTTTTCAAAATATTGTCCATTCACGTCAATACACCGCTGCATGCGATGGAACCACTGGGAAAAGCACTTTGCCCACTCGTCTTTAGGGTTCTCTTCAATGGCATCGCGATACGCAGCCACCGCTTCTTCAGCATTCATAAACCGCTTTCCTTTAAGTTTTTCTTTAATTTTTGGAAATAAATAAAAATCACAAGGGGCGAGGTCGGGGCTATACGGCGGGTGACCCAGTAATTCAACGTTTGATGTCGCCAAATAGCAGTGGCGTGCATTGGTTTTTGGACAAGGTAGGCAGGTATTAGGCAAGTGGTGATTTATTCACAAAAAACTAAAACTCGATTATTTGTCATACATTGCGGCGCGGCGCTTCGATGAATTAGCATATTCTCTTCCCGAATCCGTAAAAAGATGTGTATACCTAGATACCTGCTTCATTTACTAAAATAGCAATTATATATTACTAGCTGCGCCCCGCGGTGTTACCCGCTACATTTTTTCGGGATAAAAAGTAGCCTATATGTTAATCCAGGGTATAACCTATCTACATACCAAATTTCAACCAAATCGGTCCAGCCGTTTATGCGTGAAAGAGTAACAAATATCCACACATCCATACATCCATACTCACAAACTTTCACATTTATAATATTAGTAGGATTTATAATATTAGTAGGATAGTAGGATTTATCAATTAATGAACTATACCAACGATCATTATAATTATTACCATTCGACAAAAGGTACCTACTTATAATCTGGTATGACCACTGTGCTTACCGAAGGTCTCTACAGTATTTTGTTTCTCTACAGGCTTTTTGAGTCTGCAGTGTCTGCACTAGCGAGGTACCTTTACCGGCGACACGACAAAATGAGAAAATATTTTATAGATAAGTATTATAGGTATTTTTGTTTTTCTATACCTACGTTCGGCATCAGACTTCCGCGTAAGTTAAATAACTTTACAAATAAGGTGATTTCTCACAATGAAGGTAACGTGTGAATAAAGTAGGTATGAATGTCGGCTCGTGGCAATTGGCTCGCCCAGACTATGGGACGGGTAATAATACAACTCGCAGATAGGTACTTCAGTAGTAATAAAAGACTGTTCAAAAAATGGCTTATCGTAATTGATATAGGTACCTACATTTGTATGCTCGTGAAGTCGTTGTTTACAAAAACAAAACTACTTAGTACCTAACTATTCGTCGAAAAACATATAAATTAATTGCTTACTCACGTACTTTTAACTCCACGAATTTCCTATTGACATTTCAAGGCTTATTTTTCGTCTCTTGAACTTTTATTTACCACTACAACCATCTGATTGTTTTGTCAACAAACGAAAACTTTAAAGTTGTTTGCATGTAATTTATCAATTCATGTTGCATTTTCACCACAAACTAAACACTATAATTTATCGATATTCCTAAATGGCAATTATTTATGTAACACTTTCTAAAAAATCACAATTTAATTAAAGAAATTGATAAAATTGTTTGCAATAGAATAAAAATCGCGCCCATAAATGACATTAGCCGACTGCAGAGTTGCCAGATTCATAAAACATTTTACCCGTAGTAAAACTGTTTAAATCTGCATTTTAATTTATATAAAATTAATTTTGTCATAAGAAATATAATAAATAGACCTTATCGATTAATTTAAATGAAAACCAGTCAATATTCTATAACGAAATGTAATAAATATATATTTTGTTTTAAAAAAAATAGTTTCCAATGTTGTCTAAAAAACATATAAACGGGAAATTGCTATATATTTGGCAACATTGCTTAACAATTCGACGGAGAAAAAAGTATAAACAATACTTTTCTCTCTTTCTGATCGCTTTAGAACCATGACAGTAACAGCCAATAAGAGACTCGGACCTTTAATGCAACAGACTGCAGCATGAGTGCAGCCAATAATTGACTGAGGTAGGCTTGCTTACCTTGGCCTGGTAATTTGCGAAGTTCAAATGTCAGTGTGATACGTATGGAAAAAGGGGAATTATATTTCGGTCGTATTATTCTAAAGAAGTGTGTGTGCGTATACGAATACGCGGAATTTTTTATAATGTGCGTGGATTTAGTAGGCTGCTCGACCAGTGCCTACTATGACGTCATGCGGTGAATGAACGATCGTAGGCATATTTTTGTGATGGATAATAGAAGTTTTTTATTTGTGTAGCTACATTTTAATGTATAATTGTTGTTTTATATTACTTGATATGACGAATTATTTTATATATTTAGTAAATATAATGTATTGAATTGTTAAATTTATCTGAGGTAGGCACTGCCTACTTGCCTATATGGGATGCACGCCACTGCCAAATAGTCGATCGTTCGCTTAGCGGTGTGCGACGAGGCGTTGTCGTGGTGAAGGAGGATCCTACTGCGAGGTCGTTTCTCTCGAACTTTTTCCAAGACAAGTGGCAAACAATTGGTAGTGTACCATTCTGCAGAAACTGTTTTTTGATCCTCTAACACAATTGTTGCGAAATGACCTATCCTTCCAAAGAACGAGGCCACCATTTTTTTTCCCGCACTTCGATCTCTCTTCACTTTAGTTGGCAACCTCTCGAAAGGAAACACCCACTGAGCAGATTGTCTTTTGGTTTCAGGATCATAACAGTAAATCCAGCTTTCGTCACCTGTTAGTATGTCGAACACAGCATTTGAGTCACCTCCGTTAAATCTTTCAATCATTTTACGGCACCAATCCACACGATGGAGTTTTTGAGCCTCAGTCAAATTATGAGGTATCCACCGGGCGCAAAGCTTCCTGACTGCTAAATGTTCGTGGAGGATTTTGTGCACTTGACTCATACCGATGCCTAAGCTTGTCCGAATCTGCTGATAGGTCACTCTTTTGTCAGTCTCTATCATACGCCGCACAACACAGATGTTATCTTCAGTCGTCGCCGTAGAAGGCCGTCCCTCACGTAAATCATCAGTGAGATTAGTGCGACCACGTTTAAACTCATTAAACCAGTTGTAAACTGTCGCACGAGATGGGGCTTCATCGTGAAAGGCCAATCGTAGTCTATCATAACTTTCTTGTTGACTTAAATGACATCGAAAGTCATAAAAAATCATTGCACGAAAATTTTCTCGTGTTAAATTCATGTTGACGTGACACAGACAATTTTCAATTTGCCGCCAAATCGTAAAACAAATGACAAATTAATGAAATATATACTCAGTAATATTGGCAAAGAGTTCTATTTTCAAATTTTAGAATTATTTTTTTATTATATTGTTTATAAGTGGCCAGTTCTAAGAACTTTCAGTTTGACCCTCGTACAATGACTACAAATACATAAATTTTGTGTGCGCCAAGTCGAGCTACATAAACAAGTGTATTGATTTACAATGCGATTGCGTTTCGTGCATAAATAAAGACAGTTTACATTGATAAAGTAATTTCGTCTAGATAACACAGTTATCAGATAAAGCAGAATTTCGTAATGCTGAAGTATTTAGGTCAGTTTACAGATGCAGTACCTTTCGATATCAGGTCGGCGCCCTTTCGTCTTGCCGGTCAATTTAGAAACTAACCGATGCCGTGCTCTACCAGTTTCTGTACCACTTTCTAAGCTTAATTACTCGCCTTTTCCAGCTCTTGTTTGGTACTACACATTGTCAACGTTCTTCCGTGTCATTATCGCGATTCAAAAACCATTTAAACCGCTGACCGTTTCCCATTCCTCCGGAATGAGAAATTGTTCTCCTTTTCGTGCTTTCTTCGTGTTGTTGTGCATATTTTATTCCGGAAGTGTTAGGAAGCGACAAAAATAATGCAAAAAGAAATGTTTCCGCCCGGGATCGAACCGGGGACCTTGTGCGTGTGAAGCACACGTGATAACCGCTACACTACGGAAACCACATTAGCTGTGTACAAAAGTACTAACCATTTCTTACTGAGTACAGACCACCATTACTATATCTTCCGAAGTAAAGAAAACTGCTTTACTATATCTATCTTAAAAACTCGAACTCTGGGGGGCTTATCATGAACTTATAAAATTGTTGCCGAGTACAGGGCAGGTGAATTTTAAAAGATAACCTGACAGGTTGTCTATTTTTACCACGAACTTTTCCATCTGCAATGTATCGTTTTCACACTTGTCAGTTTGTTTCTGATCAGCAAGTTATAATATTAACAAACACTCTAAAATATTTATTCGCGATGTTGTCGTTTCTATAGAATACTCATGATTTAATTAATTGAATAACAAATTATTCTTATTTAGAAAATAATTCAAACAATAATTTCGTACAAAACATCAAGATGTTGAAAACTTTTTTGACAGTATTAAACTAAATATTTAGCGGATTTTTTCCTTAACTTGTGCTTAGGTATAAGATATTGATTTTTGCCAAATTTGATGATTCTAAGTCAACAGGAAGTACCCTATAAGTTTTGATTGCGTCGACTTAGAACTTTAATTTTTTCCGCAGCTCCAAGGGACAGCAGACCTGAATATTAAGTATTAAAATTTCACCACGAGTGACAAAAAAGGGTTGAGTGACGTACAGAAAGACGGAAAGTGAAGGTACGGAACCCTGAAAACTACCAAAAAGTAAAAAACATGAGACGTTTATTCAAATCTGACTAACGTAGTTAGGCGCCCCGCAGACAGGATAACTTTGTCCATTGAGTTGCAGCGACTGGAAACTTAACTAGCTGCTTATGACGTTGTTCAAATACTAACATAGATGCTTAATTTACACAAATTGCGCACACAATTTTAGTTTAGGTTTTCGGAAACTGGCGAAAAAGGTTGTGAACCCAAAACCTTCGATTTCGATAAAAAATATATGATTTATTGTGGAGGTCGTCGTTGGCGTCGACATAATAAAAGTACGACGCTACTTCCTCCAAATCTATAGTCATATTGCTGTCTATGAATGTTGCAAATGGCTTTAAAGTTGTGGCCATTGCACTGCAAACTAAAGCTTTTATTTAAAAGCAACGGCATCTAAAGTTGCCTTGTCTGCGCAGCGCCTTACATACATACATAAAGTCTCGCCTGTTTCCCTGAGGGGTAGGCAGAGACCACGGATTATACGTACAAAATATACCTTCGACAGCAATATGAAAGCCAACTCCTAAATTCAGATATAACTTGTGATTGTTAAAAGTTATAATGGCTACAATTAGGAAAGTTACTTACGAACAATTAGAAAAAATGTGGGAGTTAATACACCGACACAGGGATGTTGCAATGGGCAAAAACAAAAGTGCTTCAGCCCGAGAAAAGTCTCGTCGCTTGTGGATCAAGGTGGCCGTACATTTGAACCCGATGAGCGGGGCTAAAAAAGGTCACCAAGGCTGGTCAGCTGTAAGTTATTTTTTTAATAATTAACTCACTGAACTTTCCTCATACTATTGTGTCTTCAAATCTTAACTAGCTTATGTCTAAATAAAAAAAAATGGTTATTTGTTTGCTCGCATAACAAGTTTCCTAGTTGACACCATCAATCAATGGACGTACTTTTTATGAACTGTCAATACGCTATTACTTTATAGATTTTGTATAGAAATAAGAGCCTGTGACGTCACTAGTTCGCAGTTTCCTTACTATTTATTGATTTCAAAGCAAGTAACAATCGAATTTTACAGTTAATTAAAAGTGTATAGGGTTTTTAGGGCTAAAATAAAGCACTTTTTTAGAGAAGTGGTGTCTTGATATTATTGGTTAATGGTGTTAACTATCCTATTATACCTAAATGTATAATAAACCAGTGTAATAATTTCTTTATTACTTATTAGTTTG
Source organism: Abrostola triplasia (assembly GCA_946251915.1). Taxonomy (NCBI): domain Eukaryota; kingdom Metazoa; phylum Arthropoda; class Insecta; order Lepidoptera; family Noctuidae; genus Abrostola; species Abrostola triplasia. The sequence goes on from OX276439.1 coordinate 6,991,757, forward strand.
CATTATATTTTTCAGTATTGGATTGATTACAAAGGAAAATTAAAAAGGAAATATTCGGCTTTGCGAGCAGCACAAATGCGCGCAAGTCAGAGCACCGAGCGCAATGGATCAGTAAAAACTATAACTTTATCAGATTTGGAAAAGAAATTTCTGTCTATAATCGGGACTCCGTATGAGTCGGGTATCGTTGAAGAAAAAGTAGATCCGCTACCTACTACTGAGGAAGTTACAAAGGTGAGTATAAGTTACGAATACAATAGTTAGAACTCTCACTTTATTATTGCCTAACTTTTGTAGAGATAGTTATATTTCGGGCCATCTAACTACAAAGTACCACAAAAGCTTGAACTTACATAATATATTTATATTTTTATTGTTGTAGAAATCTAATGAAGCTGAAGTCTCACAAACGTCTCAACCAATATTACCAGTGCCTGGAACTTCCACACAGCCATTATGCTCCAAAACCGACTCTACACCAAGAACCTCACCTCCACCCGTTTCACCGAATCTGTTTGAGCAACAGCTTCGTCGACGACGTCGATTGATCATGAAGAGAAGGGCTGCAAGGCGGTCGTTAATAGAATCTGCCCGTATCAGAGCTGAGGCGTCAGTAGAAAGCTGCAATACCTTGAAGGGAATGCTCAAAGTGCTAACTAACATAGCATCCACGTTAAATAGCATCAACAACAAGTAAGTCATTATTATTATTAACTTCAAATGTATATTAAACGTTATAAAGATACAATTGGACGCAGTTTAGCAGAAAGGATTCATCCCACATCAGTGCCAAAATTGAAATAGACATTCTAAAGAGGTAAAAAAGTAAACCTAATTCCATATTTCAAATATAAAAATTAAAGAAAGTGCCCTTTGTCTGCCATTAAACCAGCAAGTTCATTGTATCGCATTGATAAAAAATACCATCTAAACTTCAAAATCAAATTGACTCAAATATCTCAAAATTAGTTCGATGTGGATTAAACCCTTTCTGATTAACTACGTCCAATTATATTCGTATAATAATTATGTCTATTAAAATCTAATGTCCAAGTTGTAATTTTAGATTGCCCGGTTTGCCCACAAATGGGCAATAAGCTGTCTTCTCGAAGCAAGCCTCTGGTGCAGTGGAACATTTAGTGAACTAGAAGACTGACTCGGTCATTCCTGTGTAGTGTGTTGGCTGGAATTGTGTCTTGTAAAATGTTGTGATCTTGTTCAGTGACGTGTTTCTAACACAAATATTGTGTAAAATCACATAAGTATTTACAAAACTAGCTGCTACTTGTGATAAAGTAGAACTCTATGCACAAAAAGGCATAGCCGTCTTTAGTTTAGGAAGTTTTACACGGATTTTTATATTGTAAATTGTATAGTCGGGTGAATTTAAAGAAGCATGTTCAAATTAAGTTAAATGAAGCCGGATTCCCCCTTATAAAAAATATAATATTTAAATAATAATACATTTTTTAATAATTATATACTAAAGTACATACATAAGTCGCGCCTGCTTACTAGAAGTGAAGGTTGATTTTTTTAATACTTATAAATTTCTTTTAATGCATAATAAACACATCGTATGAGCCACATTTTATCAGAATAGATAATATGTGCTTCATAGGCTTGTATTTTAAGTTAGCAAGTAAGATTTGAGTGAATTAGTAGTAATGTACACGTTTTAGTGTAAATCTTAATATATTGAGCTAATTTATTGTAGGTACTTTATTTTAATTGAATAAGCATGTGTAAATAATATTTTCATTAAGTAATTTTAGTTTTCTTAGTTATATAAGACTGATTTTCTTTTTGTACTTACTTTCATAATAATTACTAAATGCAATTAATTTGTTTCTCGACTCAGGATTATTTACAAATTGTAAATTCAAGGAATGTTAATTTTTCTGCAATTAAACCACTCATTTGGCAACACCGGTATTTTCATTGTTACATGAGTTTTGTCTATGCATCCTACAATTTCTGAATTCCAAATTAATAATCCTACTAATAGATCCACATAAATGCTCAATGACAAACGTTTCAGTCTTAACTGGAAGCTGGCAGAATAGTTGGGAACCCGACTTAATTGCCATTCATCATCATCAGCCGGAAGACGTCCACTGTTGAACAAAGGCCTCCCCTTAGAACGCCACAATTACCATTATTAAAAAAAACTATAACTGTTACCTGTTTGAATATTTTACGGTGAAATACTTAACCTCAACAGAAAAATCAAACTTCATGGTACAAAATATCATGGCAGTTAAGATTCTGTCTGGAATATACCCGCTATAACGGTTTATGGTAAGCTCCCAGGTAGATACTAAAACACTCAGCTGTATGAATAATTAGTTCTGACACTATTCAATTAATGCTGACGTGTTGTAGACATAAAGTGAAGAGCTAATTGCAACAAAGGGCGCTAAACAAAAGGATCATCTCGGCACAATCGACACAATGTGTTGATTCATCGTGCGTTACAAAGGGCTACACGCGATGCCATGGTGGCCGTATGTTGTAAAGAATAAGTTGAACTCAATAACACATTGAGTTTGGGAAAACTTTGTGAATCGAAAAGAAAGAAAGAAATAATTTATTTGTTAGATTATAGTACAATTTAGTTTATATAATTTTTTTAGTTTCATATATTCTACCAGTTCTGGTGTACAAATATTTAAGTATCTATTAGTTACTTAAATAAGAGTACGGGGGAATTAATTAAGATTACAATCTTGTTCCATTACTGGGAAAGCATGTCGTAAGAAGCGACGATCCCTGTGGGCCTGTTAAATTGCAATACCTACCTATATTATGAAACTTATGTAGCTCAGTACAATGTGGACAGATAAGTTAAAATCATTTATTTAAATTAGACTAATGATTATGTACTTTTTGAATGTACTCCTTTGGGATATTGTGAGTATGAAGCAAGGAAGTAAAATTCTTAATGTGTCAAATTAAGATTGAATAATTTAATCATAATATAGGTATAGATACAAAGTAGGTCGTAATAGTGTCCATTATATTCTACCATAACATAATTATTGTGAGCAAATATTGTACTTTGTACATTGATAAATGTTTCACTAAAGCTAAATAGAGCTTCTGTTCGTGACGCGACTGATTAAATGCTAATACAAAAATAAAATAAGTACCTACCTAGTTAATACAATAGTCTAATTAGGTAAGGCTGTCGTGTGCAGATTTTACACAATCATTTACTATGATAAATGTTGTATTCATACAAGCTATGAGGACTTCTTTTGTTTCAAAATAAAACTAGTTAATTAATATACAATGGTCTGATTGAGATTATTGTATTATAGGTACCTTCAATATTTTAAGTACTTAAGTATAATTTATTGTTTCCGCTACCAGGTGAATAGTTCTTCATTATGACGTTTTAAAAAACGCCCAACCGTCAAAAATTGTGATTTCTTTGACTAAAAATGTTGTTCATTGTTTATGCTAATGATGGCCTTGTGCTTGAATTATAAGCAGAAAGGGCTACATGATTGTGTCGGATTGTTGTAGCTCTATAATGTCGTAACCGGATAGAATTTTGAAAATATGTCCTGTATATTCAGGAGGCCTTTGCCCTGCAGTGATCATGGCCAAAATAAATAATATTTAGGAACAGTTTTGTAGGTTATTCACATTCGTAGGGATAGCTTCAATCCTCACATTGCTGCTGCTCTATATCTAACTCTTCAATGTAATTTTAACATTAATAACGGTTACCTAATACATAACATACGATAGATAAAGAATTATCGATTAAATTGTGTAGCACGCTGGCCACATTTTAAGGCCTCTGTCAAAGGTATAATTGAATTGTATAATGGCTAGATAATGACGCTTGATCCGATAATACTTGCGCAAGCATCAAGTCGTGTAGTAATTATGTGTACACTGCACAATGCAGACACTGCACATAGCGACGCCAAGGCCAATGTTCTTTATATAGCGATTAAATAACTTGCATTAACTACTAATGGGTATTAATTGAAAGCTTGTTTTTTAAATAAATACGTGGTCTACTTTTTGTATGCGTCGTACCTACCTGTTAGCAAGTTTCTGATGCTTATATTGAACGCGACAATACAGAACCATAGAGTAAAATATATCTACGTTCTGTCTATGGCCCTTTAGAATTACAACTTGCATGCAACCTAAGTATTGCTAGGGCTTAAAAGGCTGCATTTGTAGAATCATGTTAGGATAATAAAATGAATAATGATGATAATAAATATTGTGTCTCAAAATGGTCACATCTGCCATGTCATATAACCTGCGTAAAAGCATACGGTAAAACGGGATTACTTAATTTGTTTTCCATGATTTTGTAAAGTAATTAATTAATTATGACTGAGCGTGTAAATGTTACCATTTTATGAATGCCCGTGAAATTCCTGGGAAATTGGTACCGAAATGATTCACTTTAGAGGTATTGCCTAAAGTCAGAGACCTTCAAGTCTTAGAACTGTAAATATATTCAGTGTTAATGCATTACAGACTAAGCTACTTATATCTGCTACTATATCTAAGGTTTATTGTTCAGATCTGTCTGTTTAATACTGTTCCAAGTATGGAGATAGCTCCTGTTATGAATACAATACTAGGAGTGGTTTACAATTCATATTCAAAATAAACAAGCCACTTACACCGCAGTTTGATAAATGGACCAACCGACTAATGTTTATGAATGGCATGAGATGTATTATTTGAAGTTAGTCATTTATTTACGACACAGTTACATCTTAAACTTTCGAAATTAAAAAATACAGAAGATGTAGTAAAGGAACTAAGAAGTATTTCATATTGGGCTTAACATTCTGATAAAGAAAAAATACATTTCAGAACTACATATTAAATAATTAACTTTATGTTAATGTTACATTTAGCGTCGAAACTTCATAAGTTGTAGATACGTTTACTTATAGATACGGCACAGGATATGGTTCTAAGTAAGTATTTTTTAAACCTTGCCTTATATTATTATTTATTGTTTTCTACTTGTTGGAAATCTTTGTATTATATATTGTGATATTTTTGAGTCAGTTTAAGAGTAAAAGGTAAAGGAAGTAGGTGCATGTCAGTCCAAAAGAATAATATGCTTCACAACAAAAGAGTCTCTAGAAACCTAAGGTAGGCTCTTAGGTAATTATGCTCAATAAAAACATAAACAACACATACCTACTTATTTAACATTCGTACAGTATTCAAGCAAATAAATTTGCTTGAAATACGTATTATATTATCAGAACGATTAAGGCCAAGATCAAGAAGGACTGTTCATCCGACAGATCAAGATAATCTTGCGCAGAAACATCAATGTTGAACTACAATGAAAATACTAAATAAATACTTATTGTACCTATACATACAAAGAACGTGCTTATTAATCAATTTAATTAGGAAATGCTTGTTATGATTTTGTTGTCATTGCGTGCACGTGTGAACTGTTGCATGTTTATAAGCCGTAAATATAACGCGGCGTTGGGGTAAGTGTAATCTCCGCATGGGGCAATATTTTTTAAGGGGTGGTTTTCGGGTATCATTGACCTTTAGCTCCCAGTTAAAAGTCCATTAAGACTTTTAAGAAATGAAAACGGAACAATTTCTTTTGTTTATCGTTCTTAAATCAATATAAAGTAGGTTGTAAGGTTGATTTCTTTGATCTAAACATGTTTTCGTAACATGAAGTTAAGTCCAATTGCGTGTAACGGATTTTATAATGTTTTCTGTTACAACAACAAATTCTTTAATGAAAATATCATATTCTAAATTTGGTGAAAGTATGTCCGAGTCATGTCTACATTATGACTTAAGATAACTACCATTTTCGGAAGATCTTCTGTCAAAATAATTCCCATACTAGGCATAAGCATATCTGAATCTGTTACAGCTCATGTTTATCTGGTTTCAAATAAGTTTTGCGAACTTAATCGGATTATTTTGGGCCTCAATTGTTTCGCAAGCACCATTGTTATTTAGTACAAATCATGATTTTGATATTTTGCGTCTGTGATCTATAAGATGGACTGGTGTTGCGAAATTTAGGCATTGTTGTTGTAGAAATTCATGTAAGATACTTAGTAGAGTCGTGCACAGAATAACAGACAACGCACTATGAATAATGAATTCCTATCATGTTATTTGAAGCTTGATGGTTTGATTAGGTTTCGAGTTCTCATACATAGCTTTAAATAAATAACTACAACAAAGTTATTATTAAATCGATATTTAGGTACTGCTGGCATAAAAAAAGTTAGTAAGTTTTTAATTCCATTTTTGATTTCAATAAATCGATCTTTTTTTTTGTGTTAGCTAGTGGCGTTTCTAGTTAGTTTTGTTTTGATATAAGGTTCAAGTTTTCTTACATAGCTTAAAATAAATAACTACAACAAAGTTATTATTACATCGATATTTTGGTACCACTGGCATAAAAAAGTTAGTAAGTTAATAATTCCATTTTTGATTTTAAGAAATCGAACGTTTTTTTTTGTGTCAGCTTGTGATATTTCAATGCGGCTTGAAAGTTGAAACCATCAAAGGTTAAACTAATGAAATAATGGCTGCTAATGAGATATTGCTACTATCAACTACCTGTTTAACTATGAAAGCAGGCCACACTACAACAGGCTATGTTTAGGTTGGAAATTGTATGGTTTTCCCGCCATACATGCGCTTTACTAAGGAGGTCAGATAATTATCTACCACTTCATTACCTTAAATGCATATACGTAGTTTGTATGTTTATTAAACATGGTTCACGTACTAGAATGTTATTAACGAGAGCCAAGCATTTAAACTAGTCTTATGAATATATGAGATGTGGCTACTAAAAGACATGGCGTTGTAAATTGTATATGATTGTCAGGGTACTGAAATGGTAAATAAAATCTTATGATTAAAACAGTAACCAGGTACAGCATCACAACTTACATGCTCTTTAAAAAAATCATAGGTAGGTAGATCTATATCTATCTAATCTACATAAAGGTATAATTTATGTTTGTTGTCGGCTCTTCAGTATCTTTTGAAAAATCACTATGGATGAAATATAAGCTGAATTCAAATCATTCTAAAGCTATTCAGGCCAAATGTTACCTAAAACTAGTCTAAAAACACTTGTCCACAACTTAACTTCAAGCTGCCAGTATCTCAGACCTAATAGGTATAGTAGGAACTACTTGGTATACTAAATCTATGGTCAAGACAGCGGTCTCACAGCGGTATGAGCTTTACTCTTAAATACAGTTTAAAAATATCGGTTACTTTTTGATGTCACTACAATCTGACATCTCTCACGACTTTCCGCCTTTCTACGTACGTTAAAGGTCCGCTCCGGCTCTATGGTACACTTATCATGTGCTGATTGTTATATGGTTACGTTTTCTTAGTTTATTACGTGTTATGCTGCTGTGGGGCTTGTGTTCTTTATCATCATTGTGTACTCACTAAACTGCCTACACCCCACATAACACTGTTTAATTCGCAATACCCACATAATATAGATACACTCAACCAATATATTAAGCTTAAAAACATCTGCAGAATTAATTTATCGGCTGACTCTACCGACCGTCTTAGGATGGGATCTCCTCGGAAGAATACTGTTTCAAATAAAATTAATAAGACTAAAGATATTATCGCTGAGCATACAAAATAACATACCTGCAGTCGTTGCATAATAGAATGCCTACTGTTTTACGTAACTGGCAGGGACTACCTCAGTTTCTGTATGAACGCAATGTTTAGGAGATATTAAAAACTTCTGTCAGTTTTTCGTCATTATCATCATTTTTATTTGAATCGATTCGAAACTAATAACGATCATCCTCTTCTTCGAATGCCCCATCATTTTTGGAGGTGGCTTAAAATAACAGAACATACATAACATCACGCCTGTATTCCCCGAAGGGGTAGGCAGAGGTCCACATATAGTACACCCACATTTCGCCAGTTATGTTTTTTTTTAGGTCCCAATGTAATAGGGGGCGAGCCTATTGCCATCAACCGGGAATAACATACCGAAACAAATATATTGCGACAAAACAACACGAATGCGGAAAGAAACCTTGACCTTCAGATATGTTGGTACCTACTTCTGCAGTGACTCAATCCTATATGTATTTTCTCCATACGTTGTATTGTAGAGTTTCCATGTTCGCCAAAGGTCGTTTTTCCTGCAGTGAGCTTCATTCGATATGCAAAAGCTAATCCAGTTGAAAGCGCGATAAAAAATCGATACACAAAACTTTCTGAGAATTCTTACACGTGCTTGTGCACATTAATTATTTCAGTAGTTATAGTGTACCATGTTGATAGCGAGTTTTGAATTGAAAGGTATTGGAATATTAGTTTTATCACATAAATGTTGGTTTCCCCCAAAATATCCTTTCAGTAGCTGTAGCGAGGCTTGTATGATTGGTTTCTAGTTTTTCTGTGTGCATGACTCCGCGGGAGTCGGTCCAGCTGGGGCTTACAGATCAAGGTACTCCGTGTTTAAAAATAATACTTGATGTAAACTGTCATGAGTGGGGCAAGCAGCTATTATGAGTGTTGGTAACTTCTAAACAACCAAGAAAAAATAAAGATTTTTTCTTTCAAGGCAGCTTGGATGGTAATGTAAAATATTGCAGTAAAGATCGCAATAGTTGGTTAACCTTAGGATAAAAAATTAACCTCAAAATGAACATTTAAGTTATCTTAAAAATAATAAATGAAAGCAATTTTTATACCATTATCTAACATAGACAGCGTCATCTATTGCTCAAATCAAAGGTATGATCTAATATAAATATGACATTACCATAAAAACCTTGAGATTAAATCAAGAGGTAACGATTTCGAAATCGAATGGAGCCGAACGCAAACATCATTACCGTGTGTTTCAATATTGTACCAATTAAGCGTAACCATGGAGATTGACAGAAGAAAGCAACAGGGAGCAGGGAATGACGGCGAAAGTGGAATGTTCGCTCGTTCAGTTTGTATACATTATCGGAATAATGACCATCGGTCGCTATACACACGCCCGAATGTCAATAGGTTTGACAGTAATGTCTAATATTAGTAGTCATTTGTTTGTAATGCACATAATTTACATTACGCTTAATTTTTTTGTGATGTTTACTTTGTAGACGTAACTTTACATTTTTTTTAATAAGTATGTTGCTCTTCCGAGGAAATAAATAATTGGACATGAACAATTCATCTAAGTTAGTCCAAATCCATTATACTTAGCTTGTCTAGAAATCCAATCCAAAACACCACGCTTTTTAATATATCATTAGGACAGGCAGTAAGAACTCGTCGTGTTAATTTAAAAGATGAACTTTACCTTCATTACCGTATCTCAAAACATATCTACCACTAGCCTTGTCAGCCAACAAACATTGCTCACACATCTACCATTAATTAATTTAATCATCTAACCTTATACTATATCTGACGTTAAAAAATGACGATCACAACAAATTTCTTCGAAGGGCATTACATTCCTAATTATGTTTCTATTTTTTATCTAGCCACAGTTTGTTGGTGGGAACGATGCGTTTCTTCGGGTCAACATAATGACATGTTATGATTACCTGTCCCTTCATACGAATTCTTCTGGACTATCTGAAGCTGACGTAATGAACTCTATTTTTTTAAGACATTAGTTTTACTTGTTTATTTTGTTGTTTGATCTCATTTGAGTTTCTTATAAAGGTAAAACTTGAGTTCGTAGCTTCGTCTGTTTATGATGATATATGAAAACTAATAAAAGGTTCAGCTTTTTATTTAATACGCAATCAGTTGCAAATATCTGGTGGGCAGCTGAAATCGACTATGCAACGTAACGTTACCCTAGAGTAGATGACCCTTTATGATTTTATTAAGGAAACTACACAGCCGAAAACGTTCAATCTTAAACAATGATTAGGTACCTTCTAGTACCTAAGATTACCTAGTATTTTGGGTGAAAATCTTGGATTATGTAATATCTATACGTATATTATTCAAATAATAATTATAATATGCAAGACATCAATTCTATGCGTTCTAACCCTCAGAAAAATAACTACACGTGTTTCTAAAATGAAGTACAGACATTGCAAACTAAAATAACGTCAACGGCAAAGTTTTTGCGCCAGCAGACCAAGTATTCCGCCCACACACGATCATAAATGCGTGCACTGCGCGAACGCGTAATAGTTCATTTAAAAGCATTAAGTCCCCATTTGATCCGACACTCGTTAGCAGTGGTGAGTTAATAGCAGGTTGTCGTGAGCCTATAGTTACGGTTTGATTAAAAATTAAACCATTATTGATGATTAAGTAACACGCCTTCCGAACACTTCACTTTCTATTGAAAGCACGACATTGTATTAGTTGATATTCACGTGGATTTCCTTACAAGGACACAAGAACAAAGTGATAGTAATGTATTGCATTTATTAAAGTGAGACCATTGTGTTTAAGGGTCTGAATATAATTAATCTTAGAACTTGCTTTATGTAAGCTCGATGAATCTTGTAGCCTTTCTAGAAATATATAGGCGTTATCTGTGTTAAGCTGGAGTACCTATTCTATTCCCCCATATTCCTCGAACAAGAGAAAAGGGAAGTATCTATGAGAGTAGAAGCTAACAGATGTTTTGTAAAGATTTAGTTACCAGTATTCACAGATGCAACCGATACCTAACTGCCCATTTACTACCAGTATTAAACCGTTGTATTTTACGACACTGACCCAGTGTCTAACTAAAACAGACAGGTACCTACATCGTAGCCCGACGTATCTCATATAGATTTACAACCTACCAACATGTTATTCGACTCGGTGTCAACGCCCGCATTGTTAGCAATAGCTACATTTTTCAATAAAGCGGTTAAACCTTTGCTAGATTATCGCCCACTGGCATCTCGAGGGGTTGTTTTTGTCCCCGCCTGTCCCTAAACGCATAATTTGTGGCAACAACAACAATTTTTGGAATTGAGACGCGTGTGGTGTGTTTACGTGAGATTATTAGACTTGTTTTTATCATTTTGGGTTTTTGTCTGAAGATTGGGCTGTGATGTTGAAAAACATGCTATACATTACTTTTTCTTTCTAGGATGTAAAAACAAAAGCTCGCATACTGTGGTGGGTCCTTTGTTTGACACTGGTATTACAAAACACAGATGTAAATCAATTATAACAGTAAATTCTTCATAATTTCTAGTAGTTACAGCTACAAAATTTTTGAACTGTACAAATAATATCTACCTTCACATGTCGTTACATGCGTACTCATGCCAAAATAAAAGCCTAAAGAATGTCATGAAACAATAGTTAACTGTATGTAAATGTCTTTGAATTCCTTTTTACATATTCTAAACGATACTTTTATGTTAATTCAAGTAAATCCCAAAGGCAGTTGTACTCGACACGTGTTGACACAGTTGCCTAAGGTTTTAATTTCAGAACTGAAAACAATTAACTTTGTTTGATGTTGCTCTCCTTTGGCTCGTAAACCTATCGCTGAATTTACGTTAGACGAAAACAGGTGTTCAAAGAGCGTTTCTTATGAAATAATGTTTCGTAGTTAAACTGAAAAGGACGCATTACTGTAGTGCAAGCGGTTTATTTTTTAAATGATTAAGCTTAGCTGGCTGAATAAAAAAAAGATGGAGTAGAATTTTTGAATTTGCTAGAAGCATTCGTTCGGATTCTATCGGGTTGACTCTCTTTTAAGTCTGCAGCAGTACTTCTGAGTACAGTCTTGTAAAGAAAGTTATGTCTACGTTTATGCCTTTTCAAGCTCAACCGTTACACAATTCATAGCCTAGAGCCACACCTTATGCTAATTGGATTCTGCCTAATGATGAATACTCCAGAATAATCTAACAATCCCTCCCGCGCGAGTTTGTTTGATGTTAACAAAACGGTTTCTGGTGCCTCGAGCAGACCACAAAAGGTCTTATAAAACGGTAGTTCTAATGTAAATGACGTTGCGCTTTATTGTTTTCTTCGCGCGGTATGGCGGCTGCGCTTTCCCGCCAAGCCTCAGCATTTGTGTTTCTGGAATAACGTTTGTTTTATAAGCGTCGTTTGTTCGGACTTGACTTGCAGAATGGTGCTGAATGTGGGTACTTGGTGTTTGTGCACAATGCCGTTGTTTCTAACACAGTTTCACGTAACATTTAGGTTCATGGCTAACTTTGTCAGTTTATATACTTGCCTTCAGTTGTTGGAAACGCATGCCTTAAAAATCAGCTCCTCATTGTTGCAAAGAGAAGTACTGTACTTCTGTGTTGTTGAGAGAGACGTGACACGACGACAAAAAAATAATTCTGAGAGTTTTTGTTCTTGGGCATATGAAGACCGTGGAAGAAAAGTGCTTGTTCAAATAAAACAATGGCTTTGCTTCGCGATTCGTCGCATCATGTAATGTTTTACCACCATCTACACATTACATCAGAATGTTTACCGTATTGGACGCATTTACGTGTTGTTTCCTTCATGGGAACAACTTTATATTCAATCAAATATTCATTAGTATTTTACTATTATTACCCAAGTAGTTACGGGAGATGAAGATGAAAATTGTTACTTTTTCGGAGCAGTAAAAGTCAATTGAGAGTGTTGGTAACCCAAATAAAGAAAGAATAAGTGCCTGTAACAACCAGTTCTAAATTACCCTCTTTTCCCGATGGTATCATAAAACCGTACAAGGTAATAACATATTTATTTGGGCAGGTTACATCCCGACTTGAACTCATCTGTATGTAACCATCTTCCCAAATAAACGCGAAGACTCATAAATCCATAGCACATGTTATTCGTAGGTACCTTTGATGAAGTATTCGACGTGTGTTTAATAATAATGGTGGCACGTCTTAGACCACCATGGTTAACGGGATTCTTGTCTTCGTAAATTGAATTTGTCTTAGGCCTACGGTTTCATGCAATAACTTTTAAACTTCAAAGTACTGCTGAATAATGTATTTGGCCCAACAGTTAGTTCTCGATTCTCATGCTAATTGTCAGTATTTACTTGCAACCAATTTATGTGGGACTATGAAACTAATACTCATATTATTTATATTTGAAAATTATGCGGGAATTTATTATGGCAGATTGATTAATTCTATTTTCATTTAACAGTTAGAATGTAATATAGTTTTATTGGTGTTTTTCACGTACCTTATATGAAAGTCAATGTGTGACATACTGAACCGTTTCCCCGTTTATGATGTGGTTTCAAACGGCCTTAATAACAGTTATGTTATTAATGTGAGACGTAAAAAGTTTAATATTCACTCAGGAAATCGTAAGACTTGTTATGATATGAAGATAGTGCTAATAGGATTACTAATTACTTTTTAACAATCTACATGCAAGCCTGCCTCGTTGGTTATGTGGTTGCTAAGCGCAACTGCTGAGCACGAGGTCCTGGGTTCGAATCCCGGGTTGGGCAAAGTGTTACTGTTAATTGAAGCCGAACCTTCTAGCGCAACAGTCTAATCACTTACTCACTGCGCCAATCAGGTCGTCTAATGAAATAACAATAAAATAAAATAATAATGAATTAATATACTTAATGGCTGATCAACGACGACCAAAATAATGACGAAGGCATTGAACCAACTTTAACCATATTAGGTTATATCTTTTCATCGACCTAGGAAGAATGTATCGGGCAGTAAACCAGCCTTTAGTAATGGTTATTTCTTAACTCGAATTAAGTGTGGAAACTACACGGTCCGCGGGTATTGGGGGCTTATTAAAGGTTATGGTCAATATGCTGTACAGTTATCTGTTATGGTCCGTTGTCGACGTAAAAGCCCTTTAGTTCAGCGGCCATGTTGGAAAATTAATCGCGGCTTACGTTTTGCTGGTAGCTGTATTATTGTAGTTAGGTATGTTGTTCTTTACGCTTAAATGTTTATTTCGTGTTTAGGTAGGTAGGTACATTTTTCCACTCGTGTATGGAACTATTTTACGATAATTTTCAGATAATTATACAACAATGTTGTGAATGGTAATACATATATTGCGCATTTAAAATGTGACCTAATTCAAATTCATGTAACTTCAGATTTTGCTATAAACTGACTAATTAAAAACCTGACTCCAAACCCCTGTCTCTACTCTCTCTAAAATTATTACTTTAATAAAATAGCCAATTTACTAATAGTTGGGTCTCTTCTCTCTTGAACGTCTGCTTTTTAAAGTCCTTTGAGCTTTATATAGCAAAATCAGAAGTTACAGGAACTTTGAGCGAGGTTACTTATGAGTTATGATGAAAAATGTTTGTTAGATTAGATTGGTTTCATGACCAAGAAAAAATGCATTATCCCTTCGGAGAATTTAGGGTAAAGTGTCACTGGGTTTTTCCATTAGGTAATTCCCAGTAGCAGCACGGAGTTTGGAATTGTGCCCGGTTGATGGTAATAGACTCACTCCCTATTACATTGGGATCTAAAACATAACTAGCGAAATGTGGGTGGACTTTATGTGCGCCTCTGCCTCCCCCTTCGAGGAATACAGGAGTAATGTTATGTATTACTAAAATGTTCGTGATCATTTTATAGGTAATTAATCTAAGTTGTACTTAGCTTGTGCATTAGAAATGTTTTAGTGCAAAAGTTTGATGGGCTAATAATAATAAAGTCACAACAATAATAACGTCGTAAAACTGTTGTTTTTACCGATGTGAATATTAAATTTATGATTTAATTTGTAAATACTGACTGGAACAGACTATTTTTAGTTTACGTTAGCCTACGTAATAGAGCAAGAAATATTATAATAACTGAAATAGCTATCTAAATATCTTCATATTTATATTTTTTCTACAATGGACTGTAATAGTTGTCTGAAATAAAGAATATTTTATTTATTTTTATTTATATTTGTTAAAGAATACCTTGATTTCTCAAGATCCTAAACAAGAAAATTACCAACAAGTTCTGCAGTTGAAGTCAATAAATTCTAAAGAAAGTTTGTCGTTTTCTGTCTGTCTTTGTTCCAGCCAGAGCTAGGTTCCATTATCCAATTTAAGTTTTGTTTTCTATACACGTAAGAAGTTGGCTACAGAATGTAACATTTATTTCTGGTATGCAACTAAAGTTTACATAAAAGGGAGAGAATGATAGGTTATAATATACGCTTCGAAGTTGCTCGTTAAAACTAAACTAATTAGCTTTCCAGAACTTGTCCCCAATTTTTCAAGCCCATAATTACGACATGCTATCCTATTTTCATGTTTCATCTAATATTATGTGACGCTACATTTTAAAAACTATTATCTAATCTCTCTTTTCTTAGACACTGCTTGAGTCTATTGTCATCTCTATTCTTTGACATACAAACGACAGTGACAGGTATAATTTAATCAATGGTTCAGCATTGTCAATCTTTACTAGGGCAAAAACAGCACACAGTCCATGTGTCTTGATTCTATGTTGCGTGGGTAACATATCTCTTCTTTTACTCGTAAATATTGTTGCAATATTTCGATTTCTTCGAAGTAAATGTGAGATTGCTTCGTGACTTAAGCTCTGAGCGATTTGCTTCAGTTTTCACACTGACCGATAGCCAAAGGGAAGTAAATTCTGTGTCGACTGTGCGCTAGTATCAGCGAATTAGACCCTGGCAATGAACACTAACGGATGGCTAGTATTAGTGGCAACACTTGCGGAAACAGAGCGGAGCAATTGAAATATTTCTAAATTGTATATTATTGGTACAATGTACGGTTATAATAGTCAGTCTTTTGAGAAAATTGAAACTGCAAGATTGTTTCCTTATGCTTTGCTTTTACATTATCATCTAAAATCGTGTCGATATGAGCTGTCGTCTGTGTAGGACAGAAAAGTTTAGTTCGAAGGTTAGTATTGGCTACTGTTGAAGGCCCGGCTATACTATTTATTATGCAGGTATACCGGAGGCTTTTTAATTGCACCCCAGTTACCAATATTTCAAACTTGTCTTTGAAATGAAACATGACTTCATCTATTTCCTGTTTTCCATCGACTGTCATATATCTATCGACACTTAATTCGTCTCGATTTAACCCCAAGCCTCGACATCTAGGCATCGCTATCTGATCAGCGATTTGTTACGCATTTCCTCCCATAACCTGTCCACTGCGCTCAGTGGAACATTTCCTGATATCTACAGTTTACCATATATCATCTCGTCGTGTGACCCCGATAACTAGATGCATGGGCCCCTTGCCTAGCAGTTTAAGAATAATAAAGCTGTTTGTGGGAAGCCTTTTCCACGTTTCGACGTTTTAGGGTTTTTATTGCACTAGGTTATTTGGTTATTAGCACAATTTGATTCATCATCCACGTTTCTTGCATATTTGTTTATTCTAGTCATCAATAATGTAATGATGACGGCTTTTATTTGTTTTAGCTTTCTAGAAATAACCACCATAGTATCTTTTATATACTGTAAAACAAAATGCATTTGAGTTAAATCTATTAGCGCCAGTGCCAGTAAAAACAAGCTGTGTAGGGTAAAGAGTTAGTGTTTTTGCTAAACACATGGCTTTAGGGTCAAGAGGTATGACATGGGACCACTTGAGATAACACTGACTCATAGTATAAGTATCTGGTTATTTGCTTTTAATCGTTACCATTCTGCTGAGCAGTTTCGATTTAGTGTTGCTGAAAATTTTAAACTTTCTTAGTTGGTATGCAGCCTAGTGAGTCCAGTAACAATAAGTTTCACAGATTGACCATATTTGACACTGTTTGGAGGCCGTATACCTAGTACCTTAGTCTCTTGCATGCCTCTGTTCCTCACTATTGGCATATCGTTAGGATAGGTTATGTCACTATCGATCGAGACTAAACGATTCCGAAGATACGATCAAACTAATTTCTTATCTGTGTTATTTACCCGTATTTATCGAAAACACCGATAAAGCATTTAATGTTTCTGCTGCAAACTAAAGAGAACTGCAAAGTGTTTTCCTTATTAAACTATGGTCTCTTGACGGACAGACAGGTAGACGATTAAATAGAAAGCGGCCATTACATGTTGCCCTAATACAGTATATTGTGGTATAGAAACATGTGCCCTAGATAATAGAGCGCTGTAGAAACAGTTGTCTGTCAAGGACGTGAGTGTGTGTAGTACAATAGTAACCCAAATATTCATTCATTTTCTTTCTCCAAGGGTTATTTACCTTTGCAATGTAAACTGACAATAACGAAACCTTTTTGGAACATCGTCGTAAACCCTAGCTTCGTGGTAGTCGCGTGACTGAACTTTGATTGATGAATGCTTCTAATCCTAAGCACTGTTTTTTAAAACAAATTGATTCAAGTTTTATCGATAGATTGTATGTTGAAATAAGTTTTGTCAGCCAGTTTGATCTATGCGACCCGTTTCTATGCGACTACAAAGTAACTTTATCGCGTGTTATTTGAGATTCTTGTCTACGACGGATATAAATATAGATTTTCCAGCGAATGAATTCTTAATGTAATAAGTAATCGACGGATTATGACTACGGGACTGTTTAATGCGACATCTTTAGTAGGGTATTTAATAGGCACATTTTAAATAGTATTTTGTTTACTCTTCGTTGTGGTACCTATATAAGACACACATTTAGTAATTCTTTTGTATGTCATTGTGTATTCAGATCGTAATGTGTCGTCAGCAAAGCTTGTTCAGTAGTTGAATTTGTTGTGGTTATATATCGGATTGATGTTGCTACTCAAGCACTTATAACATCTTAGTTTTACGTTACGAATTCCCAAAAATACATTGTAAGTAGGTACAACTATTAGCAATACACTTCTTGTTAGAAATATATTATAGGTCGCCTAGGTATATGAACTTTCGTTTATGTATAGTGAAGATAAGGTTCCTAAAACAATTTTGTCCATTCTAGTCTCGATCAAAATCCATCTTGGCTTGGAATTCAGCGATAAGTTATGTTCAGACGATGGTTTACTTTGATACTATTGTTGTTTAACTTCAGATAATAACCGCATTGTGACTTGTGCATAATGCAGTAGAGAGTTTAACAAATATATACCTAGCTACGGGTCTATAATGAGTATAATATCTTACAGGGAATGAGGGTCAATTAACCTAATTAGTTCCAACGATGAAAGGTACTTAACTTAGTAATACTGACGAGATTTTCAATAATAGCTCTTTTAACTGTTTACTTGTATCTTTCTGATAACAACTTTTAATAGTTAATAACGTAGTAAAGTTATAAAATATATAGGTTTATTAGGATGATAATGTCTGCTATACTGAGAAGCGTTTTCCTTTTTCATATAACTGTAGAATGATTCAAAATGTAATGCCAATGTTAACTGCTTTGACATCTCTCACTGACATTAACAAAACCAATCATGCTTCAGAATATTGTTCGCACAAAATCCACTTTATTCCTAAGCATGATCAAATTAATACGTACTTAAAGCGTTAATTGCTTGCTATAATTAGCGCAGCTGTGTCGCCTACAAACAAACGCTGGCCGATGGGGCTTGCGACGCTAATTATTGGCGATAAACTTACCCAACCAAGTTGAATACTTCGTCATTCAATTCTTGGGTGCAGCGGAATTTTGATGTTGACGGGTTTCGCGTAATGAACGTATCATTAGGGAGGTATTTAGTTATACTTGAAGTGCGCGGAGAATGTTGAAGGTTTATAGTTATCTGCGCTTATTAAAGGAAACGGGAGAAAATACTTATCGATGAGAGATAACTCTAAAATGATGCTAACGAATTATGTTGATTCAGTACCGTACTATTGGATCTTTGTGGAAAGTAATTTCAATTATCTTAGACAAACCATAAGGCATATTCTACACGACGACGCACAACTTAAAGACCCGACTATCAGATTGAAGCGGAACACATTGCAGTTAAAACTGGTATCCAAGCAGACTACACAAAAAAACATCGTATATTTTAGATCCAGCACATTAACTCAAGTGAACCTATTTGAGACACAAAAACCGGTACATCATAATTCATGACAACTGCACTTCTTGAAACCTATATTTTTTACGACCAAGTTGGGATTCAAACAGGTCTGCCGGTCTCATACTCACTTACGGTACTTAACGAGTGTAATACGAATGTTAAATTGATTCTACAACTCGTTTCCTATTGTGTTCATTCAGTAACGGAAGCGAGCGAGATGGTACCGAGGACCGCTGGTAATTGTAAATATTGTGCTGGTAATGTCACAGGTTGCGCAACCTGAACTTGCGGCTATAAGACAAGCAACCACGAAAGGCTTTGAACTGTTTGTGTTGTAATGTTACCCGTTGTCGCTTCAGCAATCGTAGATGGTGGAGGTAATTAAAGTGTCAATAGTCAGCTACAGCGCTGTCTCAGTAATAATGCTGGACTGCAATCAAGGTGTTATTTATAATTAATGGCATCGCATAATATAAGTCTCTGTTATCTAGACATTTAAAGATATAATTCTAGAAGAACGTAATAAAGCTACAGGTATTAGGAGAAAATTTGTTGATAATCTCTAATCTATACTTTACCATAACACTTGTATTATTCTTGAAAGTGGTAATGTAAAGATGTAGATAGGCAAGTGTTTGTCATATACTCGTATTAGCTGTTTGACATACATTTGGCTCTTAGGAATGAATGACTGGCTGTAATGGCTATCTCTAGTAACTAAGCAGGCCATCGATGTATCACATAGGGTTGGCGAAATAGCTTTTCGTTAAGTACGGTCATGAAGGATTGGACTGTCTAGCAGTTATCCTAGGGCATAAACTAAATAATAATAACAGCCTATAACTGTCCCACTGCAGGTCAAAAGCCTCTTCTCTTATGGAGAATGATTGAGCATTGATCACTACGCTAGCTGACAGCGGATTCGCGATTTCAGTTAATTCAATCCTAGTTTCCTTACATTGATTTCTGTCTTTAGATCAGAAGACGAATTAAAATTGTTATTTTATGTATTTACCATCAGAATCCTTCATTTTCTTCCGTCTACGATATACGTAATACAGCGGCCAAGTACAGCTTCTACTACAATTACGTAAAGCTCCTAAACAAAAACGTAATATGGTATCCTAGGAGCTATCAATCAATGCCTGACTTCAATGCCTATCGCAACACTGTTGCTATAGCTGCCGTACCTACCTTTCATCGAATTAAGTTTGACTGTTACGGCGTGATTAAGTAACGAACATTCTATTCTTTAACTTCCGAATGACTTAACTTTTGCATATGCAATAGCAATAGGTAGGATACAAGACACGTCTGTTCCCCAGAAGCGAAGACCACGGATTACTATTTCAAGCGTACTTCTTTCCGCCCTTTCGTCTCATCGACTTCCATCAGTTGTCATTCTTGTTCATTGGTTTAGTCCTTAGGGAATTCCTGGCCCAGCTTTTCTCCACGAAAATGTATGTGTCAAATCTGTCCTTTTGATTATAATCTCATAATTACTCTTAAGGTATGCTGTAACAGAAAAAAAATAAAGATTGCTTTCGTATATAAAACATGTTGTGATTTTATAACTTTATTCTGTGTTCAAAGAACATACCTATTATGTATGTATACTTACTTTTTACTCGTATAATTGCTTGTTCTAAAGCCCAACCCTTGCCTCTATCTATTGAGCCGTAATTAGAACAGTTCCCAGGGGTATCGGTAGACATATCACGATCTTTGTTGGTGCTAACTAGTTTCAAGCGTTCACTTTTATTAGACTTGTTTATACTTTTACTATCTGTTTGTTTGATTGGGCAATTGCATTAGTTGGACGCTTACATTACTATCTACTTACATCACTAAATTATTATTTTCTGTCGATTGGGGTCATGAGAGTGCAAAGGATACTGTTGAACCCCAAATAGCTTTAATCGGACTATTAGCATTGAAATCTGTCTGACACGGAAATCGAAGATGTTCTGCAAAAAGGGCAAGTGTGGAGTACCCTCAACAGAAGAGCGTGTATGAGGAATGTGATGCATGTGAATGAAGCAAAAGAAGTATGCTAGGATCGTAGCAAATGGAAATCCGTGGTCTCTGTCTACCCCTCAGGGAAACAGGCGTGACTTTATGTATGTATGTATCTATCTGACACCTAATTAATAAAAAAATTGGAAATACTTTGGATAACGGTTTAGGTTTAAAAATCAATGCCACGTTTAAGATTATACCGTCATACGAGTAAAGCCCAAGTTAAGTTTCGTTTTAGAGAGTAGTATATAATTTTATATACGTACTTAGAATATAAAATAAATTAACGAACAGAAGTTAAACTATGTGAATTATCAACACTTGTACTATTATAAGCCATACCCCCTACGTGATAGGTGGTTATGACATTATTCTATTATCATTTGTTATTGCAAGTTATGGGCAAGAGTGGGGTCACCCACCAGTGAACATCTACCAACCGTTGATGGATACTCTATAATTCCCTACACTATTTGTTTTTATTGTTCTATCATCATTATTTATCGGTACAGTTATAGTGGAATTCCATTAGAAGTTATTTACATCCTGCTATATTCGATGACTGACGACACAGCTAACAACACGTCATCCCCTAAGCGAACTGCAGCTACATATTTCGTCCTGTACAAAAGACATTGTTTTCAATACATTGCCTCTTCACAATAATTGTACTTACACCTCCAGTCATAACAACACGCCAGTGTAAATCAAACTCGCCGTTTGTTTTCATTAATGTGTCGGTGTTTAGTACCGGCATTCTCGTAGTACGTCTCAGCTTAGAATAACCTTAGAGCAAATTAATAAAACACTTAAAAGGGATGTCCTAAAATACCCTAGCATCTGGCACGCCGCCAGAGCTTCGGTCATCTCTTATATTAGATTGAAAATGGCAGTAAATTTAACACCTTATGGTGTATTTCATGTGGTTTACATGTGTTGCATGGCAGTTATTTTTTTGAAAATACGTGTAGTTTTAAGCCTTTTTTAAGTGTTATGGTAACCCTGTCTGTAGTTAATTAATCATTTTAATTATTACATGTAATTCGTTTTATATTTCTTTTCTATTGAGTGATTTCATGTCTTCATAGGACGATGTGCAAGACTAAATTGTTATGTTCTGTTCCAGGTACTCAGCCAGTCCATAAACATGTAGAATGGACTTCTTCTGCTTAGGTATGTGTAAATATAAAACACAGGTATTCATAAAATATGGTATAACGAAACCCAAACACTTTTATGTACGAGTACCCAAGAACTTTCTATCTGACAGAGTTGATACCTCCGAAATTCAAACAGTTTTCTATCATTCAAAGTACTTATCTATTCAAAAGTTTTCCCAAGAGTGTCAGCCCTAGAGTTAAACAATGAAGTCATCTCAGGCCACGAGGCCATGGTTCACCGGGCCCGCGGTTGGGGTCTGATCAGGCCTCATTTTACGGTCCGCAGGCCCGACATTACCTCAGATACACTTTCGTATTATTATCGCGATTACGGTGTTAAATGACGGACAGTGGGAATTTGTTTGAATAGCATGATTGTCTATTAATCTGGGCTTTGTGGCTTCGATGAAGCAATTTGTTTGATTTCTTGGAACATGCGTGAGGCAAATTCTTAACTAGGTATACATCATTATATGACTTTCCCATAACTTTGTTTTGATGGCAAATCTTTGGTTGAACCTATTACGTACCTACGTCTACGGAAAACGGATTTATTTATGAATCGTGTCATACTTCTAAACTGTAGTAAAAGATCCAACACTGCCTCCTTTCCGTAGTCGGCTGAGAACACGGAAAAGCTTTTAAAGTTCGTGTTTATATGTGCTAAAAGTGCCCGTTACGTGAGCATTTTAGACTTAATGGCTATAAAAATAAGTCATTCAAATACCTCGCAGATGTTCCTGGGTAAATAACGTTCATCAGCAGAATTCGTCAAGCCGAGTACCCCTTTAAATACTGTAAAATTGAAATTGAAGTAGTTTCTCAATCCTTTTATTTACCGGCAAATTGCAAAATAAAGCAATCTGAGAAACATCGTAATCTAAGCAATTACAGAAGACCATTTTTATTGTTTGCTGCACTTGTTTATTTTAATAAAGCTTTCAATTTTTAATTCATAAACATTTATCATGAGCTTGTAAAAAATAATTTTGTTTTAACATCTTTCGATCAGCCCGCCATTTTTTGAACATCAAACGTGCACAGATTAGATAATTATTTTTATGGTGTGTCTATGAATTAAGGTAAAGAATTAAAAGAGGCGAGCAATTGGTTGCTAGGAGGACAATACCGGTGGCCTTGCGAGAGACTATTCGAGGCAGTTCACTGACCCGTCTGTTCCTAATAAAGATGAAATTCCAAACGCTCCGCGTAAAGATAGATTATGCGTGGAATAACAAACGAGTTACTTACTCGTACTTGTAGTCACAGATCAATAAGCTTAGTAGGTATATTTGTCTGTTACAGCGTTCAGAATTTTAATGATCACGTTTTGATGACGTGGTAGATAAGTTTTGATTTAAGCAGCAAAGTTCCGTGAAGTCAATTTTAAGGTCTTGAATCTTGTGTTATAGATAGGTACCTATCTAACTCATTCCAACTATAAAAGTAATTAAAAAGTAAATCGTAAGTTAATAAACATTTAGTCATGCTAATAGAAAATCCTTTATCGCAAGTATATGAACGGAGAAAATTAATCATAATTTGTATCATAAATCCAGACGATTAATAACAGTTCTAGATCTGACGTTCTTATAATAGAGTAGTGACTTTATGACTGTTATTCAAGCATACAAAGGGCAATTATGTTGCCTACCGGTTATCCAAACTAAGCAATGAATATGGATGGCCCGCTTCCGAGCCGTAGGTGTCCGATTATGATGTAACTGTGCCCAAGATACCGTGGCGATCGCGGTGATTATGGCACAGATGCGCCAGATCTATCGTCTGTATATGGGGAGATTTAGGTAGATAAGTAAGATGGCAGTGTGAAGCAATGTGGGGCTGTATACGGAGAATTATGGGTGAAAGAAGTAGTACGGACACTTTGAATTTGTTTTGAGACTGTATGTTAAGTTTGCGAATTTATTGTTGGTTGGAATTTATTACGGTGCACTTTTTAGGGGAACTTATGGATTTCAAATTTACTTTAAACTTCGTGATGAATAAGAAAACCCTTGAATTATGTTACAGTTTATAGTAGCTTTTCCTAAAAACTAAAATAAGATGGAATACAAAAGTATCTGTAATTAAATAAGTTTTACGTAAACATGTCAAAGTTCTCTCCTTACAGAGCTTTGATGTATTTTTATGTACCTTAAGGGTATCGCAGCCATAAAATATATTTAAACTGCGTACAAACAGTTAAGTTAAAGTACCTTTCCGTTGTTAACGAGTTAATTAGCGTATGTTTATGCTTAGCTATAATTAGTTTGTACGGGATTACGAGTATTAGCGAGTGTGCAGGGGCCAGACAAGTGGCAGGATGGTAGACGAATAGAATGGAAAATTTATGGGGAAGACATAATATTTTTATCATGTGGCCTATTATCATCATCAGCCGGAAGACGTCCACTGTTGAACAAAGGCCTATATAATAGACCTAAGTTAATCCTATCTATTTTTCATCCTATTCGATTTATATTCTTCTAGCCTTTTGCCACTAGTCTTGCCCTTTCTCTAATAAGAGTTTCCTTGAAGGTGAGATCTTTGACACCACTTAAGCCAGGTGCGAGGATAGACAGGTCGTTAGACTGTCTTCATCAACTTTTGCACTTAAACGCTTGCTTGACGTCTAAAATTAAACGGCTCATATATTGCTGACAATCTTTGCCCATTTACTCAGGTACAGCTTAATATTTGAGCACCACTTATAGGCTCATTATTTTAATAGATCGTCATAATTTAAATAAGCAAATTTTTGCATCTTGGTAATTATATTTATTTTAATGATTTGTTGTTCGTTAGTCTCGCTAAAACTCGAGAACGGCTGGACCGATTTGGCTAATTTTTTTTTTTTAAACTTCGTCCCACACTAGGAATTTCTCCTGTGTCGTGGGTGCGTTTCACAAACACGAAATATCACATAAGTACACAAACTCGGGACAAATATCCGTGGTTTGCCCCGTGCGGGAATCGAACCCGCAACCCTTAGCGCAGCAGTCCAATCGCTTAGCCACTGCGCCAATTTTGGTCTTGAAATATTCGTGAAAGTCCAGGGAAGGTTTAACGGTGAGAAGGCTGTATGAAATTGCCGGGTCAGCTTTGAAGAAAAATTTTACTTCACAGTTTCAAGTTTAACATTAATATATACATAAAGTAACCCCTATTTCCCATATATAAGTTTGATATTAAATCAGTATCTCTTTGCTAAATGTGTAACGTCACATCTGCACTTCCATGTCTTCGGTACTGTGAACTAGAGTGTAACATGACATGTGTGTGGGTGATACTGCATTCAGTTGCAACTGGCATGTAACTGTCATCTCCAGTAGGCGATGATTGTCATTATTCTCTTCCGTCAGAAAAGTATCGTGTAAAGAGTCTTTAGTGTGCAGTGAATTTATTGTTATTGAAGTGACCCCACAGTATCAAGATTGAAGTGTGGAATTTTATTGAGAAAGTTTTTTTTAATAAATGTTTCTTGATGCTGATGTATAGGCTTGATGTGTTAACGGTTTTGGTCAGTAATGGATTAGTTCATCATCATCATCATCATCATCAGCCGGAAGACGTCCACTGCTGAACAAAGGCCTCCCCCTTAGAACGCCATAAAGAACGACAGCTTGCCAATTCCATCCACCGGTTGCCCGCAATTCTGACGATATCGTCGGTCCATCTGGTGGGAGGCCTGCCAACGCTGCGTCTTCCGGTTCGTGGTCGCCACTCGAGAACCTTTCTTCCCCAGCGGTTATCGGTTCTTCGAGCGATATGGCCTGCCCATTGCCACTTCAACTTGCATATTCTTCGAGCTATGTCGGTAACTCTAGTTCTTTGGCGAATTTCCGTATTCCGGATCCTGTCGCGCAAAGAAACCCCGAGCATAGCTCTCTCCATAGCTCGTTGAGTGACTCTGAGCCTCTCCAAAAGGCCAACCGTTAGCGACCACGTCTCTGAGCCATACGTAATCACTGGCAACACACACTGGTCATAGACCTGCGTCTTCAGACACTGCGGAATTTTGGACGAGAAGATGTCGCGTAGTTTCCCGAACGCTGCCCATCCGAGTTGGATTCTTCGGGCGACCTCTTTGTCGAAGTTGGACCGGCCTAACTGAACAATTTGTCCTAAGTAGACGTAGTGGTCGACAACTTCGAGGGTATCGTTCCCAACGACAACCGGTACAGGTGCGACATGGACATTGGACATGATCTTTGTCTTGTCCATGTTCATTTTAAGACCCACCTGTTGGGAGACGATACTGAGGTCGCGGAGCATAGTATTGAGCTCCTCCAGCGACTCCGCCATGATAACTATATCATCGGCAAAACGAAGGTGAGTGATGTATTCGCCATTGATGTTGATGCCGAACTCGTTCCAGTCCAAGAGCTTGAAAACGTCCTCCAACGCATTTGTGAACAGTTTCGGAGAGATAACGTCTCCCTGTCTCACACCACGCTGCAGTTGGATTGGTTTCGTACTCTCGTCCTGTAGCCGAATTGACATGGTGGCGTTACTATACAAACACTTCAACACCTCGATATACCTATAGTCGATATGACATCGCTGGAGGGACTGCAATACAGCCCAGGTTTCGATAGAATCGAAGGCTTTTTCATAGTCCACAAACGCTAGACACAGTGGCCGATTATACTCCTCGGTCTTCTGTATAATCTGGCGGAGCGTATGGATGTGGTCTATGGTGCTAAAGCCTTTTCGGAAGCCGGCTTGTTCGGGAGGCTGGAAGTCATCAAGCCTGCGTTCGAGACGGTTCGTAATGACTCTCGAAAACAGCTTATACACATGGCTCAGGAGCGAGATGGGTCTATAATTCTTCAATAAGGTGTTGTCATCTTTTTTGAAGAAGAGCACCACCACACTCCTGTGCCATGCTTCTGGCGTAGTACCCTCGAGTATGACGGAATTGAATAGCTTCTGGAGGACTAAAAGTACCGGTTTTCCACCCGCTCTCAGAAGTTCTGTTGTAATTCCGTCATCACCCGGCGCCTTGTTGTTTTTAAGCTGTTTCAGAGCCACTCTAATCTCGTACAGGCTGATGTCTGGGATGTCCTCGGTGTAGTGTCGGGTCAGTTTAGCCCTAGAGTCCTGAGCCAAACCGACAACGGGTTTCCCTGTCGAAGTGTACAACTGTCCGTAAAACCTCTCCAGCTCTCTCAATATCTCCGGTTTTGATGAGATGATACTGCCATCGTCGATCTTCAGCTTCGTCATTTGGCTTTTCCCAATAGAGGAATTCCTCGCGAACACTTTGGAGCCTTGGTTCCGCTCTATTGCGTCCTTTATACGGTTAGTATTAAAGGAGCGCAGATCGTGTCGCGTGGAGTTTGAAATCCGCCTATTGAGATGGCCGTATTCCGACATATCAGCTGAAGATTGCAATCTCATCTCATTCCGGGCTTCCATTAGTCTAATGGTTTTATTGGAGAGCTTTTGAGGTTTTCTTCGGCGTGGGGTCTTAAAGAACTGGGACCCCACTGCTTGGACAGCTTCCACAAACCCGTTGTTTATCTCGTCCGCTGTTTCGCATTCGGCTAGGCACTGGAAACGATTACGCAGTTCGAGTTGAAAGGTTTCGGGGTTCTGGATTTGGGCAGGAGCAGGACGGAGCGTGGACTTCATCAGACGAGACCGTTCTAGCTTAACATTGATATTCAGTGTGCCTCTGACAATGCGATGATCGCTACCGGTTTTGACCTTCCCGATCACAGAGACATCACTGAATATACGCTTCTTGGTTGTCATGATGAAGTCGATCTCATTTTTGGTTGAACCATCGGGGCTTATCCACGTCCACTTCCTGGATGGTCGCTTCTGGAAGAAGGAGTTCATCAAATAGAGTTCCTCCTTCTCCATAAAGTCGACCAGCCGCTGGCCCCTCTGGTTCCGCTGCCCATATCCGAACGACCCTACTCTCAACTCATCGCCATTCTTAGTGCCCACCTTAGCGTTGAAGTCTCCCATAACAACGGTGAAGTAGGATTCGGAGGTATGTATGGCTTCAGAGATCTCCTCATACATAGCCTCTACTTCATCGTCAGGGTGTGTCGAGGTCGGCGCATATACCTGGATGACCTTCAACGAATACCGGTCGGTAATTCTGAGTATCAGGTATGCTACTCTGCTTGACACACTATCGACTTTTACCACGTTGTTAATGAGAGACTTACGGACGAGAAACCCAACACCACCCTGGGACTTTCGGTCTCCTTCCCGGAAGAAGAGCATGTTGCCGGAATCAAGGATTATCGTATCCTGCCCCTCTCGTCGGATTTCAGATAATCCTATGATGTCCCAACGTAACCTGCTCAATTCTTCCTCCAGCTCGACAATCTTCTCGTCAGTCCGGAGCGTGCGGACGTTGTGTGTTGCCAGGGCCAAGGTCCGGTGGGGGTGGTAGCGAGAAATCCACCGGGGATTCTTAGCACCCCCTGCTCCTCCGTTACCTGGCCCGCTACCATAGCCAGGGATAGAGGAGCTGCCGGGTACTGGGGGCCGTCGCGCCGTTCTGTCTGTCATTTGGGGGGGGGGGGTTGCCATAATCCCCACGCTTGGCGAGCGGCTTGGGGATCGCAGTATTGGTGGTTAAGTTACAGAAGACGCTGCTGCCCATCTACTGGACTTTTTCCCTTAGTCGCCTCTTACGACACCCACGGGAGGAGAGGGGGTGGTCAATTCTAGGCCGGATACCACACGGCGTGTTAGTTGACAGCTTTATAATTTCGGTGGATATTTATTATAAGATACTGCGGTTTTGTTACCGTAAAATAAAAAAAGAACGCCTCTATTTTAGTAGAATTCAGCACGAATATCATTGACTTGTTTTTTTGTAAAACTCTAATTATCGACTAAGTTTAGTACCGGTAGTTTAGTTTAATATACCGGATTTGTATGCACTAGGTTGCAGGTTCAAACCCGGGCAAGTACCAATGTGACTTTTTCAATGTTATAAATACTTTCTTAGTTATTCTAAGACACCTCAAGCGGTAACGGAAAACATCGTGAGGAAACCTAGATTTAATTATCTAAAATCGCCAACCCGCAGTGAGCTGGCGTAGTGATAAATGCTCAATCCTTCTCTATACGAGAAGAGGCCTTTGCCCTGCAGTGGGACAGTTATAGGCTGTCATTATTATTTTTATTTTAGTACAGTTTTTTTGTGTTATACGTAAAATACTGTAATACGCAAATTACTGTTTTTTCTCATTCCTTATCGCTTCGTCTTTAGTTTCTCTCAATAGTACGGTAGCATTCATAATTTATTTACGCATTACAATCTGAAAAGACGTGTGTATTTTATGTTACAGTTACGTAATTGTTATTATTAATCGCGTTAAATATTGCTACAGACGCACGGGTGCTTTGAGTTCTCGGTAATCTAAGATTGACGTCAACGTGATGCGAAGAATACAGGATGCTGTACTGATGCTGTAATTAATCGTT
The DNA here is from genome assembly GCA_946251915.1 of Abrostola triplasia. Lineage (NCBI taxonomy): Eukaryota > Metazoa > Arthropoda > Insecta > Lepidoptera > Noctuidae > Abrostola > Abrostola triplasia. The sequence goes on from OX276439.1 coordinate 7,021,338, forward strand.
TCGGGAAAATATAATGTTTTGCATCGAATACATGATGTTTATGTTCTATTATGCAATGTCTGGCGTTTAGGAAATAGAGTTCCAGTAAAAACTATAAAAAAAATATACCTAAGAAAAAAAAATAAGATGCAAATGGCAAGTTGTCGTTCATTGTGACGTTCGAATGGGGAGGGTTTGTTCAACAGTGGACGTCTTCCGGCTGATGATGATGATTGATCAGGCATACAACACTACACCTAACAAATTTAAGCATGTTACCAAGAGCTTGTAAAAGTATTATAACATTGGTGTCTTACAATTCAGTCAGTAAGACTTTGTAAGCTTTAATACTAATACATAAAATGTATGATATGCACCAATAGACAACATACAGCAGTCTTCCAAACACATCAGTTGTATTTCCTCTACTGGTAGATTGCATTTCTCCGTGTAATAGCGGCTTAAGGTGATACTACGGCTCATTTGAGGCTTCTATTTGCTCCCTGGATCGTAACTAATGCGTATTTAATGCTCGTGTTTGGCCCGCATTCCTCTACGCCTGGATTGCAGTACATAATCGTTGAGGCAGTAATTCTAGAGCTTTGGCAAAAGTGCAGCACAAATATCATTGATTCGAAAATCAATTTTATTTATTGTAATCTTCGTACTTTCGTGATCCTGATACCCGATATTAGGTTGTCAATCGACTAATTTACAGTTCCTTTACTCAGATAAATTACTCGTTGTTTGGTCAAGGCAAAATCTGCTTATATAAGGGTTGAAAAATGGTGTCATCTTCTTGAAAACATAATTAGAATTGTTAGACTTTTATACATTATTATGGGAGAAGAGAAGATTATACCGCAGTAGGACTAAAAGGTAAAAAAATATTGTTAAATTAAAAAAACATTTTGCAATATTATAAGTATTTTCAGTCTTAATTTGCTATAGCCATTGGCTAACCTATAATTGATTATAAACATTAACTTTAAGCGAATATTTCTGTTATTTCAATCGTTGTATCCAATGTAATGAACCTGTTATTCATTCACTCCGTAAATAAATGGAGCTGAGGAGATATTTGTACAGCGACTTGTCGACGCAACTTTGTAAGTGTGGTTCGTTAGCCGGCTTATCTTGTCGCATAGCTAATAGTCGGGGAGAGTAAAACACCTCGGAAAACTTGCTGCTAGGCTATGGTTACTCGTACTTGTAAACACTTCGCACATTCATTTATTTCTGGTGGCTTGAACAATGTCTTGTTCATTAAAATGAATTTAAAGGCGACTCCACCGTGAGATTTATTTAGTTTACTTACTTATATATTCAGATAACGCACATTTAATTAAACATTTCTATCATTTTCATAGTTAATAGGTATATGGTCTCAACCCATCATTTTACAAGTAGACGCATGCCTACTTTTATTTTCTCTTGAGTGAGCGGCGATAGCTTCAATGAAACCCCCTTTTTCGCCGCACACCAATAAAAAGCTTAAGGATTGTAACTCGTGTTGTCATTCAAGTTATACCAGCTTCATATTCAACGCTGTAAAAAGGGAAGACGGGAAATTATCTGGATATGATCGCTGGCAATGCAAAAAGTCACATTAATCTTAGGTTTTACTCATGGAAGAGAAAAACCAAAACCAGGATTCCTATTTACAATCCTCTTCGGGATAACTTCGGGGAATACTGGCGTGATGATATGTGTAGAGACGGTACAGGCATGCCTATAATATCTAATGTACGTAGAATTGTACATACTTACTAGTGATAAAGACGGGGTTACTCACAGATGAATAAAAATGGTCCTAATGCTTTTTTTTTATTACATTCGACTTTTTTGTCCTTCTGTATCCATTAGATTGATGTTTGGGCTTTTTCTTAAAGGTGTGCCAGAAAAAGACACATACTTTCGTACCTTTTTTATATAGCAGTATACGTTATAGTGGATCTGACTTGATGCTTTGAGTAAAAACAGGAAAATCTGAACTTTCACATACATACACCTACTAATAGAAAACAGAAATGAGAAGAAAGCTAAACAAAAATAAATCCTCTAGATTAACAGCATCAGTAAATCGTATTACGGATTCAATGATAATAAGCAGAAATAAACGTCACTACGGTGTATTAAAAGACGAAAATTATTAGCCATTACTACAAATTCAGCATAAAATTAATACGTTGAAACGGTTCAGTTGCCGAGACCGTCATCTGATTAATGAATGGTGCATTATGCTAATGTTGAGCCTAGTTGAGCTGCATTCCAGCAGGACTGGATACTCAACCGCAGATGGCCCGCCAACTTGGATGTCACAGAATAGATGGGACCAGAAGGGCTATTAAATCATCTGCAGGCACCGCAGGCAGTCTAGATATATGTTTATATTTATTATTAGTATCTACCTCGGGCGAGCCAGTTTGTTTAGAATCCTAAAGTAAATTATGGGCTTCTTTTCTAATTGGATCCTTAAAATACTTATCAAAGTTTCATACTTAACTCCTTAAACTTCATGGACTCATTTCACTTATAACTTCTTGGAATATAACTTACCTTTGGGGCCTAAAGTACACATTGGCGTTATTTTGAGTTTTCAAGGAGCCGACCTTCTGAATCTTCCTACTCGTTTTACGCTGCATAGCTGCTAAGTGCACCAATGCCGATAAAAATTAATATTGTAGATTTATTTTTAGAACTCCCTGCAAATGCTTGGAGTGTCGATGCTTCGCGTGTGTTACTTTATTCTTTTTTATTTCGCTGCGTATAGGAATGTATTCAAGTCGCCAGTCATCCCTTACTTTGTAACGTACGCGTAATAATAGTGCGCAGGTACTGAAGAAGGCTGATCACATATTTTATCTTTAGTAGACTTCAATAGTGGATAGAGCTAAAATAATAATACAAACGTAGAATGCAATGAAATCCGAAGATAAATAACATTCCAATGACCCGATTAGCGCTGGCTTTACTTTCAGTACAAAAGGTCGTGGGTCTGCCGCAAGGGACAAATGTCGGTTATCTACAGATACAAGTACAGACTCGCACTCACAGTACACATAACTCCCACCACAGGTAGTAAACGAAACATAAACATAATTTATAATAGAATAACATGGTCTTATCTGCTCGTATAGATTCGCATCAAACTAAATTTCGCGGGAGAAAGCAGTATCGAATGGCTGTCGGAAATCGATCAAGTGCGAGAACAGAAGGTAACTCCGCCGTGTTTGGATACGGTTTAATTCGATCGAGCCTTCGAAGGTTATACAAGCCACGATTCCGGGCTTTCGTTACAGTTTCGGTCGTTATTTAGAGGTGTTATTTATAACTATTACCTCTCACATGGCTTTGGTACGATTAGATGCGAGAATATTAATTTAATTAAGATGTTAAGTCTGATGCGTAACGTATAAAATCGTATTCCTTTATGATTTTATAATGAAAATCCGCAATATCTTATAACTTTTAATGCGTTTTTATTGCAAATAAAACCATTAGGATTAATCAAGTAACTCTATTAAGATCAGTCGTTATGTAAGTAATAACAACGTTTGTTTATACTGTTAGTTTACTCTTAACATTATTTATTGGTTAATCTTCCACATATTTTCTGTCTAAAGCAACGCTACTTAGGAGTTTTACAAAATCAGATAATAGTTATCGCAACCTATCACCAATATTCGAATAATCAAGTTCATTATTCGAAAAATTAAAACTTTCATAAACAATGGGTTCGAAAAGTTTTGCTCGCGTCAACACAAGGCGTGTGCCTTACGGGCTTGAGACTTGCACGTCGTGTTGCTAGACAGTAAAAATAAATTTAAAGCACAATTCCTAACGCTATTTAAAGGTTGCTGTTCTAATTTGTTCTTACATCGTGCATGCCGTTTCTTATTCTCCAGACTTTCCAGCACCGGCCATTGATATTGCTTCCATTTATTCAACTGTGGCAGAATCTATTACTGGATTTGTTGGCTTGCATTGAATCGCAAATATTTTCTACCGCGTATGCGCGACTACAAACAAAATGGACAGCGAAATGCTAATAGGATTTGTGAGCATGACCAGGTGAATAATGTTGTTTTGAGTAAGATTATTAACGAGGCTTACTATCAGGTACTGAATGGATTGAATGGAGGTATTCTCGATGTAATTGATGAGGAGCTCGTTAAGGCTGGTGAAGGGTAATATTATCAAATTAATTCCGAACCCGTATATGAAAGCAGGCCCTAAATCATGCTGCAAATAACGACACGACATTTGTGTCAAGTTAGCAGAATTGAATCCAAATAAGGAAGCTTACACAAATATCCATCATCTAGATAAGACGAAGGAAATAGAACAGGTACCAGGTATAATCAAATATTCGCTTTCGTTCGCCCACGCGTATTGTCTTCCAAGACTTATTAAACTAGCTATCGCCCTGATCATTTGTCTCGCAGACACTTTCACGTTTAAATGCTGTGACTGGCAAGTGACCAATTGAGTGATATTGAGAAAGCCGCCTTATTAGTGTCTATTTTGTAGAACGTTTTAACATTGTTGAGGATTTATAACTAGACTGAGCGTCGGATTTATTGTGTTAGCGACGCCAGTAAAAGCTGCAGAAAGTGCAATCTAAAGGCTGAAGCAATCATTCTCAAAATGAGTTATGAATGTGTGTTTTATGATAGTGGTTTGTTTATACCCATGTTTTGTGCAGAAAATTAATCGAAAACTGTATTTCCACTATAAAAGCTTCTTATTTGAGCTTTCATTTCGGTATTTTTAAGAGCTTTTAGTTGTTAGACGGGATGAAACGAAGGAACTTTTATTTCTATAATTTATGTATTTAATAAAATGTTGTCTGTTTGGCCTTTTTGTAGTTTGAAGAAAGCTTTAGTCATAAAAGTTATAAATTTGAAAAATTCAAACCAGTTTGATCAAGTCAACATTTTACTTATACTAAATGGAGTAATATCAAAGTTAGTCTTCTCAACGAAATGTTCTAATTTTAAAGCGGCAGATTTTCGTTTTAAAAATATTTTATCACAGGTGCCATCTGTTCGGTAGTACCAATGTACCTCTGTTTCGCAACGAGATTGATTGCAGAGCTTCAAATGACGAGTAGTAGGAGTTTGAATAGCGACATACAGTATCATCAATCGTTTAACCTTCATTTTTGTGCTTTCCCAATACGAATACAAAGTTGTGGGTCAAGGGGACAATGAGTATTTTGAAGCATGATGAATAATAGATACACTGGAGTTTTTGGACTGTAAGTTCTTTGAGTGATGGGGTATGATTCATGACTTATGGGTGGATTTAAGGTTAGATATTGGTTTTGAATACAGAATTGAAGAACTTAATAAAGATCGATGTGTAATAGAGAAGAACATCAAAACGAAACCCCATGTCGTACATTGCTTGAGCGTTGAATTGCAATAAATTAACGAAGCCTGCGAAAGCTCGCCCTATGCAATATGTGTGACTCAATTATAGAACAAGTCACATAAGCATTGTTGGAGTAATAATGTGCACCATACATTAATAGAATACTTAAAAGGAAGAATGCAATCTCCAAGCAACAAAAGCACTTTCGTAACTAAAGCAATAATGACAATGAACGCTCGTACGTAGGAGTTTATGGCACTCCATTAAATGCGTTCCACTCCTCAATATATGGAGGGTTGTTCCCCATAAATAACACTTTCGATTTCGTATTGATCTGAAACTCGCGCTGTCCGTGCTATTGTTTAGATGACAGTTATTGCTATTAAACAGTTTAATGATCGCTTGAAGGAACACCGAACAGGAGTTTGCGCAAGCGTAGTTGATTGTAATTGTACGTCTAATAGCTTTCAAGATCAATTTTAAACAACTACTGTCACACTTACAGCTGATATTATTCTTTTATTTTAGAGTGAATTTGAAAATACTGAAGTTAATTTAAAATTTTACATCCACCTTTAATTTTGATCAAAATCAGAACACCCGGAAAGGTACATGCAAGCGGCTTCGTATTATTCTAAAGTCTATTTCGGAATAAGCCTCAGATCTGGGTGGCGATCACGGTAATAAAACGTTGTCTAAAGCACAACGAACTAGCGCAACACAAACGATCCGTATCGCGCTTATGATTTGTCAAATAAATTAATAGATTGTTGCCAACCTCAAACATAATGTTGATCATTCATCATTATAAACCAATTTGATGTACAGTTTTAAAGAAATTGAGATTTTCATGACAGTTTTAAATTGTAACGCAATATTAAACGATTAGCTTGCTAGCTCAACTTGTTATTTATTACTAGCAAAGCATTTAGAGGCGAATTGCCAAAGTAATCACGAATCAATTTTACGCGATCTACCTTTAAAGTGTTACACATGACGTGCATTTTCTTCAACACATGTTCTATAGTAACTACAAATAGTTAGCTAAATGTAATGTACTAAACACTCCTATTTTCTTCACCAAACGATATTAGCACATCATTCTTGACTATTACCCTGTCGTTAACACCACAATTACGTCTCTCTTCGAAGAACCTAAAGCCGTCTCGTCCATATTCCTCCTTTCCCTCTTCATCGTTTTCACTGTCAACAAATCAGAAAATTTAGCAGAGCCTAACCGTAAGCGCTTATCCGATAATCGTGTTCCCAACATCACGCATCTGAGCTCTCACAAAGCTGAACTCATCAGTGAAATGGCAATACTGACGTGGGAGTGATATGACAAAACCGTTGTTTCTTAAAGACCAAACACATTCGCTCGGCCTGAAACGGGCGAAGAAAATCATAGGAAAGCGACTAACACGATTTACCATTTTAGGGTATATGTTAGATTCGTTCTGCCAGTCTAATATATAGGTTATTATAGACTTTAATTTTCCGATACAGCATGGAATAATTAATATTAAAAAATATGACATATTTTAACAAGTTTTCAAAGATAATCTATTATTTGGTTTTCCTCGTCTTTTGTCATCTGTTCTGTCTGAACGATTTTCGAAGAGGCCAGATCCAACAAATGACTTTAGTCCTTTACTCCAATCTAGACATATGAGAAAGCGATTGTGTTAGGGCGTGAGCACATGTGTCGCTTAGCATTGTCACGTCATTTTGTCGTTGTCGACACATGATCATGGTTTCACTATTATATGATTTAGCATATCCGACTGGTTTGTATCTTGTATTGTCTATTAGATAATGTAGCTTGCGAAATTTTACATACAATACTACATTTCAGTGTGACGTAAATATGTCAACAGAAAGGGCGTATTTCTATGTATTGTGAACTCTTTCTGTCTTTTAAAGTTGACCACGCCTCAAGTTATAGGTACAACGCAAAGACTTATTGATATCTATGTTTATCAAATGTTATTCTCCAAGCGTATCTGCGACATACTATCAATTGGTTTCTAAGAAGATTACATAAGTTGATAAAATACATGGCACCAGTAATAATAGTACAAATGGAACATATAAATTATTGCGTCTAAGCAGTGTGTGTTTGGTGATTTGGATTTAATGCTCATTCACTACACACACACACAGTTATATAGCGCTTATTCACTAACTATGGTTTAGCCGCAATAATTTATTCCAGTACGATTAATTTGTTCTTGGACAGGTTTATATTGCGACCGGATCGCCTGGTCGTCAAATGTGTTCGCCGCCTTAGGTGGATCACGACTGAGTCGATATGTGCCTTTCTCGCTAAATTGCGATTTGTACACAGATATGATAGTTATCTAAACGTTTAAGGGATAAACGTTCTCTGTTTTAGGTTATTTGGGCTTTCTTTTGTGTGATTTCCAAGTCATGAGTCAATCTGTACGCTACATGAATATGTGACGTCAATTCTTCATTCATTCATTGTTTCGATTTAGAAAGATCGAGAATTAGCGTTCAGTGCTTAACGTTTAGTTCAATATATAATTGGACTTTTACCTAAAATAATGTAAACTAATGGAATACCAGATATAGTAGACACAGTATGTACGTACTGGTCTATAACTCTTGTGGTAACTGTAAAGAAAGTTAGGAATCAATACAAACGATGCGTTTCATTTATACAAAGATCATTAAACAAAGTGCTTTAACAATCAAAGTGCAATATGTCCCATTCAATTGCTGGCTTTCTTGCCGTTAGATAGCACAAGTAAATTGTAATGCGGAGAAAAGGCTGCATTGCAATGAATAATTGGTGCTGCGTATAAATATTAATAGCATGGCGTTGTGCCGGCGCAGGATCGTGACATTTCAACCCGCCGGCACCTGCGCTCAAATGTCAAACATGACAGATGTCGATGAAAGTTTCATCTAGGCGTTGTTAATGAGGCAGCGTTTGCCGGCAAAAAATGCTATCATCAAGATTAATTACAGCAGTGGAGTAATTGCATCCTGTTGTTTGTCGTGTTTATTTTCCGCTATGTTGATATTTTCCTCAGCTGTAAAATATCTCTAAGTAACGTTTGGTTCTAGTTTTCCCGGGAACTTATAAATATTGGCGTCGCGTCTGTATTTTGCTTTGGCGCTACGAACGTGACCAGGTTTGCGAATATTGTAATATTTTACGCCATTTTTACTGTTACGACTGGGATTACGACCTACATTTAGTATTTCTTTCGAATTATTAATTTTAGAGAAATAGTTTAACACGTACGCCATTTTAGAGAAACAGTTTTTCTATTGTGTCTACTGCGTGGCAATCAAGGATTTAATATAGTTTCGAATTTCTTGAAAGCATCTTACTAAATATACAAATTTTACACACTGCAAGTAAAAAGTTACTAACGCAAGTAAATTCGCGTATACCTCTTTTTTGGTTGGTTGGTTACTGCAATAGTCCCTCGACAATTAGCTCAGCTGGTTTCAATAGGAAGTTACTCTGTTTAAAAGCACAGTGCTAATAATTCCACGACAGAACATTAAACATCTAATAGACGATGTCGTGCACAATTATTGTAAGACGCACGTGTTTTTGATGCCTTAGGGCTACCATGAAATGTAACTTTCGCTAACGTTTCGTATCGAGATCATCTACATTTATTACATTATGTAAGGCAGATAAAACAATTTATTCGATTGATTTATCATAGTTATTGATAATGTGTGTGATCTTTCAATGGATTGCGTCGACAAATTGATAGCTCGGTAATTGTGGTTTGCGAGTTAGGTTGGGTAAATTGTTTGTTGTTGTTAGCGAATGCTGTTTAAATAATATTACATTGTTTTCATCAGTGACATTTGATCTAATCAGTGCTTAAACAATTGATTAAATTTCTATATTAGAAAACGCAGGTTCTGGACCAATATTGGCTAAACTGCAGTAATTTGTTATAAACCATAACAATTTACTTAGTTTTAGACCATTATTTGTTTATATACCAATAAGCGTCTAGCACATGCTATCGATGTCATGGAGAAATTTCCATGGTGTAGGAAAGTGTGGCTACTTTCCTGTGGCTGGCTTACTGGCCGGCAAGTTTTCAAAAAACTTTCTGGAGACATTCATCATGTATGATGTAAAAGCCTCCGTAACATTACGCATGCGCATTCGATTCATTTACTTTCTTACATACCGTATCACATAGCATCTCGACTCAATTTATCTTCGCCACAAACTTATTAATGCGGCTGTCAAAATAAACTGTTACTGAAATAAACTACTGACTATCTTGATACTGGCCGCAAACGAGACGTAAAAATAAATTTGTCGTGTTCAACTGTCAAATTAAGCTGTTTGCATTGTCACTTTCAAACGTAACTGTCAAAAATGAAATTGACCACAAATACGATAATAGAAAGTAATTACTCAATGTTGTGTGTTATGTACACAATGGGCTATGGTACTACCTATTTGAGTAAGTAAAGCTAAAGATGATCTTTGTGTTGAATAAGAGATTAGAGCGCAAATATTTGTACAACCTTGCTAAACACATGTGCAGTGTAAACTCGTGTTTCCACAAATAAAGAATCTCTCTCTCACACGTCTTTGTTCACTTTGTTAAAAGCTCAAAGTTATACGTCAATTATAGCTACTTCAGTTTCATGTTATTAGCAAATATTCTTGTATATATGTATAAGCTTCATATGACTGCTGTTCAAGTTATTAATAGACTGACAGTTTTAATTCTTTACTCACAAATCCTGTTTCATTAGGTAAAGTTGCATACATCTAACGATTTAGTTAGTACCTCTAGGCTTAAAACAAACTATCATTATTCTAAACCGAGAGCAGAAAGCGAGCGTGCCATAATTTGCTTAATTCCTTTTGTAACAAACACTTTCATATTGTTTTTTATCAAGGAACTCACAGGGAAGTCATTAAACTCCATAGTTTTCATCAGTTTACGAGGGATTGGCTAAACCGCGCGAGACGCATCCGCCATTTCTTTATTCCTATCACGAATATTATCGCAATGGAGAATTTATAATGCAAATTACACTAATGGAGGTCGATGACATCGAGGAAACATTAATGCAAAAGGTAGAAGTGTATAAGTGTAGAATATAAAGCTGTTTTAGTACAGCCATTCATTTCCAAACACGCTATTTATGTTTATTCATAAATAGTTAAGAAATGGATGGAAGAAATGCGTTGAAAACTATTTTGTCAGACAATTTTGTCAATATGTTTATTTTAGCGTTTGCCTCATTCTGTGACATTATTGAATAGTTGACACTCAGACTAAGCAAGAAACTTGGATACAAAATCTGTGAGTCGACGCCATTAACCAATAATTTCTAAACCTACTTTTATCGAACAATGTTTGATAATAGCCCCCAAAACCCGATTGATTTTCAGTTGACTGTAAAATTTGATTTTAGTTTATTTACATAAATAGTTATTGAATTGAGTTGAAAAATTAATGTCGTCATAAGTTGCTATTACGGAAAAAGCATTTGACAGCTCATAAAAAGTATGTCACTTGGTAGTGTCAAATACCCAATTGTTCTAAGTATTGAACACCCGTTCCAAAAATGTTTGAAACTTGTAAAACTAATTCTCATAAACAGCTGCATAATGACAATATCTTTAGAACACGAGTCAAAGCTCAAGTTGTTGCTTAGCAGGTCATTACCACTGTTCATTTGGTTAAGTGTGTCGTTATTTTAGGATCGGAATGTCGAAGTTAGCGGGCTATGTCAAGCATTTGTTGTGGCTGCGATTTGTGTATGCATCTGGTGGCTTGAAAGTTTTGCTGTAGGCAAGTCCTTACATACCATATTATCTACTAACTTATGGATGGACCGTGATGTAGAAGCTTTATATGCATAAGTACAACTGGTAATGGAGTCGATTTGTAATCAAAATCTTTGGTATGTTGTGAATGGTAATCAGTAACCATTTATTTGCCAAACACAGGTAGATTTACAAATTTTGGTCTTCGTCTAAAGTTTATAGGCACATGAAAAAGTGACGGTCTTTTTCGTTCCTTATGTTTAGGCACAAATACGCTAATTAGCAGTATTCATTAACATTAACTACAGGTGTAAATTCTCTAAAAAAATGTTTAGTTTTTATTTCTATTCTAACGACTGTGTGACTGAGACTTTGTCTACTAGAGAACCTTGCGTCAAATGAATCATTTTGATTCATTCATATTGTTAATAAATTCAAATGAGTATGATGTTATCTGAGTTTTTAAGTCTGTATTTGGATGCTAAAAAAATTAACGCCGTTCTAACGCAGTTTTATTTGTTGTATCAAGGAAACGGGATGCGCGCGCTCTTTTTTAGCTTCGTCTTCAATTTGACAGGTCTAAAAACCGACTTGGACGCGGAAGTTCGTACTAATTGGCGATGAAAAATTCTGTGGACGTTTCGTCACTGGAAGTGTGCTGCCCATGATTAATCGAATGCACGGACAATTTTAGATAATACGGACAGTTACCATTCATATGTCTTTCACTGTTCAATGGTAATTGATTTAAGTAGAAATCTTTCTTAATGGTCGATTCGGACTTCGTATTGGTAGCTCGCGTAAGTTTATTTAGTCTGATGTTTGGCAATGTTTAAAGAACATTTGTCTTGAAAGATATTATGTAAGTTAATGTTATAATGATTAATACAGTCGACATGTCCAGTGTGATTGGCTTCGCAATATAAAATCAAAAGCAGTAACATCCATAAATTATCCGAACTTATAAAGGAATGTTTGTTTCATTATGAATAGGTTAATCGAATTTCATAGTTTGACCCCGACAGGAGATGGTACGCTATTTATTATAGTGAATGTTAACGTCAATCAAGTCAGAAGGAAATTTGGATGGACGCATCAGATCGAGTTTCATCAGGAAAACATTTTAGTATCGGATGCATTTGTTACGAAGCAAAACGTTCTGTTTATTTATTGACCAAACTAATATCTTTGGAGGCAGATTTATTTTAGTGCTATACTGGATTATGTAACACAATTTGGTCGTCTACAGAATTAGATATTTGGTCGTATTGCTGCGGAAGCAGGTTTCCTGTCAGGTCCTCACGTAATTATGCACATTTGAGACGAATTTCTTCAAAAAGCTCGAAAAGATTTATAACTGAGCGCGTTAGAGAAATGTACAAGTTGGATTTATAGGCGCCATGGCATGGCACATGGTCTGTGATGTGTTAACTGGTGTTACGGCCTGCAACATATTCGGGAGTCTGTTTTATATCTTCCGCATTCTTTAATTGATTCTATTTTGGTATTACTTTCCTTTATGGTACGTTTTGATTAGATGTTTTAATAAACACTAGGTTTATAGCTTCCTGTATGTAGTACCATCATATTTACACATTAACCTTATTATGAATAATGTTTATTTCGCTTAGATGCTTCATGTCATATTATTTATGAAAGGTACCTGGTTATAAAATGATTAGAATTTATTTGCGTTTGCGTCTTGCAATGAAAAAATATTTTGGATCGTAAATTCTATGAATGGATTACGTTAATGGAATATATTTAACGTCGTCTTTTGTCACAACTTAACGGTGATGGTAAAGTCTATTAGTGTAATGGTAAAAACGTTGGTAATAGTAAAACTTAGAACACCCAGCTGTTTAATGACATCTCACCCAAATTCCTCCCTATATAAGGTTTTACGACTTCAATTCACTTTTGAATTTCTAAAGATAAAAGATAGTTATTTAAGGAGCTTAATAATATATTCTAATGATAAAAGACATGGATTTATGTCACACAGAGGGTATGTTTATGAATACTAAACAGCAAGACTTTAGTGGCAGTCATAAAAATGTTACGGTTGCTGATGTTTCTATGACTTTGATTATTAGAAAGATGATGAAAGTTATATAGGATGCTCTTTAATTAAGTGGCGAACTTAATGGTGATGCATGGATATTGCTTTTGAAAGCTTAACTCAGTTCGCGAGTAAGAGTATTGCTTCGACCATTTTTACATCATGAAGATGAAGAAGTGTACTAACAAACTTAGGATCTGAAATTTGACTCCGCTAGACCATTGAAGTGATTGTATAAGAAATTCTTTTTGCAAAGACATACGATTGCATCATGATACCAATATATTTTATTCACAGCGCCTTTCAAATGTATTTAGGTTAAATACCGACTTATTAAACGATACAAACCGTTTCAGAGGCTGCATTTTATGCAACAGTTTAGTTGTACTTTGTCGAGCTTTCAATAATCCTTGATGACAAGTTTATGTCCAAGTAGAAAGCTTCCACGAGTGGTAATATATTAGTTTTTATCTTTGACGCCAGCTGGGTGGTCAACCTTTCATCCTTGTTGATGAGCCATTATATTCATCACGGTATATCCTCTTTCCATGTGATGATTAGCTTATGCCGAAATGAAATGGAGGTCATTGTTGGCCAAAAACTGATTAAAATATTTTGGCTCGTTTTGTTAACCCACTTTGCATCTTATCTTCGTCCATCAAATAATTTTAATTCCTGCCACCTTACCATATTTGAGAACCACTGATTTCTAAACTTGATAATAATAGGTTTTATGAAGCGGTGAACATATCAGCTGTTACAAATCTCTCCTCAAACGTAGTAGTGCAATCATAATCGATATATTCAGACGGGATCGAGACAAGATCTTGGCACAAGGCGTTCGTTGTACGCTCGACTGCGCATTGACCATTAATCTTCTTCAATTTTAGATAATCCCCAAGTTCTCGAGAGGAAAGCGGGTTTAATGTGAGCCTTACGGGGTTATAAGACGATGGCTACTGATATAAGGTATTGTTCCAAGTTTTGGTCTTTATCAGGTATTGTACTGTTTTCCTTTGTGTCACAGTTTGAGTGGATTGTGTCGTGTGGGTAATTAATGAGGTTTGGTCGGATGGATCGTAAGGATTTCTTTATCAGAATGTGCTAGAGTGCTTCACTTAAAATGTACCGTTTTATTGGGTTATCTACAGTGTGTATTATCTCTGTGACGATGGTGTCATTTCTTTCGGTAATGGAATCGTTAACATTATTTCTTTTATCAGTCCATTTGATTTTAGCCCCTAAAAAGTACATACTTACTGAGAGCTAAACCAATTTCGACGTCATACGTAACAATGTTAGTTATGCTTTCAAATGTAGATACAAGCTCTACTTTCAACAAAAGGCTAAAGTGAGACTGATAGATGACCAGCTATTAGATGGAGAAAGAAGTTCAGGCCATTATGTAAGAAGGTAATCTGCACACATTATGTGATGTTTATGTTATGTTACGTGGAGAATTCAATAAGTGTTTGAGGCAACAATTGATAACGATGTCTCTTGTGCTTCTTTGGGTCTTGAAGACTTTTATTTTGGGTTATGTTGAGTTATTAAGTTTTAATTGTGTCTTTTGTGTTGCAGAATTGAATCAGGTCATACTGATGTTCCTATAAAAATGTATCTAAATCAATATTTTACCGAAAATATTTTTATGCTTCTATCAACCTGTTCAAATATTGAGTCAACTTCTATCTACTCTTTTTGGAAAATGAAGGTATTTTAGAGACAATGCGAACGTGTTTAGAGAAAGATTGTTCGCGTGATTCAATCGAGCCGCTAACTGGAATATAAATTATAGTTTCAATTGCTTTATTGAAGGATAATTACATTTGTGATTGCAGTTTAATCCGTTATTCTTAGCCGATCGATTAAAGTGATTATTTATATTATCATTGATGTTGTATAATTTTAATTATCGTACAATTGTGTTGGTATATAACTTAGCTTTATGTGGGAATTTTATTTGACTTTAAGTGACCGTCTGAGTTGTGCTTCTAGAATTCTAGATCCTTGGTCGAGACCGCTTAAGGACATAGCACTCTTTCGGATCTATTCGGCTTTTGTCCATAGAGCATATTCTTACACCTCTCTATATATATGTTCTTTAAACAACTTCGCAACTCCTTCTTCAGCGTCGTCACAGTATACGTAGAAATAATTGAATTAACGGCACCTGAACGAGAAAAGTAAAAGAAAACCGCGTCAAGATTTTTTTTAAAAGAGCTTTCATTCTACTCTCTGAAAATAAACTTGAGCGCCTACATACAATCCGATTAGGAAAACATGCAATCATTTATACTTTCAATTGTCAAAAGACTTTGCTGTGACATAAAAGTAAACTAAGCGTTCTCGGTGACTGTCTTCAATATTTCATAATAGTGCTTCACCATGACTTATCAATACCAAACTTGTCACTTATGTCACGTATGTAATGTAGTCTTAGTTAACATAACGACCATTCAAGACTCAAGTCATCGTGTCCCCGATAGATTGCACAACAAATTAACATAACAAGTCATCGGATCATTGAAGCATGGCGGCAATAGATTTGCAAAGTATTGCTTTTTATCTTAGTTGGCAAAGACATTTTTACGTTTTAGACTTGAATGACTATCGCGTATTGAGACGTAGTTTAGTATGCATATAAAGGGTGGGATGAAATGCATGCTCCCACTTCGCGACGAAGATTGTAGTTAGCTTGCCTTCTTTACAATGGAACGTAGGTACTGTTATAAGGAGCGAGCTTATAGACAAAACTTAACTAAAACTTTATTTTGATGTTTTCCATTAGGTCAGTGAATGTGGCATTCTAAGAGGGAGCTTTTGTTCTACAATGGATGTGTTCAGGCTGATGATGATGAAATAAATAAAGTTCCTAATAACAAATATTTTATTGTTGAAAAGTAATGCTTATGCCCTGCAAGAGACAAACTAATATAAAACATGTAAGTTCTTAAAACCTTGTAGGCGACAGAATGTACAGAAAGAAAATACCATGACCACATTTACACACCTAGGAACAATATGTAAAGCGTGCTAAGTGTAGCTTGTATGTACATATGTGACATTTTCGCCGGCAAAAACATAGAGTTACTCCCATCACTGTAAATGTATGGGCCCCATAATGCCATACAGACAATGAACAAGATTGGCTGCGGTTTGCGACACACAACTATTGTGCAAGAAGCAGAATAGTTGGGTTGCATATGTTTAAATTGGAAAAATGGGAACAGAAGATAAGCAAGCGTACCTATTTCTTAACTTAATATCTTTGTTTATATGATGGGTATTTGTTTAAGTGTTACTCCTTAAATGTTGCACTGCGATGCCTCGTAACTCTATTGGATTACAAAGTAACAGTATTGCGGCACTTGGTATAACAGGTAGGGCCATTGAATGTGTGTTATCTACAAAAACATTTTAAAACCTACAAAATACAAATATTGTCATGTTTCTTTAATATTACCTGAAGCGTCTATAGGCTCGCTGCCTTTATTCATTTGCATGGCTTAATTAAAAAAAAAACTTATGTCTTATAAATGTGACGAGCATACCTTATGTAATTTACTTTATTACCGCCCAGTAATAGAACAGGACAGATGGCGATGACAGAAAAAACCTAGGCCTGCGCAGGCGCAGAACAAGTGGATAACCTTGCCGCGTTGTGGTCTTGCGTTTAACTAGATATTTTAATACATAGACATATTTTACGCGAAGTCGTCAAGCTAAGGAGATTTTTTACGTATAAGTGGGCTTCGTATTATAATATCAGAAGCTTTAAAATGATACAGTGAATTCATGAATATGAAAATTGCTAGTTAATGTAGGCAATGTTGTCGTTTTTATGCAATCCTAAAAAAACTTTTAATATAATTCAGTAGGTCCAACTCATTTCATAGTTCATAAATTCTCTTATAGTGAGGATGTGTTAATATGTTCCTTATTTAATTAAAATGTTTATTCATAAACTTTTTGTTTTCTTTGTTTATGGCTGGAGTTATTTTAAAGGCTTACATAATTCTTAAATAACATCGCATGACCTTTCGTTCGCTGGAAGTATGTATTCTGCATACCTGCGTAAACGCATGTGCACTTTATGTCAGCTGGAATTTTAGGAGCGAAAATAGATGCACCTGTAGCGTCATTATCTCCTTTAGTGAGTGCAGCACCTGCCCAGCCAACGCTGTTTATTTTGCAGATGATAAAACATCATGAAATGTCAGACATGCGCACTTTATAGCACAAATTCTACAGACCATGGACGTGTATGTGGTAAAAAAACAAATAAAACATACCCATTTCTTGAAGCAGGGAATAAATTATTATAAGTTTTGCCAAATAGCTTATTATCGACTTATAAGGTGTTTTTAATGGACACAGATAAGGAGTAGATGATAAAAAGTAAAAGTGTGAAAAGGTACTCAATAAAACCGCACCTGACCATTCTAATAGAATTGTATAACAACTGGTAATGTATTATATTCTATCAGAAGACCATTACTATTTAGCAGAAAACGTGAAAGCCAAACAGAAAAAGGTATTTTATTACGATAAAGATCAACATAATTGAACCGTAACCGGAGAATTCGCTACGAATCCGCGCAAAACTGTAATTGTTGGGAACTTGAATTGAATCAAGATGTTACCAATTTCGTTGGAGCTAGTGAAACTCATAACTTTCGAACTGAAGCGATCGTGCGAATGCTTGTGATACGGAACTTACGATTTAGACAATAATTAGCTAAGACTTGATTAGAAGAGTAATTAATTCGAGGAAGTGGCTATAGCCAATGTTATAGCAGAATTGATGGAGCCGCCTATGAAAGTTGATGAGGCAGGCGAAGAAACTGAATTTACACAGCTTGTTCGAACATTGACAATAAGTAGCTCTACATTGTAATAACATGTTAAAGGAAGCTATTTAATCAGCTTTAGTAGTAAATAATAAATCAAGACCACCGTCACGGGTAACGTAACAAACAATGGACAATCATATTAAAATGGATCGTTCAAACGCTTTCAATACAAGTTGAAGACAATGATTTCTAATCAAGCCTTTTAAAATAATTCAGAGTTTTTATTGAGTTGACTTTTTTATTTCACATTTAATGGGACATGAATTTTATTATTAGGAGTTTTTATATTGTTGATTGAACCATAACGTTTCTTTTGTGTGGTAGTTTGAGGAGGTTCGATTTTTAGATTAGGTGAAGAGTTGTAAATCATTTCTGGATAAATTATTAGTTGTGACAAAATCAGTAGGCTTCTTTTGGTGGTTTTTAATCAAAATATCTTAATTTAAATATATCCAAGAAATATCAGGGAAAATGAAATTTCGAATAACGGCAAACGCAATTTTTTTTGACACTTACATCAGTTTTGTATGATTAATATCAAACTTACACGTCATATTATATAGGAAGCAGTCAGTTGGTCATCTTAGGGGCGGAGTGGAAGATCGGGCCTTTTACAAATTAAAGACTAATTTCTAAGCAAGGGTTCTGTCTTCCGAATAGGTCACACGGAAGGATTTAGATAAAGTAAGTGTAAATGTGAAGCTTTACCACTGTTATTTACCGCCAGTCAATCTGATCAGCTGCCGGCGTGATAATAACATGGCGAGGGCTTTCTCAGGGTGCTGTTGTAACTAATGCTTCGAATTGTGCATCTACTTAAGTGTGGGGGCGTGTTGAATGTTGATAGTGGGTGTGCTGAATAGTAATTATATTTGTTACCTACATCATGATGGTAAATGTAGACGTGATTTGACCATAATGAAAAGAAACCATGAAAATTATGGTTTTTGAATAGACATGTTTTTGTACTTCATTTCTAATAACTTTCATGATGAGATAGCAACAGGTTAGTTTTTTTTAAATTTGGAAAGTAGTTTTTTTTTCTTCGTGATGCATTCATGTAGTTAGTTTAAGGTTGGGTTAGAACTTATATAAATGGAGTCTGTAAATACTATTCTGTACCCAGATAACAAATTCTGAAAATAATAACAAGTTTTAGAAATCATTTCTCATTTTTCCAAACCAATATTTAGGTACTAAGAGTAGTGAGAGTAAAAGTTAACATCATTATTGATATACTCTTTTTTTTTCTTTTTTAAAAACCTCGCCCCACACTACGAATTTCTCCTGTGTCGTGGGCGCGTTTCACAAACATGAAATGTCACATACACAAACACCCAGACTCGGGAAAAATATCTGTAGTTCGCACAAAGTTTTGCCCCGTGCGGGAATCGAACCCGCAACCCTTAGCGCAGCAGTCCAATCGCGTAGCCCCTGCGCTGATCAGGTCGTCGTCTGAATATCTATCACCAGAATAACATTGCTGATATCCGATAAATCACCAAGTGCGATTACATTAGAACGGTACCATTCAGGAAGCCGGCTCATGTGATTTGAACGGTGTTGCAGCACACGAAGCAGTTCTTGTACAATCGATCCATTGTTTGACGTAACGTGTTGCATGCGATCCGTTTGAAGTTGAACTTGTATCGGTTATTGCAGAGTTTTTGTTTATTACGTGTTATAAGGTGTTAATGGTGTGAGTTTTATCTTGTCTTTGTTATTACCGGCCTTTCTCTGTGAAACGAATATGGTTAATACCATAATAATGAAGAAAATATTTGTTATAATGTGCTCCTTATTTTTCCATATATTTTTATTTCAATACTCAGTACTCAATCATTTATTGCATTCCATATGTTACAGAGATGGTAAAAAATTGTAAAAGATCAATATGGACCCTGTTGGGCACGCAAAAAAAAACTGAACTAGCTTTTTGAGTACATTAAATTTCAATCAGTTTAAAGCATTAAATATCCGCATATTATGGAATATAAATCTTACCAATTAACACCATTGAGACCTTCACAAGAAATATATTTATTGCTTCATCTCAAACATATTAAATCCCTGACGTAAAGAATTATCATTATAAAGCGTTTTGTCCAAAACAGTCCACAATCAGCTTTAACCATTAAATTGGACTGCTTTGAGGTATTTGATTTCTATGTAAATAATATTTAAATTAATTTATTCCTTAAGTCAGGTTTGGCTCTAGATTATTAACATTTGACTTACACATGTTGTGAGTTAATTAATTTACAATATTATATTGGCGTTTTTATTAATATAATCCTATTTTCTAATAGAAAGCATTTACTACACAGAATGTAACAAATGTGTAGAAATCTAGAAATTCAATTTAAAATATAATCTTCATATTCTTTACTTTAAAACTTAAAATAATAGGTTCAGGCTTTAAAACAATAGCAACTATAGCGGATTGACCACCTACCACATAACCTTGACCCCACGATGCGCGGGCGCATTACGTTAAGCAATATTCTCAACAAGCCATGGAGTAAACTTCGTGATAATTAACAGATTATTTGTATCCCTCTTCCCAATTAGTATTTGTTTGAAACCTTTGAAGTACGAGTGAAGAAATATGGTAGATTGAATTGTGTAAGATCTGATATGTGTGAAGTAAATGTATGACGAATTCAACTGTAGCCTTGTTTATTCAATTAGTGGTACCTTAGATGCCAGGTTCGTGATTAATTGAGAGGAACGGATGTATATGGTATTACGATAGAGAAGGTACTTACTGGAGTACCTACCTACAATTTACCTATGGCATGTATCTTGGAAACGCGCTACGAGACGACAGATTACCTGTTTCAACGCCTTCAACTAATTATGTTGTGCTAAATTGTAGGCAAACGTGTGCTGGATGGCGAAAGATATTATGGCTTCATCATTAGGGAGTGGTTTAGTTTCGCCGGTGTCGAGCAAAAGTTTCATATGACTAGACTATATAGACATTTTTTAAGCAGTTACCAAACTTTTAACAAATGAAAATCACACTTAAAAGAAAGTTAGGAACTAATACCTAGTTCGTATTCATGAAGTTTTATCATTAGTCTTCCGTTTTTATTGAAGCGACTTTGGAGAAAAACTTTTATCACTTAAAAAAAATGCTCTTTGTCTTCTCTTGAGCAGTGCCCCCACCCAGTTCAGTAAAGACAAGTTATGTCGCTTGGTATTACAAAAAGCCTATACTATTTAAAATTTATTGATATGTATTAATTAGTCTATTCAATTAAATATGACGTCTTTTATATGTTTGTGAGCGGCACATCAATTTTCGTATAATCAAAAAGTTTCACCAACACTTGCGCTTTCAAATCGTCTTCACTCTCGTATTCAAAAAGAGAAGACTAAAAGTGTGTATAAAAATTCAAAACAAAGAAATGAGGATTTATTGTTCTATTATAACAAACAAGTTATGGTCCTAAACATAGATACAGCTATAGACGTTGATGTTATCGGTGAAGATGGAGCGATTAACGCGGTCGGCATTTGTAATTAGAGATATTCTCATGTCAGTCAGACGGTGCATCAACTTGTTGTAGTCGTGATTATAGAGTGTTTTAACGTTAATACCTTATTATTTTAAGTATGTGTGTTTTAGTTAAGTAGCTATGCAAGAATATATTATTATGTATTTGTTTTTAATGCACGTTACACCAGATGTTGTTAGCAAAGACAGAAATGAAGCCAATATCTAAAACTATTCATTTCAGTACCTTTTTAAAGAAAATTCGGTGTTTAAATCAACACCTTAATTGTTATTAAATAATTAAAAGGTTGTCAAAGCATTGTAGTATTTTGGAATTAAAGTAAAGATTATTTTTGTAAAGCAATCTTATCTCGAGTCTCTTATAAGATGAATCTAAAACAAACCTGCCGTATTATGGATATCAAGTTGAAGAAAAAAGGCCAATAGTGTCGTGTTCTTCGAATACAGAAATCACCAAACAAATAACAAAATTCATTGGAATAGCGAGTTTTTTAATGCATCACCGTCTTATCGTTCCGGTTCGATGAATTGTGTTCGTTCATTCTTTATCTGTCACTCTTGTTTCAATTACAGAACAATTTCCAGAACATTTCTATTAAGGAGGTTATATATTTTGGTACGGAACCGTTTTGGAAATATTATGTTTTATTTTCTAGCCAATTTGTAAATTTGTAATTGGCCAGTTGTAAACCATATGAAATGTCTTACACTTAACTGTATCAAAAGCCTTATGTTTATTTTTCTGTCTCCTATCTTTACGGCGTCAAATTACAGTGTTTTAGATTCCCTAGCAACCAGTCGTGAGTATAGCTACGATTCCCATGGTTATGAGCCAAGAATCCAGTTGGTGCGGCGCCGCTGGCCTGCAATCTGCATATCCTTTAATTAGAGTTGTTATGCAGATCTGCGACATGCAACTGTGGTGGAACCTCGAGGGAGCTATGAACAAGTTATTGAAATAACTTGTCAAGAAGTACATTAATTAAAAGTTAATTTACTTAATGGATACCTGAGGCTGCTATATTATAATAATATATTTACAATATTATCTGTCTCTCCGGTTTTATCATGTTTAGCTAGATGGATACTAGTAGTAGTTCTGGTTAGTGGTAAATAAAGTTTTTTTACTTGACTGAAAATTTCATCATCATCATCAGCCGAGACGTCCACTGTTGGATATTTAGGCATCTTCAAATACTTAACAGGTATTATCATCGAGAATTTTGACTTAAAAATACACTCAACTTTAAAAGCTCAGAGTCCATCAAAAATCCTTTGACCTCGTCCAAATTGCACCGAAACAAATCTGCATTTAGAGAATTCGTTTTATATTAGAAAAAGGTTCCAATATTGTGTGGAGTTAGGATATAAAGTTTTGACGCTAATTCGAAACCTGTTGCGAACACGAGCATTTTGAGTCCCCATATCCTCCATTAAGTGGTTTTAGATATGCAATAAACAGAAAAACATTGAAGTTTTATCAAAGAACTTGCAACGGATACACTTTACTGCTTTCGATTATGATAACTAGCAATTACTGGTTTCTTTTAGTTAACATGTATTGCCAACATTTATTTTTACGAGCCAAGTCCTTACGTCGAGTTTCAAAAGTTATATAAAGTTGAATCGTGGTAATGTGATAACATCGACAAAGGAAAAAAATATACGAGATTATTTTATGCATTCCGCTAATGGTTATTTGCGTATGATTGAAAAGTTGCGAGTGTATTACTTTTATCTATAGTAACCTAAGTATGTATAGGATACTGTAAAAGCCCGTATTTGAGCAAATCCTAGGTTTACTAGTAAATCCGCAGATTTACCAAAGTTAGTTGGTAAATCAGTCTATAATCATTTTTATCATGGGATTCTACCATTAGAATTTGGTAAATGCTAGGTTTTACTAAAGATGGTTGGTGAATATCAATTTTGAAAATACATGTTGCAACTGGGTCCAATGTAATAGGGGATGAGCCTATTGCTATCAACCGAGTACAATTATGGATTCCGCGCTACTTACCACGTCTGTGAGGAAGATATATCTTAGGTTTTAAACCCTCACTCATAGATATGGTAAATGGTCGCAGAACATTTCTGACTTTTACTAGTATGAGTTGGTAAATGTTAAGATTTACGAGTAAATCCTAAGATTTACCAACTCATACACTCATACATCTTAACATTTACCATAGTTGGTGCTTTTACAGTAACATAATTATTATATGTTTATAGATGTTGATGAAGAAGGAGATTGTGGTTTTAATGATGTTGTTCTTTTTGTGTTATATTTATTACATTATAAACTCTGCCATAACTCTTCATAATTATATCATGCTATTATGGCTACTGTAGTAGATCGTATTTCTTTGTTTAGTCTCTTCTGACAGCTTGGCTTTTATTACTTACTATTTATACTGCATAGCTGTCTGCTTCAAATAAAATTAATCTCTAAATAAACTTATACTTCCAACTTTCTCGTTTCGACGTCTGCTACAAGCTCCGTTTGCCTTAATTTATATAAACATTGCATTAAATCAAGATCTTAAGATCACATTCCGTGCTCCTCTTTAGGAATGCAATATTCTCGGCTGTTTGAACAGTTACTGTATCCGTATTTGGTTCAAAAGAATTCAGGTTGATTTTCTTAATTTATGTTTGATACCGTTAAGCATACAATACAATCGTATTTTCATTTCCGTTCACAGCCATTATCTTTGGATCGATTGTATCATTATCAAGCCCGTAATCGGCTGCTATCCACAAATTTAGTTATCTCTTAATATCTACGTCAAGCGCTCAGATCGATGGATCATATCAACGCTATTAAACGTCTGCTTCGTAATCGTTGCGTGAGTCCACGAATGTCATATGTTGAGAGCCTTGTCCGGGTAACTTGTCCATGTTTGTAACTTGCATGCAAGTTTATTTGCAACTTCGCAAGCTATCCAATTTAAAAATTGACGTAGCGTTGAGGTTGTTGTATTGTGTGGCGTGCGGTTTCGATTCGGTCGGGTAAAAGTTTGAAGTCCATTCGGCTCGGTTAGATGCGTCGCGTGGTTGCGCACGACGGACGGCGCCTCAGTTTGCTAGCGCTGCCCGCGCAGCTCACTCGTGTGTTCAAAGTGTCGCTGCTGAACGTAAACCGACTTTCCGATACGAATTTGGAACGTTTCCGACCGGTAAAGTTGGTTTAACTGTCGCTTTTAAGCGAACAATTTTGCGACCGCCTAAATTTCGCATTGCGATTTGGCAGTGCGATTGCTTCACCCTGTTACGCTACCGTCTTAACAGATAACTGTGAAGAAACGTGTTCAAGTTTACAGTGCTGCGAGGTAGGCAGATTTGTGCTTTATCAGTGTTGTGGAAGGAGCATGTGTTTTGTGGAAAGTGCTAATTTAGCTGTTTGGTTCGAGACTTACGATACGTTTCACTGAACGTGATACAAAAAGTGGTTTTGTTATCGAGTTAATGTGACTACCGGAGTATTGATACGCAGTGCTTTCCCCCCGTCCTGAGCTTGATTTATGGTAAGTCAATCGGTTCACTTGTTTTAGAGCTAGGATTTATAGTCGACAGCGATCACGAGAGCTGTTTGTTATTTGGCCTTGTTTTCCTAACTTAGATTGAGTGGACATAAGCATACGATTTATTCATCTTATTACACACCGGTTAAGTAGCGGACCGGTTGGCACACGTGACGATTTGAGAATTAATTCAATGACAATTCGTGTAGACTTCCGTAAAAGGCTAGGCAAGGCGGTGCGCGCCGCACTCGATACTTCCAAACGGAAACTTTAAATGCTGTGACATTGAAACCGTGAAGAAGAAAGCGGCATTAATAAGTTTATTACCGAACTGGCACGCATATTCATCACGCCGAAACACCGAGCCACCGGCTCTGTAAAGCTCACCAAACACTTCATGTTAATTAATATAAGAATGATTCGACAATTTGAAACTTCGATAGTGGGTCATGCTGTTTATTAATTGCAGATCAGTGCGAACACGTGGGACCGGCATTGTGCGCGAAATAAACTGGCACTTGAGAAATCCGTTCACTTTTAATGTTGTACTTACATTATACAGTGTTAACAACCAAATACCACAGGATATCGACCTAGAACACACTACAGTTAATGTTTGAATATCTACAAATATAGGTACAATAATAAACATTAAATATTATGTGTCACTGTGTAATAAATTCTTTGATAGTATTTAAAAACATCTGAAGACCAACCTATCAACTATAGTCTTCAAGTCTAGCTAGTATTAACACCGTTACGGTCCTAGAAAGTTTAAATAACATTGTACGGATATGAAATACAACATTCTAAATGCCAGCAGACAATAACATTGACACAATTAGTTATCACGGAGCACTTCAGGATATACAGGGCTGATAGCAGGACGCCTGACAGGTACATTGAAGCTCTGAATACAGTACCAACAACTGTACGTACTAAGTTTGTTCAATATTATGTCAACGATCAAGATTTGTTTACGACTTTATATGGTACAGTTAGGTTAATCGATCTTCGTTACGCATTAATGGATGGATTTACTTTATTTTTGTTGCCAAAAACTGTTAAAGATAGGGCCTCATGGGACCTCTACTTTATTTTTGTGTGATAGTATCCATAGTGGTTTAGTCCAGTTGTCTAAATTCCTGGTAGTGTTTCATAAAACATAAATAGAGATATTGACGAATCTATTGTCATATATCAGCCGCTAATTAAAACTTGCTACGTCTAAAGATAATAATTAAAATAAAGCCTTATTCAAATGTTAATCTACATACTTACCATTATATTTAAGCCCCCAATAGACCAAGATTTATACTCCCATTTGTATCAACCAATTAAACAGACCAATTCGTTTTGTGTCGAACAAATTATAATACCAAGATTGTTTCCAATCATCGTATGAAACAAAGTGTAGACAGTTTCCAAGAGTTATTAGTTAAATGCCCTAGAGAGTTTGACCTAGGCACAGATTGAATTCTAGTCACATGGACTCGCATCGTGACCCTAGCGTCACGAGCTCTACAAATATATAGTCGTGATACTCACCTGTGTTTCATTAAACTCTAGTTTAATTATTTATAAATATTCTGAAACTATCTAGACGTATATACAGGTGAAATACTATGTAGATTAGAGCTGGTTTTAAGGTTGAGATATTACCGGTTACGGGGTGTCTTAAAAAAATAATTAGCTAACGATAATTGCAGTTTTATATCTGGTCGTTTTTGCAGCTTATATATATGAAACGATGGGGAGATAATTTGGACATTTTTGTGGGAAAGATATGGCCCGAAATGGCATTGGACAGGGTTTTGTGGAGGAATAATGGGGAGGCCTTTGCCTAGCCCTGGGACACTGAACAGGCTACATAAAAAAAAATTATGTTAGGTTACATTCCTAAGTTGGCAAAATAATCAATTTTTTTTTGTTGACATAAAACGATAAGTAGATTTCTATTTGAAACGCTGACTTATGAGCTAGGTGAGACCTGTGTTACACGTAAAATGTGTTGAAAAAGGATAAAAATGGTTTAACTATAAAATAAGATACTCACCTGCTCTACATTATTACTATATTTCTTTCAGTAACCAGTTATCAAGAAATTTGTAATAACTGCTGCACCTAATTAATCTTGCTTCCTAGATATTAAACAGAAAATAGGTCACTATTAAAATTTAAAGTAATGGTTTCATCAACAGAGGTTTTCAAACGTTGCATCATAAATGAGGTGAAACAGTAACTTCTGTAGAATTTAGAAAAATCCTGATATTAATGATTAATTAGAATTTCGCCCAAAATTATCTTCGGTTACTGGTGTATTTACAAAGTAACTTGGGTACTATAATTTTCAACAACCTACTTATATGATAAACTCGATTTGTAAATATCAGGGATGCATAAAAAATATGTTTAAACATATGATAGAAATTAATTTCTGTCATGTAAAACTTATTGATCATAAATCAATGATACCTATTATTTTACTAATACATTGGGACTGATATACAGATGAATAAGACCTCATGTACTTTGTACACAGTTATACAATAAATATATCTTTATCTGAATTCTGTTATAATTTAAGAAGATTATAGTACCTATACTTGTTAAGACTTTTATTTATAGTGATGTTTAAGAGTTTTTAGAGCAACCTAGTCGGCTAGTTTTTCTAACAAAAATGTATTCTAGGTGTGAATGCTGTAAGTTGCTACTCACGGCGCTAGATAGCAATTTTACACGATCAGAGTATATTATTTGTGCAAGCGGATGCTGCATGTATTCTCGTGGGAAGATTGAGGCGACAAAAAATTGAATTCTCGATCACTCTGGATAATATATCTAGGTACGTGTTATTCTATAATTGCTTTAGTCACGATAGGGTTTAAGTCCCATCTATAGATCGATACGACGTGTCCTTGGTGCGCGGTCATCAATCCTTTGTTGTTCTTCGTATAGCAGTGATTGCATGTAATTGTTGTTTTGTGGTACAATGGAAGTGGTTACTAGCCTGGTTTGTACTGTATATAGTCTGTTCGTATCGATAGACTATTATGAAATCAATTGGATTATTTCTATAAATAACTATTGTGTGTCCAACTGAAATAACTTGGTTTATCATTTTTGTAGGGCGTAAACTCCTTTTTTGTAGGTTATATTTCTTATGCTTCGTGAATAGACGTGTTAAACATATTGTATTATCTAACCTAACAAATCTATAATATTTAAAAGAATTTGTCCCTTGGACTTAAACTTACCCTTTAACTTACCCTAAGCGCAGATACACAACTGACACAAGCAACTGCACTAATAGCCCTCGATTATCCCAAATTTAAGCTACTAAAAATATTTATGAAAAATAGGTTCAGCAGTTTTGGAGAATAACCCCCACGTACAAACCAACAACATTACATTACTCGTTATGCATTATAATATAAATATACACATTCAATATTCAATAATATCGTAAATTGAAATCAATGGATTTTGTTTTGCATATTATTAAACAAAACGTACATAAAGTGTAAGAGAAAGTGTTGCCATGTACAAATGTCTATTCCTGTGAATTATTTGTTATTGCTACGGCTGTACGTGAAAATATAATATTATTGCTTTTACAACTTTACAAGCTATGTCGTTTTATAATATATTATAGACAGATATATTTCATCATTTGAATGTATATGGAAGTGATTATTTCTTCTTACTTTTATTTCCTTATTTAAATACTTAGGTACTCTATGGTAGAGTAAACATAATACTAGATGTTATAATATCTAGAATTGTAAGAAATTTTAATAGTGATAACAGAAAACAATAGCAATACCCGAATAATATTCTTCAAGTATTTTAAAGTTTTTTCTACGTCCTAATTACTCGACTAAGTCGAGGTGTAAAAACTAGAACATAAAAAGAATTTTTTCATCGTCCCATTGTTATTATAATTATTATGCTAATGTATTTCTTACGCGATTTACGATTTCCTTATTCAACAGCGTGGTCCACAAAGAGAAGATATAAACGTAAACGAATAACTTGAATTAAGTACAGTCGTATAAATAACGCTACAAAAAAAGCTATTTGTATGCTGTATTTTTATTTTAATAACGTTTAATTTAATTATATGCTATTTAGAAACGCAAAAATAACCTAACATTAATTATTTTTTACGATTTTTGCGTTTAAGAGAATATCTGCGCACTACTGTTTTATTTAGTGCTACAGTTGTGATGCGTGAATTGGCAGGTACATATTTATGAATTGCGGTTTTACATAATAATTAAAAAGTGCACAGAAAGTATTGTTTATCTTGTGCGCCATTTAGATTTGGTTAAAATCGATAGTTTGAAGGATGTTCATTTTCATCAGCATAACTCCGTGGACGTAGGCCTCTCCTATGGCCACTGGAGCACCAAATGGAGCTCGGTCTTTGGTATCATAACCATTAGCCAATTTAGTGGACAGTGGTTACAGAAGATAGTGATATTGTAGGATCGGGCAAAGTGTTACTGAGTTTTTCCATTAGGTAATTCTCAGTAGCAGCACGGAGTCTGCATTTGTGCCCGGATGATGGCAATAGGCTAGCCCCCAATTACATTGGCACCGAAAAATATGACTGGCGAAATGTGGGTGTACTATGTGCACATCTGCCTACCCCTTCGGGGAATACAGGCGTGATGTTATGTTTTGAATGTAATAGTGTAAAACCATGCCTTAGCTAGAACTAAAGGTATCGTACAGCTTGATGCAGTTAACACTCCATTGTCAGTACATTTATATTTAAGTTTACTCGTACAATTCTGTGGTCGACAGTACGTAGCGTAGTAGATAACAGTACCCCAATAAAGGTGTAATATAAGACCCCATTACGCATTTAAATACTATTTAAATTACACGTGAAGTCGTAACTGCCATAAAAAGTTCTTAATTAATGCGTTTCGTAATATATATTGTAGTGTGCACTTCGTATTTGGTTTTAGGGCAAAGGAAAAAGCATTTGCAATGAATGATTATCGTGGGAAGTTTTTATATAGAACATACTTATAGAAAATGGAAATCAGTGGTATCTGCCTACCCCTTAAGAAAGCAGGCGTGCAACCACTAGACCAACGAGGCATAATCTAGGTACATAATAACAAACGTAAACACATTTCACCTGCCATAAAACCCAATTAAAACAAGCATCGCGTTTAGCACTATAACAACACAATGAATAACAAAGAACGTTACCAAATAGGTCGCGGAGGTGCCGACAGCCGTTAAAATTTATTTAAGAACAATAACCATAAACAAGCAAGTAGTAACAGATAAGTATGATTCACGGCGTCCAGGGATCACGGAACAATGTTTTAACTTCACACCCCAGTGATAGATGATTGGCTTCCATTGAATTATTTCTATTAGGACTCGATTTTGATTCGATAGATAGATATCTGTAGCTGTATACGGAAATGTCGGTGTTTCTAGTGTAGATAATATGAATTAATGGTGGGATGGAAGGTCGTTATTATGTGTGTTTTCTTTGTATTTCTCAGGGTTTAAATGGTGTTGTCTACGGATTTTTACATCATAATGGCGTTATTTACAAACATCACAGTTTTTACACTATGATAGTAGTGTAACTGACATATCATTTCTCGTTTTTGTAATTATATTATTTATCGTTTTTAGTTCTTATTTATTGTGGTTTGATCCTAAAGCTAGGAGTTCCGTCTTTAGCTGTTATTCATCATTTATATTATTCTACAATTTAACTTGCTGTCTCTAATCAACATCTCAAAAAAAGACTAAACGAGGCACCATGATGATAATGTCATATAATGATGTATACAGAACAGTGTTACTCTTATATAACTGCCTATTATCTAACACCTCGTATTAGCAGAATTCAGTTCACCCTGCCAGGTAAAATAGCGTAATGATACGTATTAAATCACCCACACGGTTTTCCATTTAAGTTCCTGTAAGCTAAGTTATAAGCAACACACTTATAAAGGTCTTCTGCTGTTAAGGTGTGTATACATTGTTAAGTGTGGCTGTAGTGGGTAGTGGGATCTTAAGTAAAAATTACAATTCCATTTAGGAAGATGCCAGTTTGGGCCCTCTTCATAAGCAACAATAGCTACGTGAAAAGTGCATCGTTGGATGGGTATTTGTGTGGGAAGAGAGTTCATACAAATGCTAGAGTCGTGCTTGAAGTAAAGCTTAGATTGTCATGTGAGAGAGTAGTCTTATAGTTAAGCGTAACTCATTTGGGGGGGGGGGGGGTCCATAATCCCCACGCTTGGCAAGCGGCTTGGGGATCGCAGTATTTGTGGTTAAGTACTTATATTTATTTTATTAAGGTAAACCTGATGGACCCAATGAATGGCGTGAGGCCCGCCACTAAGTTTAAGATAAGAGCAAAGAAGTGTTGATGTTTAAACTATTGATGAATAATAATCCCTAGGGGAATACGGTTAAAAACTTGATAGTATCATAAACTATTTCTGTATTTACTAGCAAAAAAATGTATCATAAGGCACGAAGCTTCGCATGTTCGCCAATGTGCGAGAGCCCTTATATAAAACTGAATGGGCTCTAAGTACATTGCATGTGGAGTGACAGGTTGGTAGCATACCGCCCACGCTCGCCATGCCATAGAACTGACCGCTTGCCAACGTCAAAAGAATTCGCCTGCAGATATTCTAATAATGGCTCTAATAGACTATTCGCGTCATATGTAAATTAGTTTGAGAAATCTTTAAGATTACAATTAACTTACGTTAATTTGTAATATACAAATTAATATTATTAGGGTTCTGTACCTCAAAAGGAAAAATGGAACCTTTATAGGATCATTTAGTTGTCCGTCTGTCTGTCTACCCCTTTCTTCTACCCAGTATGACATTTTTTATTTAATCTTATTCTTGTCCTAAAATTGTAACGAATTAATAGTTTTATCACAGTCATATAATATTACAAAGACAAAAGTTTGGGAGTGTGTTTGTTATCTCTTCACGCTCAAACGGCTAGATCGATTTTGATGAACTTTCATATGGAGGCTGCTGACACCCTGGATTGACACAGGCTACTATTTATTCCGAAAAAATGTAGCGGGTAACACCACGGGGCGCAGTTAGTAATATGTAAATCAATAATGAATAATGTTAAAATCTAACAAATGGGGTTACGTTTTAAGTTCTAATGCATCTTCAACAGTTGCGCAAATCGCTAACAAAGACTAAAATACGGTTTAGCCAATTCGTTTCGTTTGTGAAGGTGTATTGTATATTAACCAAGCTCCAGATCACTGACCAGATTGTTATAACTGCAGTATATTCTGCGCTAGGATGCAGCAATATATTCCTGTCGCAGGGTCACGCCCGCCATGTATCCCGGTCCGCCCCGCGAGCTGCGCCTGCGCATCGTGACATAATTACGGGATCCATGCATGTGAATCATAGGTTGTTGTTGTAATATTATTTATAGCAGTCAATCTATTAAGGAAAACATTGACACCTATTATTATGTTATATGTAGTGTTGAACAAACATGGGATTTTAATGTTTTTAAATTATTTAAGCTTGTCAAGCATTTACCTATATGAAAGGATGCGGTCTATTGTCTCATCTAAATACCTCTCATTATGCTGGAAACCGGTAGATGCAATTGGCAAGCTGTCGTTCTAAGGGGGAGGCCTTTGTTCAACAGTGGACGTCTTCCGGCTGATGATGAAGATGCTGGAATTTAGAAAAAAAAAACGTATGTTATAGAAAAATAAGTCCACATCTGTTCACTTAGCATACAGCATAATCCGACTCAAAATTAACATTCTAAAGTAATTTAATAAACGTGAGAAATATAAAAAAAACACATTAAATTATTACATAACCCGTTTAATATTACGTCGGTATTTAATGACTGAAAAATAAAACAAAGAACTGTTGATAATTAATAAGTTTTATCATTTAAATCTCGAATTACATAATTGAACAAGCTTTTATCAAACTTAATATTTCGGCCATGACAGTACATACAATTACTATCGGTCTAGATTATGTAAACGTTATGCATGCCAATATAATATCGATCGTTATTCTGAACCTAATATCTGTTATCCGCTAACTTTGATCGTTTTTCGATTAAATAATCTAAAGCTGCAAGCCTTGACGTAAGTGGTGAACCTAATTTAGTCCGGTGTTAATCGTTTGGCGATGGTAATATTAGGTAAAATATCGAGAGTAATTTGCTACTAACTTGTACCACTTTTTGGAAATGTACCTCACCTACATATTGAGCTTGTCTAGACTTTAAAAAACAACTTGACCCCTGAGTTTGTTTCAGTACTTCTTCTCAGAGGTGGTCAGTTAGGAAATGTTGATGCGATCTAGTTTTCAAAAATTTACGTGTAAAAGTGTTTTTGAAAAACCTTCATTTATCATTGACATCTTTCAAAAAAGTTAATCAGGGCCAGGGTTCTATCACATATTTTATTTTTTTACAGCATGATAACCTTTTTGCAATATGTATAATGTTAAGATTTATGTGCAAATTGAAACCTTGTATATTGTTATCCTACTTATTTAGAAACATTTCAATTCCTCTCCAGTTTTAATGTTAACAGAAAATGAAATTCGTATTAGAGGGATTTCCATCTATTATATTATTATTGAACGTTTTCATTATCAACGTAACACATGACGGATCTCCTCCAACTATTTCTCCCTAATTTATTAGTGTTATTATGGTAATATAATCAGTTACGAGTAGCTGACATTGATTTTATACCGTCACACTGGTTGGTATTCAAATAATGCGTTAAAATATTCCATTTAAATATTTTAACTATTATATAATTCCAATTAGGTAGGTAATTAATTTGCATCGTTCTACCAACAAAGTAATCGCCTTCATGTATTATTAGTTTTATTGAAACGGGAAATATAAATCTTAGTAGTGGTTCAAATTAACTGATCATGTTTTTAATTTCAAAGTAATTTGCTTGATTAGCAAAGATTAGATCTTAGTCAACGCTATGGCTAGACTAATTATTTTACGTGAAGTTTAAAAATGTTACGTAATTCCGAGAAAACACGTAAATTTGTTGCTTCGTATAGATTTTAATGCACAAAGACGCTTAGATTCACTGCAAATATCATGGGATTACTCAAATAGATATTTGAGTAATCCCAGCTATAGACAAAAATCATATTTTACCAAAATATTCTACCTGGCTGGTTATACATAATCCGTGTGCAAAACGCGTTGAATCACACATGAGCATCGCAGGCTGAGTCATGCGCCGGCGCCGCGTCCGCTCGCAATGGATGCAACGACACGAATGCAGCTCGACACGCGATTGGCCGAAAGTTCAACAGTCGCGCCCTTTTCCGGTGCATATGCCCTGCGTGCAATTTGAATTACTTTTCGTCGAATTGCGTCATTCCCCAGCTTTACTCTTTTTTTAAATTGACAATAGAATGGAATGAAACATTTGTTTTTGGAACACGAAGTATTCGGATGATTGAGGATTTTTGATTGGTCGTCTATATTATCCTTAGATAGTAGTAGAGTCCTTACTTATTGCCTCGGTATTGGTACTTTTGTGTCGCAAATGCGTTTAAAACTAACAGGTATAATTACTACCAGGCTTTTGTTTCTTCAGGTTAAGTTGCTTATTTGATTGACCAATAATACTTATGTTGTTCATCGTCGCATGATAATGTTTAATTATCTTGATCTTACTCTATTCCAGAGTACATCCTTGGTTTTGTGCTGTGCGGTGGTGTAATAACATTATACGATTTTGTGTCTACGCATATTTCATTATTAACATCTTTTCAATTAGACAGCATAATAAGTCCATCATCATTTTAAATTAGGGACATTATAGTTAGAATTAAATACTGTCTTCTAATAACCATGTAAATAATATTGTGTTTGATAAATCATGTAGAGAGCTTAGTGAATTTTTATTTGAACTGTCTACCGTCCCCTCACACTGCAAGTAGCTGTGCGGCGTCTCACTTCCACAACGTAAACCGTCCTGCTTTAAGAGTTCTTACTAAAGGGGCTGGTTGGTTGCTATATTCATCCGTTGATTGTTAATTTATATTAGAAATTCAAGTTATAATTAATACTAGAAAATCTTTATAAGTAGCCATTGGTTATTCACTGGGGATTTCTTTAGACGTCGCAGCGGACGTCCGTTCATTAGACGAATTCTAGGAATAGGCCATGAATGCAGATCTAGGCGTTGTGTTGGACGCGTTTAGCATATTATCAGGCGTGAATCATAGATATTGATTAGCTGGATTGGTGTAGAAACCTAGCTTGATAAGTCGTTGGGTAGCACTAGTTAGCAGCAATTAATGTTCGTGATTTATTGAATATTGAACTGTTGCGCGTAGTTTCATTTGCATCTTACAAGAAACTAATCCTTGTATCCGGCTAAAAAGTATTATAATGTCGTACATACATAACATCACGCCTGTATTCCCCGAAGGAGTAGGCAGAGGTGCACATGTAGTACACCCACATTTCGCCAGTTATGTTTTAGGTCCCAATGTAATAGGGGGCGAGCCTATTGCCATCAACCGGGCACAAATCCAGACTCCGTGCTGCTACTGAGAATTACCTAATGGAAAAACCCAGTAACACTTTGCCCGACCCGGGATTCGAACCCAGGACCTCGTGCTTAGCAGTCGCGCTTAGCAACCACTAGACCAACGAGGCAGTCGTAATACAGGTTATTATCAACCTATGTGCCAAATTTTATTGGAATCCCTTTACTCTTTAGCTGCTAAGCCGTGTTTGAGTAACGAACAACTTGTCACACACTAACTGAACACACTTATTATCACTCAAATTCAAAATGTTTTTATTTCATGTAAACCCTTTACAGGCGCTAATGAAACGTTAGGATGCTAGTTGCACAGTTCCAAAATGTCATTCCAATGGAGAAGAACCGGCAAGAAACTCCAAAGGTTACTCATTTAAATACTAGCATAGGGATGACGTGGGACTGGGAGCCTCGGAAGGGGATGTGAATGGAAGGATTGATACAAAGGGTGTAACATTGGCTTCAACCCAGAAATTAACTTAGTAAAGTAAAGTATCTACTGTTACCATAGTTACAGTTCACACATCCGATCTCAAAGGCATAGCTGTAGGTTGATTTCTCATCTTTAAAATCGTTGAACCGAATTTCCCAATGATATTTATATGACTATCAAAAGGTCATAGAACCTGTTTTTGCGGTATTCAATTAATCGCCAACAAACTCGGCTAGGTTTTCTCACGAGTTTAAATTAGTATTATTGTATTTAATATCTTCAACATTACGAGTATCCATAACCATATAAAAGTGGGGGTTTAATCGAACATACAACAATTGTATGTACTATTAAACTCCAATTGATATTAACATACTATAACATAACATAACATCACGCCTGTATTCCCCGAAGGGGTAGGCAGAGGTGCACATATAGTACACCCACATTTCGTCAGTTATGTTTTTTTTTAGGTCCCAATGTAATAGGGGGCGAGCCTATTGCCATCAACCGGGTACAAACCCAGACTCCGTGCTGCTACTGAGAATTATCTAATGAAAAAACCCTGTAACACTTTGCCCGATCCGGGATTCGAACCCAGGACCTCGTGCTCAGCAGTCACGCTTAGCAACCACTAGACCAACGAGGCAGTCAAATGCAAACCTAAAGAAAAATGCAGTTAATTACTCAGCCAGGAATTCAAACCGAGGACCTCTTGCTTAGTGCTCGCTCACTCTCGAGTCGAGTCTCTCGCTCACTTTCGTAATAAAATGATCGGTCGTATACGCTTTAATCTCAGCGATTAAAACAATCTAATAACCCGTAGGGGTCAATTCAGAGTCTCACTTTCTTCTATGATTTATGTGCGCGGTGTGCGTACTTACTGTGACGTTGTACACCGCTGTGCTGGTAATTACCACTTGTTTCCCTGCAATTAGAGCCAATTAGGGTTGCCACACTTAGCTGTTGGCTGATTGTAGTCTTACAAGCTTGGTTAGAATGCATTGCATTGATTCAGTTCAGTTTTGTGTAGATAATTGAAAATGCAGAGTACGGACAGATTTTTTAGATTAAAACTAACTTCTCCAACTAGAAAAAAATAATTCTTCCTTAAGGTTTTGGGTAGGAGATTGCTAAGTTCGATAATACTGCCCAGTGTAGGTACTTTATCAATAGATTATATTCTTTTCTTAATATTTGTTTTTAAACAATAACGGTTAGTTAATCTATCGATATACCTCTTGGTCGTCTTTGGGACCTTAACTTTTATTTAAAAACTATGTATTTGGTAGAATATTTTGCACTGGCAACCCTGCGCCTGATTCGCACGCGCAGCAGGACTAGAATCAAACGTATAATAAATGTGTAACCGTGTGATATATCACTAGATGTGGTTTCTAGTTGTTAGTTTATTTAGTGCCTATTAACATGTGGATCATAAAATTCTATATTACACTTCAATAGTTTTTCAGCCTCCCATTTTGGAACATGTCTGTTTAGATATTGTTCGTAAGACCTTTAACCAAGATCGTTTATACTCCATTTAAAGTAGGATCAGAAAAACCAACAAATCTATTTTCAGTTTATTCAAGCGAATTTGACTTCTATTCTGGACGCATAAGGATGGTATTAGAAGCTAAAACTTATTCCCAACGCCAACTGCTTACTGCAGCACTGCTGTCATTTGTCTCGACATTAATGAAATAGAATTCAAAATCATTTGAAAGGATTGCATATAAAGGTTGTCTTGTCATCTAATGTTATTTCAAATGGAGAGTAGGTAGCTACTAAAGTTTCTGAACTAAAATATGCAAAGACGAGCTTATTAACTAAGCTTTAACTACCTGATTGGCGCAGTGGCTAAGCGATTGGACTGCCGCACTGGTTGCGCGTTCCCGCACTGGTCAAAAATTTGTGCGAACGGCAGAAGTTTGTCCCGAGTCTTGGTGTTTGTGTATCTGATATTTCATGTTTGGGAAAAACACACTTGAAAAATTCCTAGAGTGGGGCAAAGTTTTTTTTTAAAAGCTAGTCAACCATAGCTGCCTTTGTTTTATTGATTTCACTTCATGACTGGCAATAGGTATGATTCTATCACATGGCACATAAGATACAGTCGTTAATTAAGCTTGAGATAGCCTTGTACTTAAATCGCGATAGACCATAAAGTCATTTCGCAGGAATTCGCTCTTCAGCCTCCACTAATTATTATAGCAAACATGAACTACATTCAACATTAGGTTGGTTGGTTTAGTATTTAACACGGTATGTTAAAATACTTATTTCTGCGTCGACAGCTTACTTCAATCCCACTTTAGGATTAGAACGGATGTAGGGAATTAGCAGGTTAGAATTACTTTTGAACAAAAAGTGTGTGTGCAGCTAAAATTGGTCTGGAATACCTTTGTATTGAATACCACGTCGAATGTCAGTATAAAGAAATCTATGTAGATAAACTTGCTTAATTGTTTTCATATGTTTAGTGATTATGCACAGATCATTTTAAAGAGTTCATAATCCATTTGGTTTCTTGAAAGAATAAAAGATTTTTTTCCTATTGTTTTATTGATAAGTACTAAGTTGGTTCTATTGTCTTTCAATATTTACAAAATTAACAAAACCCTTTTAATCAACCCACTGAAAACTGCAGAAATCAAAACCAAATTAATAACATGGCTTCAATCTTTAGACTACCTACAAACCGAGAGCGAGCTACAAAGAATATCATAATCAACAACCAAAATTATTTACAGTCATAACCCGAAATCAACAAACAAACACACACACACTTACACACACACACACACACACACACACACACACACACACACACACACACACACACACACACACACACACACACACACACACACACACACACACACACACACTCACACACACATAAATACACACTCTCTCACACACACACCATAAATGATCTCATACATGCACTGAGTCTAAAGTGATTAATTATAACTATGTTTGTTAGTATTAGGACATAAAAGTTTATGTAACAATCTGGGCGAAGACACTGACTCCTGTAACACAGGTTATAAACCTAGCACGGGTGTCAGGGTTTCTCAAAACTGTATCTACCTCTTTTTATGTCAATAAAATTTTTATAATTTTTTTATTATTATTATTTATGTTATTTACGTATTGCCTCTAGCAATTTGGATTAGTCGTAGAGAGCTCTACTGACAATTAACTTTAGTTCGTTGGCCACCAACGAGGCGTTAATGACTTATTAATTAATTCAACGATCATCCGCTTCAACGTACTTGTAAGCCGTGCCATTGACACTCGTGAGATATTGGATAATCTATGTTAATAAAACTTGCCTTCTCAATGTCATTTTGTGCTGTTACTATTGGTGTTTTTATTGAGTAGTAGGTAAATCTTTCAATGCCGGACTTTATCTGGTTTAATAATTAATATTGTGTACGCATGATAAGAACACCGACTTAATTATTTGAATATTTTTTCATTGATATACAAATTATCAATAGAGATATATGTTTTTGTCTAATTATGGAAAAGCCTAAATATTTTATGACAGTTCGATAAATGCTTTGGTTTTTTCGATATCAAAAATAATTGTAGGCAATGTTATTTGAGTAGAAGAATGTAATTCCGTTTCAAAGGGTAGAATGCCAATCTAGTGCGTTGTGTTAGTTGGTTGGTAATCAATAAATATGTTGAGTGGAAAGTGTTAGGTACTATAGTAACATAACATTATGCCTGTATTCCTCGAAGGAATAGGCAGAGGTGCACATATAGTACACCCACATTTCGCCAGTTATGGTTATGGGGCGAGCCTACTGCCATCAACCAGGCACAAATCCAGACTCCGTGCTGCTGCTGAGGATTACCTAATGGAAAAACCCAGTAACACTTTGCCCGACCCGGGATTCGGACCCAGGACCTCGTGCTCAGCAGTCGCGCTTAGCAACCACTAGTATTGGTCGATAACCGGTTCCCTTTCCTGTTTACGATAATAGGAACACCCAAACATTATTGGTTAATTATGTTGTACTTTTAATTGCTTCTGAGACATTAAAATTAATGTTGGGGCTCCATTAGGGTTTTCTTTTTAATTGTCGCGAGTTTACAATCTAATACGTAATCACCTAGTTCGAGCTTAATTAAAATTTAATTGACAGTATCGGGGCGGTACAGCTCGGTGTGTGACCTTCCTTGACAGGGGGAAACATACATACTGACATACTGGTGGGAACTGTTACTACTGTAGACACCTCTAGGTACCCAATGCTAAACAGCTTTCTTATTCAAAATGTTTTAGACAAATGTTTTTTTTATATAGAAGTCTACAAGACGGACTTCAGCGTTTTCTATCAATCAATCAAAACTTTGGGTAGTGCAGAGATAGAACACGGTAGATGCACTGACAATTATGTATGAAGAAAACAGTTTTGTTATTTATAGGTATTATCTAGGACTGGCGCATGACTGCTGAAAGAGAGCTAGTAGTCCTGTTTTTGGAGTTCTTGTGGTTTGAATTTCTAACTGGCAGTTTTGGGGAAAAAATAAGTAGCCGTCTCGTATTGTGACTGACGCGTAAGACCTCCACTTTATCATCGTTGTCGTGTAGCGAAAAATGTGAGTGCAGTAAGATATCCTAGTCAACAAGCTCTCGGCTTTCGGAAGGCGTAAATGTCGCAGTTTTTCATCCTAAGTAATATCGTTATTGTTGAGATAAACTATCTATTGATTGACGACCTGATTAGCGCAGTGGCTAAGTGATTGGACTGCTGCGCTAAGAGTCGCGGGTTCGATTCCCGCACGGGGCAAAACTTTGTGCGAACCACAGATGTTTGTCCCGCGTCTGGGTGGTTGTGTATGTGATATTTCATGTTTGTGAAACACACCCACGATACAGGAGACATTCCTAGTGTGGGGCGACGTTTTTTAAAAAAGTAAAAAAAAAAAAAAGTATTTACCATAGCTTATTTCAAAATTGCCCTTGGCCTTGCTGCAATAAAACATAATTGTGTAACACTTAATAGTTGTTTTAATAGATGTATGTTCTCAAATACGATTTATATTTCCGTTTTCTAATTTATAACGCTGTTGGTGTACAATTAATTGGTAGGCACAACCCGTTTTGAGCAGTAAAAATAGCTTTAGTATTCTCTTTGTATTTTTGTAAATTTATGGTTAGGAGAATTGGATGTAGTGCTCTTTTGAGGAGTGTCGTAAATAATATTAGAACCTATCTATATCTACGACCTTATTGGCGCATTAGCTAAGGGTTCTATTCCCGCACGGGACAAAAAAATGTACCATCAGCTGTTGTTTGCCCCGACTGTGGGTGCTTGTGTATGTGTTATTTCATATCTGGGAAACCCACTCACGATACAGGAGAAATTCCTAGTGTGGAGCGACGTTCGATTCCCGCACTGGATAAAAATTTGTGCGATCCGCAGATGTTTGTCCCGAGTCTAGGTGTACAGGAGAAATTCGTGTGTGTGGGGCTACGTTTTTTTTAACAAAGAACGACGATGCGTACTCGAAATTGTTGTCAGAAATATTGACTGGCGACTAGTAGGAGTAGTAGTAGGCATTAAATCCGCCTAATACAGCGTGTGTTACATGAAGTTTAAATAAGTAATATGTACAAAAATACAACACATTAACTGGAATTAGTATGCTCACCCTACATAAATTAAGGAAGCAACGAAGACGAATCAGTGTGACAGACAATACCAGTTGTAACATAATGAGCTTTCCATTCAATGATCGATGAGGAAGTGTTACATCATGAGCACCTGTGCAAGAACTAATGTCAACATCTTCTTGTACAGTATTATGGTAGATTATTATAATGTTCCTGCATTCAACGCTAGGAGTAATCTTTGAAATTAAATGTTTGTGTACTTCTTCTATGATAAACATTCATTTATCTTATTGTTTCCGTGCCTTGGTAAGCGTGTTAGTCTGTTGGTCCTGTCCCTGATCTCTCTGCGGTCGGTTTTACGTTCTGTGGGTTTGGAGTTTTAGGGAATAGAGTGCGCCTTTGTTACTCACCATGGAACACAGAAGGTTTTTTCACAAACACCCAGACTCGGGACAAACAACTGTGGTTCGCACAAAGTTTTGCTCCGTGTGGGAATCGAACCCACAACCCTTAGCGCAGCAGTCCAATCGCTTAGCCACTGCGCTAATCAGGTCGTCAGTGATTTATGCGTTTAGAATGAGAAGTTGTTTGTTTTTTTGTTTGTACACTTAAGTATTATAATATCTCCTGCAGTAGTCTAGTTTCAGCTGAGATTTGTCACCGTGACCAAAATGGTGTTACAGTAGCCAATCTTGTACCAACATTACATGGCATAACTTTGCAAATTGACTCACGTTATCTATGCATTTCTCGCCTTGGTTGTATTCACGAATACATTATATGAAGTATTCTTATCGATTATCACGAAGACATGTTACTTCTGGTTGACTAATTGCATTTACTAATATAGCTTGAGAAGTTAAAGCACCACACGCAATTCATCAGCTTTTTCACACGAGATTCGATGATTACGCGTGAGGCTTGACTGACGTCGCTTCGATTAGCAGATAGCGGAGTAATTAACTTGTCAGTTTTGATGTCACCTGGCAGGTGAAGGTTATCTGTCACAACATCGAGAGAGCTGCCAGCCACTGCGTTTACACCTGTTTACACGATGGTTGCCACTGGAAACAGTTGCCTTCTTTTGTTATTCTCAGGGTAGAATAGATCCTGACTTTTCGTGTGCGTACGTAAGCAGAATATCTCTAGGGAATTCATAAACAACGATATTTAGATTTCCAGTCTATTAGGGAAGCATGACTATGATTGAACTGCGACTATATTACCTTTTTCTTCGTGTAAGCATGAGCTAATTGACGTAGAAATTGTGACGTGTTGTCGTTCCATTCTACAAGGATGGTAGCTTGGTTAACGGTTCAGGGTTCCCAACATACTTAACTATTTGCAATCCAGTGACATCTCCATTGATGGTACAAACCGATAGTGAGTTGAGTTGTGATGGCAAAATCTTCTGAATATTCTTAGCTGGTTAATCTTAAAATATCTAAACTGGTTTGCCTAAGCATAAAGTTATGTAAGGAGATTATAAACGTATTGGAATATTGCAGAAATGTGGTCTATGTAACATCTGAACACCAATATAACTTCTTTAATGTCCCACTGACCGACTTCTCCTGTTTATATGTTTTATCATATTCAACGGTTATCTTATAGTGTTTGGTTTAAGATAAGAGAGAAATGTAATCTTTTTGTTTATACATAAAAACAATAAAATGTTGGAACTTAGCTCTAAAAACTCGAAATTCAGTTTAATACCTATTTAGCTACATTAAGTATTTCTGTTGCTGAATCTCGATACCCAATTTAAGATGTCAGCCCCCGTACCATGAACTCTTAAAGTGAGAAAGTTTACGATGTCAACGTAAAGAGTTCTGCTTTAAGCGTTAATGGTAAGGGAGCGGTTCAGGCGTATTTGTCTGGTCGGTAAATCAGCAAACTAAGCCCTTGAATCTAGGCTAGGGCCAGCAACAGTAACCAGTACCTGATTCACGGCCAAGCTTAGCCATGTCAGCACACAACTACTCTGGAGAATCCATATAATCTCATTAGAAATTAAATGTGCATTCGTTCAGAAACTCCAGGCGTTCTGTAGCTCATACAAAGCCATCAATATTGCTGACGAGCAGTTAAACTATAGTTTACGCACGTTCTGCACTAACGTGATCGCTGGTATGTGTCATTTCCGCGTCATTCTTACCTTATTCGTGTCTGTAAACGGTAAATACATAACGACCATTCATATATTCTCACACATTTCGAGTGCACGCCCATAGCTTTATAATTAGTACATTTCACATAGCTGCTTTTTTGGTATAGCGGTCGCAGAGCGCGACTGCTAAACATAAGGACCTGAGCTTTATGCCTAAATTGGGGTTTTTATTAGGTAATTCTAGATTTGAGCCCGGATGTATTAGGCTTGCTTCTAGACATTGGGACCTATAACGTAACTAGTGGAATATGGATGTAGTACAGTATACTGGTCCCTGATGTTATTTATGTGTGTGTAGCTGCGCTCGCTTCTTTCTTCGGGGCGAAGTAATAGTTCCTTCTTTGGGTAAAGAAGGTATAGGTATATTCTATAAGTAGTAAATTATAGTTTTTTAAATTATTATAGGTAGTCCAGTTCGACTTCGTATGAGTGACGTTTTCGTGTTTTATTTTATTATTGTTCTTAATTCAAATTTGCATTATGTGGCCTGTGCATTAATCAGCCAGCGATGAGGACATACCAATGTGTAAAAATTTTATACACCTTTAAACTGCATGCCTATCTATACGTATTTAGGTAATTAGTGCATTTCCCATGGTTTGTAAGTTTTGCCTTTTCGTACGTGACCGGTCTCTGATTCCATAGCATCGATGTTCTGTCAAATGCGTCTAATTAACGATCGTTTACGCCGAACGGTAAATTACCAACGACCAGTTGCAATGGTAAATGTG
Source organism: Abrostola triplasia (assembly GCA_946251915.1). Lineage (NCBI taxonomy): Eukaryota > Metazoa > Arthropoda > Insecta > Lepidoptera > Noctuidae > Abrostola > Abrostola triplasia. Next base: position 7,066,033 of record OX276439.1, read on the forward strand.
TCAATAGTGATGTCACGATAACCAGTTAGGTACTTGGTCGTAACATAGTGTTTGTACCGGTAGATCGTAGGGATGGGAGTGAAAGAGGGAAACTATTTGCGAATTTGAAATTTTATTTTACGACGTTGTTTTTGTCATCGGCTTATCTCAGTCCACTGCTGGACAGCTCTATGGCACGCTACTGCGCTCGATCTTCGGCCTTCCACTTCCAACCTCTGCCAGTCATTTAGATAACGTCACCCCACCTAGCTGGAGGATGTCCTACACTACCGAGTAGTGGTCTCCACTCCAAAACACCTTTTGCCCATCGATTGTCTGGCATAGTGTAGTATTAGTGACATAATAGAATATGATTATGTTGGATCCAGACATATACAACGCTTTGGTAACCAGATCTTGTTAATTAAATGTCCCATCTCATTCAATTTTTTGATCCTCATGCATCCGATTAACACTACAAAATTATTCAATGTTATTCTACAATTTTATCGATAGCTATTGTCGAGCTTTCGACGATGTCTTCATGAGCGACCATCTAAATGTTAATACAGACATCGATTACAATCAAGATTTCAAACAGTCGCACGTCATTATGAATGGTTATCGAGACGAATCACATCATTCACATCCCTATATTGAGCTGTATCGCGTGAAATCTCTAATTAAGTTCGTTTGTGAGTGTGTTGACCATTTATAGGAGTAACAGATGCACCGGCGACCCGTTAATGTGATCGATGGTTCTTTCATTAGTGCTTGCTACCATAGCGGTGTCTGCGATATAATTGGAGGCTGCGTTCCTGCGAATAGTTTGCGGCTCTTACTAAATCACACTTATCTGGTTGGTAATGGTTAGAGCTGCTTGATACACGACACTGATTGAGGTTTAATTGTACGATGCGAGTACACGAATATCTGGCTGCCAATTACTTTTCTCTGGTATTAGTATTTAATAGGTGTAATGTTATTTTTGGGTTAAAGTCTATGTTATGTAACCAGAGGGATGAATTATTCTATGACTAAGGAATCAATAAATTAATTTGAACTTTTACATTTAAAGCAAATGGAAATCCGTGGTCTCTGCCTACCCCTCAGGGAAACAGGCGTGACTTTATGTATGTATGTATGTACATTTAAATTCTACGACTTGCTAAAAATATCATTTTTGACATACATGACTTTAACGCGACTTGATAAGAACGAAAAATGAACACATTATATAAACATTGTTTTAATAGGAAAGTTATATTGCGAGTGACTAAAGAGCTAGTCTATGATTCATACGTTACTCAACTAAATAGTTGAGCTCAGATTAATCTTTCTCAGTAGAAAATCTCGAGTAAATGACAGCAACTCCCATGGCCGCTGCCCTACATCGAACATTCCATAAATAGAGATGTCAATAACATTTTTTATCGACATATCTGTATCGATATAGAGATCGATTCGATAAATCATCGAGAACCGGTCGTTCGGGAAAGCCTGGGAATGACAACGGGAAATTAGGGAAACTACTTAATGATTTTGTCACGAGTGTGATTGATGAGCGGTCGTTATAAAGTGAAAACATCACGGGGCGGTCGTGTCGCGAAGCTTGATTAGATTGCTGGTTAATTGATGTGGCTTTGTTGTTCGATTTGTTTTAATTTGCATTGTTACTAAAAGTATTTTTCTTATTTATTTTCGGAGTAAAACTCGTGCCTGTGTGACAGATCTTACCTGTACCGTACTTGTGATGGGATACGTATGGTGTATTGTGACGACGTCATATTGGAGCATGCTTTGTTGAAAGCAAGCGCCAAAATGACATCGTTTCAATTCGTTGACATCATTTAGGTATACCTACGTTGATTGTTGGATTAACATAGGTATACCTAAACTGTGCCAAGGGGTTAAGCTTAAGTTTTTTTTTCAAAACACGACGCCCCACACTGGGAATTTCTCCTGTATCGTGGGTTCACAAACATGAAATATCAAATACACAGACACCCAAAATCGGGACAAACATCTGCGCATCGCACAATATTTTGTCCCGTGCGGGAGTCCAACCCGCAATCCTTAGCGCAGCAGTCCAATCGCTTAGCCACTGTGCCAATCGGTCGTCAATATGTAGAGAATAACAATAAATATATTTAATGTGGTGGTAAATATCAAACACTGCTAAAGTTACGACTCTTAGTTGTAAGTATTAATATGCATCTCAAACAGTTATGCGGGTTTTTATATCCCGGAAGTATAAGAAGCGGTCAGTTTAATTTTTACACGGTCGGTACTCCACAAACCGCAATGTTATACTCGTAAAACAAACACTTTTCCGTGCAGGTTAATTGTACAAACATTTGCCGATAATAAACTTCATGTTTTTAACATCAAAGTAAAAAATATTGTGGTCTAACGATGTATAAATTTTAACACTCTTGTAAGATTAATAATTAATATACGTAAATAAATTAAAAAACAAAATGATATATTTAATCTTTTTACTTCAAGAGGTTGCCCCACACTAGACATCATCATCTAGAGTGCGTTTTGAAACGTCATACTCTGAGAAAAAAATTGTCTACGGGTCACAAAAAAAATACGTATATAAAGAGAATCTAAGAGCGTTTGTTTAGAAAGTCGCCCTGCCAATCAGTAACTTGCAAATACAATTTAGAAACTGTTCTTACACGCAGTAGTATGAACTGAAACTTCATCATAATTGTAATTTTTATCTGTAGCCCGACTTAACCCACTGCCGAGTATAGTCTAGTCTGCTTAGTGTAGTCTATAGTGTGCCAGCCACTGTTTTTGCGCCAGTCTCCACTATATCGTAACCATCAATCATTACAACTTACTAGACGCCGTCACAAAAACTCAAAATTCCGTGTTGTCCAGTTTCAGTAGTTTTTACTAGAGACACCAAATAAAGATTCACGCATCGATGACCACAGTTTTTTCTTCCGAGGTCGTTGAAATCGTGCTTCTGCTGCTCTTTATTTGAATCTAAAACAGCTGTAGTCGTCACATAATGTGTTAAGACTTTACTGGGTATAAGTATAACAAATTACGGTTAAAAATTGTAATTTGTTTAAATTGATAAAGGAAACTTGAAAAATGATTGACACGAGCGGGATGTAAACCCGCGACTTTCGCCTTACCGTGGCGCTGCTCTAACCAACTGAACCACCGTGTCGTTCCTCGCATCCATCAAATTTCAAGTTCCCTTTTGGTATTTATGTCTTAAGGGTGACGTTGTAATTTGTTTTTAAGAAGTGTTGGGATCAGAAATCGTAACTAAAAATCGGGGTAGGTAGTATATGGCAAAAAAATGTAGAGCCCAATAGGTAAACCTCTCTGCATTGAAAATACTTGACTACTCCCTGCAGTGATAGTCGGGTGGTTTGACCGTCGGACTGCCAAGTCAAAGGTCGCAAATTCAAACCCTAGCACGCACCAATGTCTTTTCGAATTCATATGCGTACTATAAATTAGATATCAGTTGTTCGATGTAAAGTAAACTTTATCTTAATATGGCAATATTAAACCAAATATACTGCCTTCCATGCAAAACTAACAAATAGTCGACCATTCATACTAAGAGACATTTCTATTCTTATGTCAATATCAGACTAGAGTAGGAAAACAGGTGATTGACAAGTGCAGTGCGCGAGCGCATCGATTCGTTCCCTCCCACGTGTTAGGTGTGATGTCATTGCGCCGAACGGTACTTAAATGGTGGGAGAGATACCCGCATTATTTTAGACATTCCGTTAAATTATACTCTATGGTTGTTGAGTTATTTATGTGAGTTGCTGACCTACAAGCATGCGTAAATTATTAATGTAATGGATTATCGAGCCGACATCGATGTTTAACTTTAGCTAGCTGTGCACGTAGCCATTCACACGTGTGTTTGGGCTTAAAACTTTTTGCTGTTCTGGACTCTTCTAGACTAAATTACATCTAAATCAGATCCAATAAATGATAAACTTAATGAAGAGATTATTTGTGCACCTCACACTAATTGTTATACTATGTGTTTGTCTACTATTTTGAAAGAATATTTTTTTTTATTTATCTATTTATCTCAACACCCCTATCATTACAGGTTATACCTAATGCGATAGTATGGTCACCTTAATATTTAAAATATATTACATACATCGTGATTTATACCTATTCGTATCTGGTCTATCTTTTAATATTTTAAATTTGTAGTTTAATCCTGTATCCTACCTAATAAGGCCACAAAGTGAATCAAAGAAATAATTTTAATAACGTTGTCGCTAAGGGAAGGGTGTACAACTATACAGTAATCATTTCCATGTCATAAATTGAATGTAATGCAATTATCTTATTTAATAACTGTGATTGATAACCTGACGCATTTTCCTTTTCAGGTAAGCACCAACTCGATTAATCACTCGATGCTGTTCGATTACATTATGTAAGTTCCTGTGGCCTACATCGATGTTACTCAGATACTGAGTGCTGAGACATGGGTAAATTAAAGAAAGCTTTCGCAATCACTAATATTAAGATAAAAGGGTTATTTAATAATTCAGATTAATAAGCCAGTTGCCTTAAGTGATCGGGTTTACGATCGCCAGAAACTGTAATTTGAATCAAGTTTTTTCATATTGACTATATATATGTCTGTCGAAAAAATATAAAGACATTGGTTCGTTCTATAAAACTCATCTTAAGACAGAAAGAAAACCGTGTCGATATAATTTATCTGGTAGAAAATTCTATTGTATACTTATTTCTTATAAAAACAAAGGAAATTGGACTTTGTATTGCACAATAAAACTATGAAATAACAAGTGCAAGTCATTTGTCATCGCATTATGTCATTACCGTAGATCAAATAAAAAGAAAGATTTTCCAAGAAAGTTGAGTGTGATCCGCCGCGTCGGAATCGCGTGCGTGCGCGCAGCGGCGCGGGCGCCGTTCAAAACGTGTTCATTAGTGCACATTAATCATTTCTAGTACACTCGACTAGAATAACGTGATATTTACACTAACTCGTTCGTATGGAAAGATGATTTCCGACAGACGATACACAACACAGCATGCAGAAATAACTATATCAAAATAAATAAAAAAAGAATGTTATTTACAAGGTATGGTCTAGGTTGTAGTTTTCCGGGCTATTTAGTTATTAGTTTATTTAATGTTATTTAGTTTTCTATTTTATAGTAGGTACCAATTGTTGAGCAATGCCTACTTGTTTGTGTCGTCGTCGAAAACTTATATAGGAAATGGAAATAATAGAGTACATTACGTTATGTTGTAACGGATTCAGGATAGAGTTTATTGAGTTCAGAGATAATAAACATAACATAACATCACCCCTGTATTCCCCGAAGGGGTAGGCAGAGGTGCACATATAGTACACCCACATTTCGCCAGTTATGTTTTTTTTTAGGTCCCAATATAATAGCGGGCGAGCATATTGCCACCAGCCGGGCACAAATCCAGACTCCGTGCTGCTACTGATCGTTAGAATAATCCAATAACTCTTCCCAACCCAGGATTTAAACTCAGGAGCTTACGACCACTAATCCAAAGAGGCAGTAAAAGCAAATTATGATTAATAACACGCCGACTCAAAACTTTAAAGCTCTAATCACAGTGTCATGATCATCCAATTTCTCGGTACGTTCCATAGTTCAATCACAGCGGCCATCTTCGTCCGACATTACGACAGCGAAAGTGAATCCGGCTTTGAATAATTTCCGCGAGGACATTGTGCACAGCATGAGTTCCACCGCGTTGGTTGCTCTTTTGTTGTACGAACCTTAAAAATGCTCCACGATTCTCGACCTTAAACTGAGGAGGGTAAGTAGTTAGGTCTGATGATGTTATGGAAGTTCGAACTCACTTTCGACCGTTCCTTATTGAAGGGGCGTTACTGGTTACCGAAGGGATTCTGATCGTTACAAACTTTCCATTTCATTGCTCTGATTCCTAGTGTCTATGAAATCACGGGTATTGTAGTGTATGTCTTTACCATGAGTTGGAAAAGTAAATAACGCAGAATGAAGTGTTCAGGAATGCAGGGGAACTGGTAGAATTACTTTGTACTAGTAAATTGTCACTGTGTACTCCTGTTGGTTCCTCTCCATCTTGAGCTACGAAGCTCAAGAAAGAGAGGAATCTTGAGTTTTATAGCTCAAGATACTGAGGATTGACAGAGAAAAAAGAACGGCAGCAGTGGATGATGCCTTAAATGGTAATTATGATAAAACTGTCATAGATCATCGCCTTTTAATATTGCCTAGACTATAGAGAGTTTTTTTGCTAGCTGCCATAAAGTAAAAGCTAAATCTCATAGATCACACTAGATTCTATAATCAAGCTTTTGAATATTTGTACTTACGTTTAATAACATTTGTAATTGAATTATAATGAGAGATTTTATATACCGACATATTTTTTGCGGCCATTAACATCCGAGTTTAACTGCGTAAATACACTTAACGGCCTCACATGACATAATAATTTAATATAATTGAAAGAGTTACCATCAAGCGGGTCTATAAAAACGATAATTTCGTATTCATTACGCTTTTGGTTCGTAATAAGCTGTATACAACATAAAGCCACCCACTAATGAAGCGTATACATACTCTTACTTACGTAAATGGGAAGTCCGCTTCAGAATATGAAAACTGCAGCCTCCGTGCTGGAACTTTAATTAGGTATCAGTGACACTCGAATGAGAAAATTGGGGATTTCACCAACAGTAGGTCAGGTATGCCAGAAATAATGAAATTGGAATGGACAAAGTATAAATATCGGATTAATTCTTGCTGGAAAAGTTAGGGGCAATATACTCGATGCCGGTGGTAAATGGAAAAAAAATCGTTACCTATCACCTCACGAGACACGATGGATGAATGTTGAACAATGGGTGAATAAAAAACATAAAATAACGTCACACCTGTATTCTTTTTAAAAAAAAACGTCGCCTTACACTAGGAATTTCTCCTGTATCGTGGGTGCGTTTCACAAACATGAAATATGGCATACCCAGACTCGGGACAAACATCTGTAGTTCGCACAAAGTTTTGCCCCGTGCGGGAATCGAACCCGCAACCCTTAGCGCAGCAGTACAATCGGTTAGCCAGTGCGCTAATCAGGTCGTCGAAGTATTCCCACGGGTAGGCAGAGGTGCACATATAGTACACCCACATTTCGCCAGATATGTTTTAGTTCCAGTTCAGTTATTGGTGAATTTACTTCTGAGACCTGAAACCATTTCAGGAGTAACAGATGTGTTTATCGTAACTAAGGCCTCAAGTTACTGACAAATTCACTGACATACACGAAGTACTTTTTTCACTGATATACCTATACCTATCATCATCATAACCATCATCATCAGCCGGGAGACGTCCACTGTTGAACAAAAGCCGGGTATACCCTCCTACCTATGGACAAGAGTAAAAAAAGAATGATATATTTGTAAATGAATGAATGAAAAGAGTAAAAGTATATCGAATCACATTCCAGTATACACGTTGTTCATACATTCATGTTCTTGTTGTTTTTTCTGCCGCCATACAAGTATTTTATACTTTCGCGAGGCCAAAATATTTCGCCTTTCAAACTATAAGTATTGCAATGTTGTTTTTGCGAGAATAGTTTGAATTATGTAAGTAAACGTCATTTAATGACACTGAAATCTGTTTGCTGATGCACTGAACTTAGTGCTTACATAGTTTAAAATTTGTATTAGGTAATAAGCCATGGCTAAGTGCTTCCCTTGTGTTAATTAGACTCAATAAGCATCGTATATGAGGCTTTTCAATATTTGATGATTGTTGTTTGCATAGGTGCAAATCCATCCCGACTGCACTTCCTGTCGAGTATAGGCCTCCCTTGTTAGACAGTATTGACGACTATGCATGATAATAATATTAATTTCTATTACATTGGGACCTTAAACATAACTGGCGAAATGTGGGTGTACTGTATGTGCACCTCTGCCTACCCCTTCGGGGAATACAGGCGTGATGTTATGTTATGTTCCTATAAAAAAGAAAGATAAAGAATACCTTACAACTATGTCACCATAATATCCGAGTCGCAACAATGTGGTAGTATTACATTACTGTCATTCAGTATCTAACAGTTACTTATCTAAATACATAAATCTCATCTAACTAGCGATTTGTCTTGAGACGAGATAGCCCTCGACATAAGGGCTCTATCAGGCCAGTTTATCTAAATTATGATGGAAATCGAAAGTGTTAACTAAATTGTTACATGTTAATGAGACCGGTTCGTCCGATTCAATGAAACAATTTAGCGTATGTTCTATTTTGTGATACGCTGCGCGGGCGCATGAAAGTGAATTAGCAACATTATTTCGGTCAGCCCCGCCTATTCGAGTAACTTGTTAATAAGAGTTTTAAGCGCTTTTAACGTAAGCTTTAATTTGAAAGGTTGGAACTTTAAATTAGTTCTTTAAAAGGCAAGACGAGGTTTTAATGTAAATTGATAAAGGAAACTTGAACAATGATGGACACGAGCGGGACTCGAACCCGCGACTTTCGCCGTACCGTGGCGCCGCTCTGCCAACTGAGCCACCGTGTCACTGCTCGCATCCATCGAATTTCAAGTTCCCTTTTAGTATTTACGTCTTAAGGGTGACGTCAGGTATTATCTGTTGGAATCTACGATTACCAACTCAGAGGTTTTAATGTTCTGGTTACCAACGCGCAGTTAGCAAGCATTGTGATCAACGCTCGTTCCTTCAATCTATGAGAACAGGGCTACAGTGGTCTTTTGTCCCATACAAACTGTACTCACTGCTCCATGCGAGAGCCTAGTTAGCTTAGTCAACGCCATTACCAAAGTGTTAATTGAGCCTACATTTAAATAAAGGGAACTCATTGAACCCTGGGGAGAAGACACATCACAACCGTCCACTAGCCACAATCCTGCTACCATTTTCCCCTGATTCACTTTCATCTTCTTCACACTACCATTGTTAATGATCCTTGAACTTCCAACAACATAACGCAGACTAAGTATGGCAGTATACCTTTATTGCACTACATTAAGTTCAGATTTATTTGTGGTCTGTTAGTACTTGTAACTTGTAGCAACTGTTAACGTAATGAGAAATCGCAGGGTTAATGCTGGCCACTTAACCCTATCTATTCCAGTATCTGAGTTAATGTAGCACATTACACTGGTTATTTTAAAACGATTGGAATATTTACTTGATGGTGTTTTAGATCGAACGCTGGTTCGTGCCTATTGGGTCCATAGTTTACGATGCAATTAGGTCTAGTATTATTGCACGGGTACGTTGATATTTATGTCGCTTTTTATTGTGAGCTTAAAACTTAGATGAAGTGACAGTATCAAGCTTTCGAATTTAGGTGCTAGATATGAGAACTTCTTGAAATGATAGATCTGTGTATATATCTACAGACGCTCAAGGTACATTGTTGATCGAAGTAAAGACGGGATAGATAACGACAAAAGGACTCCTGTTGGTTCATCATATGATTAGACATTCTAGGTGTCCTAGGCTGTAATAATTAGTAGGGTGACCTAGACTATTTTCAGCTTTGACCACTATCTATCAGCCTAAACAGAGATACGTATCCATTTTTTCATATATGGTCTGCCGTAGACCTTCCCGGGAAAGGTTTATCTGCTTTACCGGACCTTTTTGGGGGACCCAAGTGCCTCCAGCTAAAATACGTTTCAACTTCACAAAGCTGTCGTTATTTATTTTATTTTTTATTTATTTTTATTTTATTAGGAAAACTTACAGCTATTACACAGATAATACAGAATTTAGTGAAGGAAGGCCAATTACAAGTTTCCACAGATACATACATGATAGAATAGAATAAGCAGACAACAATTATATGGCTTATTGGGTAATTAAATGAAATCTACCGAATTGATACGTGCTAAAGCAATCACAGAAATCTCTAAATGTCATTCCCATCCTATTTAATGACGTGTCTACGCGAACGATTGCCATAGCGTCGCAGTAGGTTGGCCATTCACTCCCAAAATTATACTTCACATGCTTTTTGTTCGTGATATCAAAGTTTAATCGCCACCTTCGTTTTCAATACAAACCGTTAATATTTTACTGAAGATTCAACCGATAATGACTGTGTATTTTAATGGTGCTCCTATATGTTTAAGATGTTGCGACCCCGATTCAACTTTCTAGCAATAAAGATAAGAATTAAGGCAATCTAAACAGAATGAGGGCCGAAGATCGAGCTCAGTGGCGCGCCATGGGAGAGGCCTATGTCCAGCAGTGGACTAAGATAGGCTGATGATGATGATGATGATGATGATGAAACAGAATGACTAATACAATTGAGAATTATGAAGATTGGCGTAAGTAGAACGCCAAAGTAAGCCATTGTTCAATGGTGTACTACACTGGCCTACTCGATTTAACATTCTTTTAAATCGATTCAATGTTCGTTTAGATTCGCTTTTAGTGTTTATTTTTTTGGGGCAACCACATTTATTACTTTTTTATATCAATTTAATTCTTAATACAATTTTATTATACTTATTTAATTTTACTTTTTACATTGCTAATAATTTACTTAATGAGTTTTATCTTTGTGACCGAGACTTAAATATCGAATTTCTTCAATGTAGTCATTTAGTTAGTCAATTAATGCCATAAGTAGGTACGGTTTAAATGGTGGTCATATGATTTTTTGCCACAATTTCTTTTTTGGGTCTTGACAATTATAAAATGGGACTAATTAGTATTGCTGATCTTTTGTCTATTAAGATTTAAGACAATCTGAATACCAATCATATCCTAGTTAAGCGTAGAGCTTTATTAAGCTTATATTCAGCAATAAATCAGGCAATAATGTAATATACTGCCACGATAATGCGTCTTGTCAACTTTGTCCATTAAAAGGCTTGCCAATGTAAAACCTTGACTAGCTACCAACATAAGGTATCGGTACCCTACCACAGTTAACCTATATTACTTATCAAGCATTGCCGTGTCGTAATATTAGTTGTTGAAAGTTCTCACGACGCGCGTCGAATCGATTCTGATTATTGATTTCTAAGTAGATTGAATTAATGTCTCCGTGTTTGTATATAAAACCGATTTGTGGACTATGATATTAACTTATGCTGTATTTATCGACGATGTACCGTTCTTGCATTATATGTATAAGGAACTGTTTTGTTTTAAAATAACTAACGGTAACTTGCATTGGTAGTTCAGTGTATCTGATAAGTGGTTGTTAAGCTTTATTGAACACTTACTGATAACTAAACTGAGATGTTGCATTTAGTTAAATGAAAAAATAAAATTTACTTTGTTAAACCAGTCTTGAGTAACAACTCGTGAATATAACAGTAGGTTAATTACAGGACCGCATTAGGCTAATATTGGGTGTGTCGTATCAACTCAAACATTGTTTTTTTTAGTATACTCTATCCGGTGTATCCTATCGTGGCTAAACAGCTAGGAAGAGAATAGAATAGGAAGAGTAACTGTTAGACTAAATAGGCTGCCGTGACCGAAATTCGGTCAAAAGAACCTTATTAGTATCATTCTCCCTTGTATTCCAAGTAACAATACCACATCTTAAACAAATAAAAGGTTGTACTCGTAGGTACAGTCGAGAACCAAATGGTCATAAAAGTAGTAACATACAACTCTACCGGATTGAATATAACTCTGAGTGATCTTTAAACATATCCTCGTCGTCTATCCATTGCATTTCACGTCGACTGTTCTTCAATTTAAATTCCTATTTTATTAACATGTTTTATGGACAGACTCGTAAAATTCTTCTGTTATTCTCGCCAAGCTTCACTTCCCCACATCTTCACTGTTTAAAGCATAATTATTGGGTTTGAAAATGACGAATTTATTCATATCTTTCTAGTTTTATTGGGAGTATAAAATGTCGTAACATGGGTGTGATTGATAGAAAAATTGCCGCTTTTATGGAGTTTCTCATTAAGTTACAATGAAATTAGGGTTTTATGAATCAGTCTTGGTATTGTGAAATGTCTGAGCACTGCCTATATTTGTTGATCAGCCCCTTTATCATGAACTCTTATGGCAGAACACTTTGCGATGTGGAAGCGAGATACCACTACGTGCAGTGTAATGTGACGTCTCGCTTCCTCATCGTAAAGTGTCCTGCTTTAAGAGCTCATGGTAAGGGGGCAGGTAAGAGAAGTTTGAAGTGGGTACATACCTACATTTTTCTTTTAGAAATTCTGAGTCACAACTCCGATTTATGAGTTGTTTGCCCTTAGCTGTATTGAATCATAACTGTGCTGGAACAATTATAATTCTTAATTTCCTAGATCCGGTAAATAAGTGAAGTACTGATCTAGAAAACTTGTAATGCGTCTATAGGCTGAGCTTAAGGGATAAAGCTATTTGTTTCAATTTATTATGCTTTGTTTCGTAATATTGTTACGCTTCATAGTTAATTAACGTCTCGCCGTGCATGTGTAACTTTACCACCAATACTGCGTCATCAAGCCGCTTGCTAATCGTGGGGATTATGGCACATGTCCCCCCTTTAAGGTCCCCCTTACAACTAAAATATCAAACTTTCGCGTTAATAATATTAGTAGGGACAGAAGGGATAATCTTAAAGTGAAGTCAGGTCTATTAGGCAGTGTGTAATGTTGAGTTCGATCGTGTTTATGGCCGTAGTTTAAGTTTACGATAGTTTGGCGCCAGAGATGTCTTATGTGAAGTACTTCACTTTCAGTTCTATGCAAAGAGCACTTTCAAATGCAGTTAAACATTGCTTTTATAGAGAACTGCAGTAAATTTGTGATCTAATAGTAAATTAGACTTCGGTCATAAATGATTAATTGTGGATAGTTTTTTAACAACAGCTAGATGGAGAGGTAAATATGTATATCAATTTAATTTATACTATTACAGAAAGAGAAAAAATAGTAGGCCTACCAATTTTATTACGAACGGTTAATTTAATATGTACTATTTCATGAAAGATAAAAAATAGTTGGCATTCTAACCAAATTTATCATGTAAAGCCAAACGAAATAAGGCGGCACCCAATAGGCCATACCATTATCTTCCTATTTTTAAACTAACTGTAGAGCTTGCTGCGACGTACATGCTTAGATTAAAAAAAAAGAGATTTCCTAAATTGCATAGGTATGTATATACTCTTTTAAAGACGTCATCCTAACATCCTGGCAGAAAATACAACAAATCTTGCGGTGCTATGTTTTTTTTTCATAGCCTAGTTTGTTTCCCACTGCTGGGCAAAGGCCTCTCCTTTCTTCTTCCAAACCACTCTATCCTTTGCAATATCTGACCACGTGCGTCCCAAATATGTGACCAGATCAAGACACCGCCTTCGCCGTGTTCGACGATGGTCGATGCTGTGTATACTATTAAAAAAACAAAGGCCGGAAATTCGAAGTTCAAACTTAGTCTATCCGGCTGGTGACTGACTGAACATGACATAATGACAGCTGGTAAAGGAACTCTTTGGAAGCGTTGAGCGCACATCCTTTCATGTCCTAATTACTTCCTCTAACTTTCTTGTAAGGATAATTCCAACAAAGGGCACACATTCTTTTAAAACTGTTGTTGGATAGTTAGAAGAAAAAATAACACGAGTTTCAGAATAGCCCTTTTTAACATTTTCACAAAGAGTTTCGTACTAGTCGTGTCGATGACGTCATGTCTCAAATGTCACATTTTAAAACTTATATAATGTCATCATGGAAAAATAAAATAAAAAATAAAGGTTACTAACTTAGAATATAGGTTACTAAATTATTCTTTAAGCGTAGGGCAATAAGACCTAATTTATCATCATGCCGAAAGACGTACTTGCAGTTATTAAAACCATATTTACAATAGATGTTAGATACACTATAAACACAATAAAAAGCCAAATCTAAGTAAGTTTTACTTGCCAAATACTTTCCTTATACAATACCCAGTTTTAGGTCACGTGACATCATAATGCTACATTTTTACATCAGTGAAAGTATTTCAGATGCGAACGTTTACGCAACAGAATATTAAATTTGGTTTCACTAACTGTATTATATGTAACCAAAGGCAATTAAATACATTATTTATTCATTAAAGATGATCGTCAAGTATATTTCTGAAGAGAATGTACCTATAATATGTATATGAAAATAATTAACATTCAAGCGGCACATTAGCTTCGAGTTTGGCCTTCGCAAAGGGCAAAAAATATTTAAAATAAACAATAATAAAATTTACCTTCAGCCAGGACATTTGGGTATCTTATATTTGACTATACAACTCACTAATACAATCTTTTCAAGTATGATGAGAAAATTTCAAATAAAAAGTGAATTGAATTGTGGTTACAACCCTATAAAAAATACTGAACTGAAGATAGTATAGGTACATAGACTTTCCTATTGTGTGAAGCAAAACATTAAAATGCTATCAGTAAGCCTTAGGCTAGGGCTGTTGAACGAGTGTTTTCGAAACTCGGGTCAGAGGGACATTCGATTGGCAAAGTTTAACTGCAGTCAGCACGATTGTTTCCTTATGACTTTTATATTATAGCTGGTTACTAACTAGACTGACTCGTTGGTCTAGTAGTTGCTAAGCGCGACTGCCGAGCACGAGGTCCTGGGTTCGGATCCCGGGTCGGGCAAAGTGTTACTGGGATTTTTCATTAGATAGTTCTCAGTAGCAGCACGGAGTCTGGTGTTGTGCCCGGTTGATGGCAATAGGCCCGCCTCCTATTACATTGGGACCTAAAAACATAACTGGCGAAATGTGGGCACATATGTGCACCTCTGCCTACCCCTTTCTGGGAATACAGGCGTGATGTTATGTTATGTTTTACTAACTATAACATAACATCATGTTTGTATTCCCTAAAGATTACTAGTACAAAATATTTTCCTTCTTATATTTTCCTCTAAGGAAATACCAGTCGAAACTAGATTAGATACTGGTTACTTTATCGTAGAAAGTGTTCTGTTTTTATTTATTCAGTGTTGCAATAGTATGTAATATTTATCGCACCATTTTAGATTGCTTTATTAAAATCGTGTTATTTCAACACTGTTTTATCACTAATAGTTCCAGTGGTTGTCAAACTTTAAAAAATTACTGCATTTTACTCTCATATAAATAATTTAAATATACCAAATTCATGAACATGATGCTAGCGTCCGCGTCATAGCGTAAAAACTTATAAGAAGTTATTGTTATGTATGCAAGACCACACCTCACGTATTTTTAAATTCATACATCTATATTGGGATTAAAATACTTGTCTGTCTTGTATTAGGCACAAGCCAAAAGACTGTTTATATTCAAATAGTTTGTGACAGCCGTCATATTCCTAGGCATAATGTAGATACTTTATAATCGTAAATATTTTATTTACAAGGTTATTTACAATTCTTAAAAATAAATATATACAAAATAAAAAAATTCAACTAAAAATTATGAAAGTATTCGTCCTCATCGCTGTCGACTGGTAGGGCGCCCAAAAGGCTAAATGATTGGTAACACCATGGATATTTGACTATAATAACTTTTGTGAGTGTTATCCATGTCATCTACTATACGACGTGAGTACAACCGGGAATGCCGGACTAGTTTCGGACTCTACCGGAGCCCTTTTTCATGAGCAGGTGACGCGGCGGGGTCGCGAGCCCGCCGCGAATATCGGTGTGAATACAACCGGTATATATAGTAGATACCATGGAAATAGGCACAGATATTAATGGAAACACCGTGGACGTTGGCGCTTAACAGAAAACAAATTAAACTATAGCAACACCAACTTCAAGGCTCGCGGCGGTGAACACCTATGTAGTAATTTTTTATGTAACTTATAATTGCGCAACGTTAGGAACCGGCGAGATGTATGGAAACTTGATGCCTATATTTGATATAATACGCCTGAGAAAACCCAAGCTGTCGTCTGACGCGACGTAAAAATGCAATGGTAATCGATAAACTCACGACACATACAGCTATCCGATGTGCGTTCTCGTATCGAATCAATGACATCGATATACGATTTCATTGATAAAAAGGTTTAAATCGATTGGTAATGTCGATGAGCGTACTGTGATAGTTAGACAGTTGAAATTTTCCCGGGTGATGTATTTCTGTTGCCGCTATAACACTAAATATCAGAATAAAATAAATATTTAGGGAGCTCCCATATAGGTAAAGTGAGTTTTTTGGCGTTTTTATTGATGTAGTACGAAACCCTTCGTGCTCGAGTTCGACACGCACTTTTCATATTCTGGTTTCATCCAAAATCTGTCAATTCCATTCAAGTTGTTTGGATGTCTACCAAGTCTTCATTACCTTATTATACTGTTTTTATGTCATTGCGTTGTAGCTGACCTTTGATGACCATGTGTTAATTGAAGGTTTTAATACAGGGCTGACTAGTCATAACATGTTAAGTAAACACGTGTAATAATGTCGTAACTAGACGTGACTACATTATTATGATGACACCTTTAACCGTAACGTGGGCTTAAGTTTGTATTGTATGTACTTGCCCAAAACTTAAAGATAAGAGATCGTCGTAAAATTACGTAGGAGTGTCGAAAGAAGCAAAGAACAAGAATTGCTTCATTCGCACACAAAGTACAACAAACTATTAAAAAGTTAAATAGGTATTGGACCGATAAAACTCCTTTCGTTTCGTACCATTATAGACCTCCACTATTTGTTTAAGTCGCCTGCTGTGGCCCATTTTTATGGAAATGATACACGCTAAACCTGTTCTTATTCTGTGAGTTTTTCGTATTAGTTCACAATCAGTTAATCCATACAACACGTAGGTGTAACAAGAAAACCTGTATGTTCAAATTGTCATACATATTGCCGCATTATTCTAAAAATAACAATAAAATACTACTGGCCGAAAAATAATATTGAGTTCTTAAGATTCGAAATTCGACGAAATAAAATATCGAAATGACATTTGAAATGGCCAGTGTTTTCAAAGGTTTACATCCATTGTTTCGTTCACTGAATGAATTGTATCTAAAGGCGTTCGTTCATTGTTTATCAGAGTGATTTCGCAAGCGGCCGAGTGGCTTGTACAAGGTACTGAGTGAACTTTAGCTGGTAAAGCAATAAAGATCGCAGCGACAGGTTGACGGGGTTATGCCCCGCGGTTACTCGAGATATGTCGGGTTGATTGGTGGAACTAACTGTTATAGGTTAGATTGGCTGTCGCAGGATTAGTAATGGATTGTGCTAGAATTATTGGCTTCGGGCAATTGTTTGTTGAGTGTAATGTATGTATAGCTTAATGCAGTATCTACCGTAAATGCTTATGACCAGTGACCACGTATTTTTCAGTGTTTTAGAGCAATTATTTCTTCTTTATTGTATCAGCATGAGGATTACCTCAAATCCATCAATTATGACGGAAATTGAGCAAGGTGTTAGGTATTATCTCTGTTGGATCCGCAGTTCTTGCACCCTTAAAAAGTTGTTTACGCACTTGGACATTAACATTATTGAATGCTTAAAAATTACTTATTTCCTGAAAGTTACATACATGCGGAAAATCGTTTCAAAGAACTTCAGCATCATAAGTGTTAATTCTATTGCCGATAGATACTTGTATGTCTCGTAGTGTACGATTTATTCTATACCAGAGACCCTTAGAAAACTTGTTAGGTCATCGCCGTGTCGAATAGACATTACCTATTGGACTATAAAAGTTGCTTTAACACCTATTGATGCCATACAGAATGGAGAATAGTAATGTAATGAGAAGTGTGGACATAATATTTCCAGTTACTTTCTTTCTTTTCCACTGTAAATAACTTATTGCAGTTTATGTAAAATCATTGTATTTAAAGATTGCTTGATGCCGGAAAAGGTGTTAATGTTGTGAAAGGATACTAATCCAGATATTAGAAGACTTTTCTAACATAACAATTTTAAATCTATATTTCTGTTAGGTCATACTTTGAGTGCCACTGAAAAAGAATACATACATAAAGTCACGCCTATTTCCCAAAGGGGTAGACAGAGACCACGGATTTCCATTTGCTACGATCCTGAAATACTTCTTTCGTATCATTCACTCGCATCACATTCCTAATACACGTTCGTCGGTAAAGGGTATTCCGCATTTGACCCTTTTATGGAAAATCTTTAGAAAAAAAAAAATATTACTTAAAAAAATTACATTTATTATAAAGAAGCATAGCTAGTAAAGCTAATACAAATAAACACTTGATCCCACTTTATTTACAACAACGGAATAATTCGAAACGCAACCAATAATTGCACAACTCTCAAGCCACTATTTGATAGGGTTACCACAAATTATAAACAAGAGTATCAAGCCCTGATAACAGGAAAAGGTGTCAAACTGAAATTAATTTGATTGCTCTAAGATTACGCGGCAATAGGCCGGGGGACATTGGTTCAATTCCTGCAAATGTGCCGCTCAACAGGTGATAATTGTATTTTACTTTCACCCGCGTGTATGCTGTAAAGCCCAGGGATCGGCAACCTTTGGAGTTGGAAGAGTCAAAAATTACAATTCACTAAAAGATCCACATTTTTTTCTTGCCAACAATAAATAGTACTTATAAATAAAGCTTTTTGTTAACAAAACGAATCTACCTAATCTTTTTTAATCGATTCAAAACGATTTTGAAAGGCTTTTTTAATAAAATATCTAGATGATTTTCCCTCAACCGATGAGCGTGTATGAGGAATGTGATGCGTGTGAATGAAGCAAAAGAAGTATGCCAGGATTGTAGCAAATGGAAATCCGTGGTCTCTGCGTACCCCTCAGGGAAACAGGTGTGACTTTATGTATGTATGTAATATTTGCGTATGAGACTAAAGAGCAGTAGCTTCACATCCAAAGAGCCGTATGTTGCTCGCGAGCCGCAAGTTGCCGACCCCTGGTATAGCCTGGGGTTTATTGCGATTGCCGTCCTGATTG